>JAUBOD010000729.1:2003588-2013881 GCA_032353885.1 Nothura maculosa
ATGTTCCAGTCCCTTAATCATCTTTGTTGCCCTCCGCTGGACCCTCTCTAGAAGCTCCACGTCCTTCTTATACTGGGTAGCCCAGAACTGCACACAGTACTCTAGGTGCGGCCTCACCAGAGCTGAGTATATGCTCATATATTTTCTTATCATCTTCTTTGTCTCCCTCTGTTACATAAACAGCTATTATCTTGGGGACTTTTAGCTCCTAAATTCATGACCATGTTCCGTGTGCTCTTAATGCTGTTTTCTAAAAATATTATTACTGTCAGTCCAATGGTCATTTATTTTTCCTCACAAATTGTATTCTGATTGTCCTTTCCATTCAGATATTTTGTGACCTTTGTCATTTTACTAGTAAGCACCTTCCTCTGCCCATTTTATTAATGACAATATTAAGCAAAATGGTCTAAAGATTGCTCTTTGAGAAATTCCTGTGTAATGACTTCCTTCCAAACCAATGAACCCTTCCAGCCTCGCCCAACACAGCTTTTTTTTTATCCATAACTTTACACACATAATAATATTTGTATTAATTCCCAGCTTCTTCTGTTGAACAACTAATAGCCTCTCGTGAGGCACTGTATTCAGAGATGGCACTGTATTCTAGATAGACGAGATCTGCTACAGTTCACTTGTCTGGAAAATCAGTTACCTTAGTTTTCTATCACATTGGCCTCACACAGTCTGTATTTGGTACAGCCATTTGTATTTTACCTCATCTTTTATTTAATTCTACATCTCTAATTTCAGCTCTGTTCTTTCCAAAATACTTCTGTTATTAAAGCTACAAAGAAAGTTAAATTAACATGTTCATAGTGTGCAGTTTATTTCTTCCTAAACCTATGCCTACTGATCATCCTCAATTGCAGACACTGTAAGAGATTTTTGTCAGCAAAAGAGCAATTTAATGAGCCATCTCCTTCAGTTGAAGTCTGACTCTATTCAAGTACCAAAAGCAGAAGAGTCTTATGAAAACTTGACCTAACCTATGGATACTGAGCAGTGTACTCATCTCCAAAATGGGCATACTTCCACTGCAACAGACTTCACAGACTTACCTATAATTTTGAAAATACATAACAAAGAGTTGATGTTATGTCTGAATAGCTCTTTAAAGATTTCTTATTTCCTTGTATAAAAGATTTCCAAACTAATGCTCAAATGGCTTCAAGATTACATGAAGTTTGGAAGAAATTTTCTTAAAAAGACTGAAAGAGCTCAATCTGTGCATTATTCAAAAATAAATAAAAAAAATTAAAAAGATTGAGAGGAGATGTGATTAAAGCATAGAAGCATGTTTTTGAAAGAAAAAATATTAAAAGCTATTTAAGAAAATAAAAATAAAAGATGTGAAGTTAGAGCTGATTAATTTAAATGAGAAATTTAAACAATGAAGATTGTTAATGAATGGAATGAAGCCTCAGGAGAGGCAAGGAATTTTATATCTCTTAATGTCATCAAATCTGAAGGCTCTTGGTACACGAGAGCTCAGCGCTCTGGCACTAGCAGCGTGCTAACATGATTACACAGATTTGGAGGCTCTAATCACGTTAGCATGCTCCTAGTGCCAGGGCTGCTGAGCTCCGTCATGCATTTGGAGAGGCAGCCAGCAGAGGAGTCTCCAAGAGACATACATACCTAAAAATGCTATGGACTGTCCCCAAGAATGCTAGTGGAGAAAGTCAAAGCAGAGGGATTTTTAGCTAGAATAGGACACTTCTCCCTGAATATTCTGAAAACTTCTAAACTTCTAAAAACCTGTGGCAAGGCCTCACTTGTCTTTAAATATACAGTAACACACTTATTAAATATACAAAAAGCTGAAAGATCAGAGATTGCCAGTGCTGGTGGAAGGAAATAGAACAAATGCAATCTCAGCCAAGTGTTTCAGAAACAAAAGAATTCAGTAAGGTACAGGTATTCCAGAAACAGCTTTATAAAAAATTAAATATGTGCTTGAAATAAAGCATCAGACAGCATGAACGAAATGAAAACTCAGATCTTTGTGAAACACACGTCTTTCACATATCAGAAAAAAAAAAGATATAAAAGATATATTTTTTAAAAAGCTTTAAAACCACAGTGTTTATTGCTGATGTCTATCAAAAGGAGTGAAGTTTCGGCATATTGTCTTCTCAAGCTGAAAGAGGTACTCCAGAGTACAGACACATGATGGATAAAGAACCCCATTTACAGAAGCATTTCAGCCCATGTAGCCAGGACTACTTATGTGTGCTTTAAATGACATTCTATTTTTTGTCTGTATAAGGTGGCAAAGGATTAGCTGTTTTAGCTTTCTAACCAGCAGACATTATAAACCTGTGATCACTCTGCTTTTTGTGTTTGCAATGTCGAGTGGGAAAGGAATGGTAATGTTAGGTCACTTCTATACTGAGCGATTACATAGGGCTGGGGAATGGTCCCAAGACTGGAATTAGTTTTTCTCTGCTGTTTAACTGTTACCTCTGATACACTTTAGGCTTTCAAAACTCTAAAAAGAACCATCAAACCATCAGATTCTGTTATTGTGGAGAGCCAGCACTCCAAAAGGGTGACACAGCAGCACTACAAAAGCACTGCTGACTTTTGGTGGAAATCCAAGTCAGATCGCTCAGACTCAGCTGACGTCCTCATGTAGAGCAAATCATCAGGGACCACACTGGAAACATCTGGATAATACTGCTGAAAATACACCAAGTTTAATATTAAGGTAGAAAAATGTAAACTGCTTAGGAGGGAAGGAACAGCAATGTCCTAGAACAGCAATTACCTAGGAAGAGCAATGTTAGCTAAAGATTATAAAATCAGTGCTGCAGATAGCCACCTATTCACATTCCTCTGCGGAGCTTCTCTGAGACTACTATTCATTCTTCTCTATGCAAAAAAAAATCCAGGCATGCTGAATTAACTTACAGAAACTATTCAGTTGCATCAGGTAGCATTTGTAAGTACATTCAAGGTTCCACTTAAAAAGCAGAAGTATCATTTGTGAGCTATTAAATGACATCAGATATACCCATACACAAGTACAATCAAAAGAAACAACTAGAGGGATCTGGAACATGTCCTCTGGAGGAACAACTGTGTATATATGAAAAATATATAAATGTATTAAATACCTAGATGCACTGAATAGCTAGGAAGGTGATTTGGAAGAAGAACATGGTGCAAGGTAAGCTTGTAATCGCTGATTTGGGGTTAGAATGGAAATAATAGTTCTAACAGATTTTATGACCTTCTTTCAGGAAAGCTGGAGTTTAAAGCTTTGAAATGCCTGTTAAATACAAATGTTGTGACTCATATGTGAATATCGTGAATAATACTTCGGAGTTTACAATAATAGCAACTTAGGTCTTTATGTCTCAGAATGTGTGCCATAGTATAACAGTGCATAACAGAATTAGCTGACTAACTTTACAAGTAAGCATCACATACAGAATTGTAAAGCAAAGGTCAGAGCATAAGAGAAAATAACCCTGCAAATGAGAAAATATGGCAAAATGAAGATGGGATGATATGAATGCTATTTTAGTCCATGGATATAAAAAGATGGCCAATAACTTAGCACCTATTTTTCCCATTCCTCTCACAAGCAGTTTCTCATTAAGCACTGGGTTAAGCAGCTTTTAAACAAAGTTTTTTGGCAGACCAGAGAATACTTTAGTTATTGCCAAAATTTTCACTGTAAGATAAACCTAAGATCTTAAAGAGAGCAGGAGGATGAATTAAGACTTCTGCCCAAGATTATGAATGGAAATGACTGTAGTTAGATAAGGGTGAAAACTTTTTCAAAATGTGAATTATTTTATATTATCTGTGGAATACAAAAGATACGTATATCAAGAACTGAAATTAGTTTTCTGTGAGATTATTTTTATCAGCCACAGCCACTGAGTTCTGCCAATACAGCTACAAAGAAACCATTTAACTCCATCCAGGAGTGCTCATGAGGTCTTAAACTGTTTTTCCTTAATGCAAAGGACACCTTCATCCCTGCTATGATTCCACTCCAGACACCTAAAAATTTGATTTATAGTTTCTAATTCTTTTTCTGCTAAAAGATGATAAACAGGGTCAAGCTAAAGTTTTAGATATAAGTGTCTTTAAAGCACAAAAGGAAATTCAGAGTAAAATCTGAACTTCACAGCAATTGCTGATCTTCAAAGCAAGAAGGAAAAAATATACAGATAAAAGTAATGGAGTAGTAAGAATCAAGAAAAAAATGTTACATTTTATATAAACAAATGTAATAAATATATGGAAAATTTTTGTACTGCTGCAAGAGATAGTGGTGAGGAAGCAAAAGTGAAGATAGACTGAAGGTGAGTACATTTATGTGAAGTCTTTCAAACTATTAACTGCATTTTCTAATATCACAGAGGTGTTAAATATGTGATGTGCTCCAGAGTTATCCAAAGCAGAAACAGATTAGCAGTCATTACAATATTATGACTTCAATTGCATGTGTTGATATTCTTCCTCATGAGATTGGTCCTTTAGTTATTTAAATATACACCACAATTCAAGTTAGGTACTTTCAAAATATTTCCTAGTATTCTAACAACAGTTGAAGCAATCACTTCAATCTCATACAAAAATTATCATCTCCACTATTAAAGCTGTTCTATATTCGTGGCACTATCTTAATTCTTGTTGCTCATTCTATCATCATTCATCATAGGTTTTGTTTAAAATACAGAGGCTCTCCAGTGGCAGAGTTTAGTGCCTGGAGTTGGTGAAGGCAAGATATTGTTGTTGGGACGCTGCTCAGATGTGGTATAACCCCATTCCACCATGTACCCAGCAGAACACAGAAATATCCCCACTTTTATACCACATTATACTGCTCTGACAGCCACCCTGCTCAGTGGGTACACAGGAGCCCCTTCCTGTACATGTCTAAAATATGCCAGTGGTTGATACATCCCCCTTCATAAAAACATCAAGCTAATGAAAAAAAGGTATAAAAAGCAGATCACCTAAGACTGTTGAAGAGAAAATCATACATGGAGACTCCTGTTCAACAAAAACATCTGCTGGATTGAAGAAGTGGGGCAAAAGAGCTATGATCATCAAGTTTCCACTGTAGAAAAAATCACGAGGCTAAGAAAGCTTTCTAACCTGGCTGATTCAGTGATCAAAAGTATTAAACACCAATGTAAAACTTAAAGCTAACTATGCTTTTTCTTTTTGTGCAATATATATGTATACATTCATTCAAGTTTATATTGTTTGCCTCTGTCCTTGGCAACTGTCCTTCAGTTCCATAATTTATTAACTTCCACTATAGCATGCAAGGTGCCAAAAGTTCAATGAAAGGAGTCTGTTAATAGTAGGAGCCAGGTGGATGCTGTTTGCTGGCAAAATTGACCATTTCCTACACAGAGTCCAGCATCAAAGGTATAGATCAAAAAAGAAAAAAAAAATCTAAAAAGTGCTTCAAGATGAAAATGGTTTATGTACAGCTTCAACACTAACTGGAGATGAGTCTTTGACAGAGTTGCACAAATTATAACAAGCAGACTGTCTTTCCAAGCCAGAGATGCAACTGACAGTGCTGACTTGAATTAAAAAATCTTGAAGACAGGTAAAAAAAAAAAAAGAGACTTTGATAAAGGTAAGTCCCATGTGAATTGGTCTGTTTTTGTTTGATCCCTTTGCTCTCTGTTATAAAAATTCTTGGATGAATAAATAATATTTTGTTTTGAAGAAGTTAGTTTGGAATCACTTTAATCAACCACTGTCATGGTCTCCCAGTAGAAAAGTACTTGCAAGAGCCAAAGGCACGTAAGTCTTTCAGGATAAGAGAGGATCTTCAAGAGCAAATCTATACATATTTTGCAGGCAACTAAGGGCTCATTTTGTGCTGCTTATACTCTGAGCAGACACTAGCTCTACCATGAGCTAGGTAGCTGTACAGATGCAGGCCTGAACTCCAGCAGTTTTCTCGGGCTTATTTCTTTCACCTGCACAAAACCAGCATGTCTTCTGGTGGAGTGATGCACAGACAGAACAAGCTAATATCTACCTGCCAAATAGCATGCAGACATAATCCTATAGTGAATAAGCTGCATGCTTTAGCTCAAGGAAGAGTGAAGGTCTCAAAATCTGTCCTGAAAGAGATGCCCTAAGAGGAATTTGAAGTGTTGCTCCTTTTAGCTATGATACCTACAACTTGAAGTTACTGTAAAAACAGAGTTGTGTGGTGAATATCTTTCAATTAATTTTTTACAGGGACAAATTTACAACACAGTGTTTTGATTCAAAATTTATAAGGCTGACATATGAATGTTTTCCCACCAATAATTAATCACAAATTCAACTACTGAAACAGTGCAGAGTGCAAAGAATAATTACTTCTCAAGTCCATAATGAGCAACACCTCCTGGAATCAATTTTACTTGTTCAATGCTTACATTGAGTAACCAAAAGCAATATGAGAAAGGCCTTCAGCTAGAGAAAATGTTATTGAAGTAACATGGTAAAGGAGATATTATTGAAATAACACTGAAGGAGACTATTCTACATAGCCTTCACCTTAGATTCTGTCTTCATATGTTCATAATTCCCACAAAATATGTCATCTGCCATCAGGAAGCTATCTGTAAAATATCCCACTCTTTAAAGCATCCTGTGTTGATCAGCTTAACAACATCTTCTCGATGATAAGTTGACTGGCATCACTCATAAATAGGTCTCTTCTTTTCTGTCCAGCTTCTTTTCTTGGCACTTCATATATTTGACTCAGAGACTGATTTCTAGTTGCAAGAACATGCCGAATTTGTAAAATAGATAGAATCAACATTTCTCTCTCCAAGACTGTGTATCATAACCACTGTGCTGATGTCTTCAAGCTCTAGCATAGAGTTCAAATAGCCTTTTCAGATGAAACAGGATAAAGTGAAAGTAATTAGGGTAATGCAAGGACTACTCGTAGTGGCAGGCTTGGGGCAGGGAAAAGGGAGGCCAGAGTACACGTGTCTGCCCATACATGCTGCGAAAACCAGTGTGCACTATAGGAGAATGAGGATAACCCCACTTACCCTAAGATGTCACTGGTGCAGAAACTGGAGAAAGGTGTCAGAAGCAGGTACTCCTCAGAATAGCATCCTCACTCAACACAGCACAGCCCTGACCAGGTTGCCTCTTGAAGAAGCTTGCTCTGGGATATTATTCTGCATGCCTTTTAATATTACTGAATCTTCTGATTATGCTGCTGAGAAACGTTGAACTCAAAAAACAATACTACTGCTGCAATTGGAAGTACACCATATGCAATTATTTATAGCCAGGATAAGAATTCAATTCTGATTCTGTATAAGAATATGGCAAGTAACAAATGTGATCAATCCTTGGTGTGGATGATCTATTAATATAATTTCAACTCCTGTTGTAGTTTGCTCCCTAGTCATGGACCACAATCTATTTACAACAGACACTATCAAAACACAGAAAAAAAAGCTATCTGGAAACATGACGTAAACATAAAACAAGTAACACACAGTAATGATAATGATTCAAAAGTAGTTTCAAGAAATCCCATGGATGATAAATGCAAAGTAATTTGATCCAAATACTATTGTCACATATTCTTTGATACAATCGCAAAACCTAGAATTTCTGTCTATTTAGGTGTTCTTTTGAGCATCATCTATGATCCTGGACATTTTATCCAATTTGATCCAATTTCTATTTGCAAAATACTATGTTCCACAGTGTGGGATGTTTCCTGCTGTTTTTCTTTCACCGCCCACCCCTTCAAAACAGCATAGTTTCAAGAGTCCCATATTCAGACTGGGAAGCTAGTTCTAATAAGTAGAGTCTTAACTTTTTCCTTTCCAAACCAACATATGGTGTGGGAAAAGTTCGTCACTTGCAGCCTCTACTGCCAAGAATATCTATCAGATATTCTGAAAGGCAGAAACAGTTAGAGATACTTGCTGAGACTTGAGCTCCGACCAGGAGCCCTTCCTTGAAGGTAGCTGCCACTTCTGTGGCATGGTTTTGTAACACCAGAACCTGTGCAGCAATTAGAGATAGGTTCTTGCTTTTTTTTTTTAAATGAAACAACAGATATCACTGTTTTGTTATGAGATGAAATATACTTCCAGGATCATCTTGATTTAAAGAGTATCTATAGGCATTCACTAACAAATTTCTTCAAGAGCATGAAACTATAATCAGAATACCTTAGGCAGTTTTTACTTCTTTGAAAACAGTTTCTGGAACATCACATAAGAGTTCAAGGTCTATGTTAATTAAGTCAGTCAAAGAATCTCTATCTTTTCTGAGCCCATGAAGAAGAATGATAGTGAATAAAATGAGCAAGGATCCCTCTCTCTAGCCTTTACGCAAAATGACTGACCACTCCAAGAGAGGATGGCCCATCCTGCACCAGAACAATGTCAAAATAACAGAGAAATAGACAGTGATACACCAGTTCTCAGATCTGTGCTCTGGCCTTACTTATATCTCTACTATGGATGCAGGGCATCCAAACACACCTTACACAGGGGAATAAAGTGGTTATAAAAGGCTGGAATATGAAATCAATTCTTTTGGCCAAATGAATAGCTGATCTTCACACAATCTTAAGCTTACTTCAGCCAGCACGATTCAGTCTTTTCAAAATTGAATGAGACATTAAAGGTCTGTCTTGTTTTGAATAGCAATTTTCCCCTCTGACAGCGTCTCACTAGACATCATATTTAAAAACAATATAAAAAATCAGAGGGAAAGTGATGAGCAAACTCAAGAGCTATGCAGTGACAATAAAAGGAATCCAGCTAGTTTCTGACATAATCGTGTCTATTCTGGCATAGCCACTGACTGGAACCTCACCAGACATTCACTTTGAACTCGAGAGCTGATGCTAGAAGCATTCCAAAAAACAGAAGGCTGGTAAAATCTTGCATCATCTCCTACTCATATTTCCATATCATTGAAGTATGGGATTCAATCCATTATCATTTCAGATTTCATAGATTTAAAAAAAAAAAAAAAGAGAAGAAGAAGCAAAATCGAAAAGAGCACATAAATAATTAGAGCTGCATCCCGGTCCTAGTCACCTTTTTTCCCTTTTTGTGTCTTATATGAGTGTTAGAGCTCCGTTTCAGAGAGAACCCAGACAGGGCAGCCTGGCACAAATTGTTACCCATGGGGCCATCAGACATGTTAGTTTACATGAAAAGGCAAGCAGCATGGGGCCAAATTAAGTGTTGAGCTCCATACACTATCTGCACATGTCTAATGTCACCACTGATTTACTTACTTCTACTGTCAATCTACATTGACAACATATGAGAAATAGGAAATCTTTTGGAAGCAGCTTATTTGCAAGTTTGTGGTGCTACGTTTGCTTAGACATGAATAAACAGTAATAAGATAAGCATGTGCATATTTCCAGTTTTGATTAATTTCCCATGGGCTTCATCCAATTTCCACTCAATCCAGTGGGAATCTTTCCACTTTCTTCAATGGCAGTTGGCTCACATCCTCAATAAACACTGTACTGCACTGAGCAGTGGTTCTTCTTAAGGCATTAGAGTCCACAAGGAAAAATGGGCAAAGGATGTCATGCAGGCATGTTGACAAGATAGTCATGATGAGAAATGAGCAGTTAAATAAACTGCAAGCCACATTTGGTAATCTAGAGGCAAAGGATTTCAAATTTACGAAGTAATACACATTACACACTGAACTGAAAAATTAATGATCCTGTTGGCAAATTGAATACTTAAGGTTAGATAACCCTTGCCTGTTCCAGTATCTTCAACTTACTGATCATATGCAGGGTATTTATTTACAAATCTCTTTTAATAGTCAAATTGAATTCTCAAATGGGAAGGAGGGACCACTCAGAACTGACCCAAATTGGAACAATGGGAGCTTTTCTTCACTGAAACAATGGACAGTGACAAGAATTTTGGTTGGAAGTAAAAGACTGATTTTCATATGGCTTGTTTCCTTTTTTTCCAGTTACATTCAAGTGAATTTAGTTCTTTCACAAGTAGTCAAAGTAATATCTCAGCACAAAATTCTTGAGCATGAAACACTTGAACATGAAAATAGTTCATGTTCATAAAAATGTTGAAAACTACACCTTTTGTTTTGTATTTTTGGTCATTGTCATTCACCAATCCAAATTATGCCTTTTTCAGCAAAATACTTTTTGAGAAAATCATCCAGCTCTGATAAAAAGATAGTAATTATTCGCTATCATTAGTTTGCATCACCTGTCCTGCCTTAAGATTACAAAAGAAAAACAAAAGAGAAAAAGAGAAAAGGGAG
>JAUBOD010000729.1:2013981-2025891 GCA_032353885.1 Nothura maculosa
AAGGAAGGAAGGTAGGAAGGAAGGAAGGAAGGAAGGAAGGAAGGAAGGAAGGAAGGAAGGAAGGAAGGAAGGAAGGACACAAGTCTACACAAGTAGATGACTACAACAGAAGAACAACCAAACTGACGAGGCAATGTTACTCCTTGGTCTACTGAAAGTTCAGAAGGTTTATGTACCCAGGCATAACTAATATGGAGCAGGATACATACAGTTCAGCAAGTAACATGCTGAGTCTGAAGTGTACCATCCTTCTCTGTGCATTATGGTATTGAAGAGTGAAAAAAAAAAAAACGGAAAGCCATCTAGTGCCTCTGAAGAGAAATACAGAATATTTAATTGTTTCAAATGTATAAATTTGATGGTCAGTTCTACAAAAGCTAAAAAAAAAAATCCCAAGAATTGACTTTTGTTTCAAAATAAACTGATGATCACCATCTCCAGAACATCATTGACATTTTGCAAGGAAATTATATTTAATTTAGCTGTCACAAGTATAAGAGACTTTGTACTGGAAATTGATGGAAGAGAGTGTTACAAGAAGGAAAACACATATGAAAACCTAAACAAGTGAAATTGATATGACTGTGAGACTTTGGAAAATAACATTAAAATGTCAAGATGCAATGAAATACAACTTTGCTAATAAGAAATCAGGAAGACAGTTATCTAAACTAAGTGAGGAAAGGCAAATTCATGCAGTCACTATATGGCTGCAGTGGAAATGTATTTACTGTAAATGTGTTCTGAGACTCAAAGTTTGCTCATTTTATCACTATGACAAATATGCATGCATATATAAACAGATTGTATCTATTATGTCCTTAATTTCTTTTCAGTAAACACACATACAAACACAAATCCCCTCATACACTGTAAAACCAGAAGAAACATTTCTCATCATCTGTTCATACTTTATCAAATAGTCATTTACAGTAAGTTCATTTTTGCTGCAAAACTATATATTATTTACTTCAGAAGTGCTAAGAGGCAAACAAATTACCTTAGCGTTTATCTGAGATTATACACCAGGCTAATGGCTAGGGCATCCTTATATTTAAATTAAGGATTTAAAGTTTACAGCTCCAGGCCTAGGCTCGTGTATAAAAATTCTGGTAAAAAGTACAACGGATTTGAATTTGACTAATGAACTCACAGTGGGATTTATAATGTTTGTAAATTTTTTTTCACATTTTATCCTAAATAATAGCAACAATAACAACAAAGTGGATTCATTAATCAGTGCCAGATTTTATTGTTAAGGCTATAAATATCTTTTTCTTTTTTCACTTTTTATTCTGTGCTGTATAAGCTAGTTCGCCCTGTAACCAGTTTTATGAGTGGCACAGCATGACAAAATTTGAAGACGAGTGGTCTGCATGGCTGAGACCATGTTTAAGTGTTATTTTCCCCCATTACTTTGCACCAGCAGAGATTCTTACAGCTTACACTATAAGATTCCACTTATATTACACTATATAAGATGCCAGTAATTTAATCAGCATATAGACACTGAGTGCAATAGTTACTCGTGCCTGTCTTGCTTTCCCTAGACCAGCGGGTTCTCTGCCTGTTCAGCCCTCTCTGTTTTCTTCCACAAGCTGTAAAGATCAAATCCATCAGTCATAACTCTGTTCTCTTCAAAGCCTGAAAGCAATCCCTCAAGCAGAACAAACACCAATAGCAGTGATTTGATCAATGTATCAAATGGTATCGCCCCAAGGTTTTCCTGTGCTAGAGAGTCTAGAGGACTCTCCTGAAGCTCCAGGAGTCTCAAGGTGATTTGGCAAAGCAGTAGGAGACCTGGCATAAGACTAGCCTCACATGAGGACACTTCCTTCTGTGCTCCATAGTCAATGCTACATGACCAGGCACACGCTGTCCACCAAAGCATCACTTTCAGTACTTTTGTGGTGCTTCTGAGTAGACCTCCGAAGACAGTGACTCTTGGCAAAGCATGCACATGACTAGTGTAGGCCCAGAACAGTGTGTAAGGGCGACCTTTAGGGAGCTAACACACAGTCTCCTTGTCCACGAGAAGCTTAACCTAAGAGAAGGAACCAAACTGGCCATGATGTTCTACATAGAACATTCATGAGCAGTTAGAATTTACAGCGTGCGCTTATGTCAAATGAATGCATAATTAGTTTAACAAGTTATGTACCACAAGCATACTCCATAACCATAGCTTATACTTCTTTCAAGGTCGCACTGTGCATTTTTGTCTGGCAGCAGATAATAAGAATAGACTTGCAAGTCTGTACATTGGTCTCTTCCAACACAGTAAAAGTATTTTTTAATTCAGGAGACAAGTGAATTGCTCAGTTCAGATATGCTTCAAGGTCATTTAAACTAGGATTTGGATATTTATGTAATAAAAGCAGCTGTCCATACAAATGGTCAGGCAGGCTGATGGCTTCCCATATCGACCTCTAGCCCATCTTTGACATAGTCCCTTCAAAGTACAAGTCCAGCTCTGTGAAAAAAAACTATCAGTGTCTCTCACAACACTGTAGGCAGCAGTGATTCCAACTAATTCCTTCCCTAGCACTAGACCTCTTTGAAGCAAGCAAATCACAACTGAATCCAATTGCTGGCACAACTTCTGAAGTTGTACTATCACTTTCCCTGAGCTATTTATACATCAGGACATTCTTCAGTACTAATGCCTTGATGTTCTTCACTTCCCTTTGATCATGTTTTAATGAAGTAGTTCCTTGTTTGACATAACTACTTTATCGTGAAATCATCAGAATGTGGAAAAAGGCAAAAGCTCCAAAGACTTAACTAGTAAGGCATATCTCAAAGTGCATACAAACAGAAGGAGAAAATAGCAAAATAAACTATGCTTGCATTATTGGCATGATAGTAAGCTCGTATTTATCTATGGATACACACAGGAATTACTACATTGCATGCTATCCTTTTAACCTGTTATACTTACTGTCAAGAGCTTTGGGGAGGGGAGTTTGTTTGTTTGTTTGTTTGTTTTGTGAGATTATCAAGCCTAGCTTCAGCACAGAGTGAAAAAAGCATATTTGTGACTCACAGAGAAAAGAGACAACAAACAAACAAGTCAGATATTTGCTGGAAATTCGGTATTTCCAAAGGCAGTACAGAGCTTTCAATGTTCATTGATTACCTAAAGCTTCATGTTTACTTTTTCTTATGTGACAACTGCTACACTGCAGACTAACAAATCTTAAAATTTTGAAGAATGTCATAGAAATAAAATGATATTCAGAAATTATTGTAATCGCATACAATACAAAATTTCACAGCCATACCAGGCAAAATGATAATGTAGCCATATATTCACATAAGAACTAATCCACATTGCAAACTTTTTATTAGCACTTTTGGAAGCAGGAAAACATTTGTATTTAATCTCATAGATGAAGCTCAATTACTACACATTTCTTATTTCCTTGTCCATGGTTTTACAGGATTAAAGTTGTTTACATGCAACTACTGCACTGGAAATTCAAACAGGGGAGAAGCACAATTGTTGTGCGATTCATGGCCTCTTATAGAAACAGATGTGCGAGTCAAAACTTCATGAAGAGAGGATTTTGACGCCTTACACCTTACTAAAAAAGAACAAAACAACAACAAAACAACAACAACAAAACCTTGCAAACTTGATTTTAAGAAACTGCAATATTAAAGCACAGTTTGCTTCCAGTTTGGACAAATAAGGATATAAACTTTTTGTTTTTCACAGAATGAAGATTTCTGCAATATTAAAACTTAGACCTATCTGACACTGGATGGAAATGGGTGGAAGTGCAGCAATGCTTCCTAGGATCGGTCATTTGGGGTTTCATGTCTTTTCTACTCTTCTATTTGGGATGGGCTCTCTCAGCGTCCTTTAAAAAAATCACCATCTCAGCCAGAAAGCAGCAAGTGCATTGTAAAGCGTATAATGGGGTCAACAAATCTAGACATTGGAAATTGTTCACAGGAATCACCAGCAGAGAACTGTGTTTTTTCTTGCCTCTCTGCCTCTCTGATTCTTGCATATTTGGCTTTATGGAGTTTCAGCTTCAAGAGAAAAAAGATAAAACAAAATAAAGATATTTCTTGAGTTAGTGTTTATGACACGTCTTTGGGTTGCACAGTCTCCTATCCTTACCAAAGTATGTAAAGCACCTTAGATGACTAACCTCTGTCAACAGTTATCCCCAGAAAAAGGCTGGGTAGATGTATACTGAGTGGCAGGAGGCACTTTACAAGCCATGTATTCTTATGGAGAGGCCAAGATGTTCCTTGGAGACTGCCTTAGCTAGTTAAAGGAGATAAGGCAGTGCCTTGATTAGATGTCTTGAATCTCCCTTTGCCAGCCTCACAAGCCCATTGACTGTTTAGGGAATTTAAAAGTTTTTTTTGAGGGTGGACAGCACTGATTCCCCCTGTCAACAGTCTGACACCTAACCAAACAACCTAAATTACACTTCTTGTAAAAAGAGGAAGAAGAAACTTTAACAGAATAAGTAATTCTTTCTAAGGTTCTCTCTTAGCAGCATTGCTAATAGTCATGCCAGCTTCAGAAAGAGAGGATATTATCTAGATTAATGAGAGGGAGTCTGACATGCTAATTACTAGCAGGCAAATGACGCCTCAAATCAGTTACACGAGTCAGAGGGCAAGACAATAACATAATGAGCTAACAAAGACTATGGAGAAGAAAATAGAGCAAACGTCGATGAAATTATATGCCTCTGTCACACTTTTCATTTCTAATAAAGATCATATATTACTACAAAAATTGACATTTGTCTTTCTTAAATTTTTCCACACAACTTGTTGGAGATCTACAATAAGGATGTATGTGGAGATTTCATCAGCCTTACTTTCAGTGTTTTTTGATAATTTCTAGAATACTGCATACTGCAACTTGAGAGCTCTGGAAAACTTTAGCCCAACATCCCTTTTCAAGATCAACAGAGCAGGTTGCTCAAGGTTATGTCCAATTAGGCTTTGAATGTCTCCAGGGATGGAGACTCTACAACCTTGCTCCAGTATTCAATCATTCTCATAGAAAAGAGAGATAAAAAGAAATCTTATGTTTAAGTGGAATTTCCTGTATTTCAGTTTGTGTCCACTACCCCTTCTTTTTTTCAGTAAGCATCACTGAAAAGAGTCTGCCTGCACCTCCTTTGTGCACCAGCCTGCACTACCCAAGTATTAATGTGCATGGATAGGATACCTGAATCTTTCCCTGCACCAGACTAGAAGATCTCAGCCTCTCCTTATATGACAGATGCCGCAGTTCCTCCATCCTTGCAGTGTAATGTCCTGTTGTTGGACTCACTCTTGTATGCCCATGTCTCTCTTGTACTAGAGAGCCCAGAAATAGACACAGCACTCCAGATGTGGCCTCACTATGGCTTAGTAGAGGGGAAGGATCACCTTTGTCCACCTGCTGGCAATACTCTGCCTAGTGCAGCCCAGGATGCCAGGAATCCAAGGGCAATTGTTGGATCATGGTCAACTTGTAGTCTGAAAGGACTCCCATGGCCTTCTCTGCAGAGCTGTTTTGCAGGAGCTCAGCTCCCAGTCTGTACAGATGCATACAATTCTTCCTTCATAAATGCAGGACTTTGTATTTCTCATTTCTGAATTTCTATGACATGCCTATCTAGCCATTTCTCCAGCCTGTCGAGGTTCCTCTGAATGGCTGCAGAGCATCTCTGGTGAATAAACCACTCTTATCAGTTTTGTATTTCCTGTAAATATAACAAATGATATGATGACCAAACAGAAACAAATATCAAGAACAGCGCAAAATTTCTTTCTTTGACAAATTAGCTTAATTGGTGAAGAGGGGAAAAAGCAGCAGATGCAATGTACCTTGACTTTGATAAAATTTCTGACCTTGCACCTTATCACATTATCATACACAAAGGAAGAAATAAAATCTATGTTTATCATTATGAAAGTAGAAAAATTAGAAAATTCTCAGAACAGTCCAATTTAACTGAGACTGCTCCTGAAATAGTCACTAATGTTTGGAGACTTCAGCCAGGCCCAAATGCTTTTTTTTTCCATAAACAAAATGACAATAGTGTTGCTATGAGGCAACACTATTAAGATGAAATCTATTATGATGGCTTTGTGTGGAGCTCTGGATGCACAAGAAGCCATTTTGGCCAAATATTTCAAATTTGGGGGCAATTTTTACTCCTATACCTTTCAGCATAGCATTCCAGCTTCCACTGCTCCTGCAGTTCCTCTTACTGGCTGAAATCTCTGGCTCATTCATCATGTTGCAGAAGAGATATACATGTAAGTATTTGAAGAATTAGGCCTTTGTTTGTAAAATCATTCACGGACAAATATTCATATAAATTTTCGAAATAAGTAAATTTCTGAAATAAGAAGTTAAACAATTTACGTAGTCAGAAGAATTATTCACTGTCACCTTTTCCAATGTCATGCCACCACATCACCCAAATTGGGCAGCCCTGTTGTATATCATGTATGCTCAGACTTTCAAATACTACTGGCTTTCCCCTTGCTCATTTTACTCAACATTTCTTACTTCTTGGATCAGAGCAAAAAGCAACGGCACAGAGCAGCATCAGATCATGAGCCATCTCTCTCCTGCTCACAGCTCAGCAGACAAGAGACAGTGAGCTTGCCATTTGGATGTATTTGTTCGAAGCAGTTGTTAGTAAGTGTATAGCTCACTGCAGCTCTAGGAATTACCCCCAGGCCATCTGGCTTCATGCCCAACCACTCCATGTGAACTTCCCTGAATATAAAACACTAGAAAGTATAAAAATGTATTGACTTGTCTGCAGAAAAGATTTGCAGGCTGTTTGCTTTCTTGTAAAGTAAAAAATAACAAGGTTGATGTGAGCAAATAGAAAGACATAAAGAAGCTAAGACCTGTCAATAAAAAGACAAAGCATTATTCAGCTGAAAGTCATTCCACTGGGGATTATCTCTAAAAGCAATCTTTGTTTTTGACATCATGTTTTTAAAAGTTGCTTGAACTTTTCTTTAAAGAATGTGGTTATTTTCAAGATGACATGAAAGAGAGGATCAGAAAACATCTCACGGCAATTATAATTTCATTATTTGAAAAAATGTCCGGTAATCGTGAAATTAAATACCAACAGAAGTACATCTGTGATGCTGATTATCATTTTGGGGTCCAGACTGGAACTGCTAATTCATGGTTTCTTGCAGATCTTGTTGGGGATTGAATTTCCCCTCAAATGCAAGCCAGTTTCCCTTTACTGGAGATACACTACTATGCATTCAGTACTTCATCAGAGATTTCAGCCCTAAAGAATAGTTCATATGTCTCAGAAGCAAGCCAGTGAATGAAAGTCAATAGAGCTCCAATTCATGCTTTGCTTAAATTGGGTTTCTAAGTGTTATGTGGATATTACTAATTTTAAGTAAGTGGACAAAGCCATATAACTGTACAATAAAATCCTTTTAGGTATAATTTATATTTCATTAAGTTTCATATCTTCCTTGCATTAAGAAAGGTGAAAGAAGAATTACTTAGTATCTCTATTAAAAAAACTGAAAAGATGCCTGTTACTGGTTAAATACACACAAATAGCTTTGTCTTGAAAAGCTTTGTTGGTTTGGAAAGCTTTATGAAGACTTTCTAAACCAATGTAAAGATGCTGTATTTAATTACCAGAAAGAGATTCTTTGAAAAGACTACTAGGAGTTTGTACCAAATCTCTAACCTGGTAACTTAGCTGTTTTCTTCACCAAATAGAGCAAAGACAGCAACGCAGTGGGGCGTATTCCCAAGTCTCTGAATGACCTTTGCAGCTGTGCATGCTGTACCGTACACCACATCCAGAGAGCATTCAACCCTCTCTTATGAGGGTGGAAAAAAAAAGAGCTAGAAATAAAGGTAGAAGTGGCAGGTGCCAAGGACATGGTACTATTTATGAGAAACATCCAATCAGCAAAAAATAAACTGATCCAATTAGTAAGAAAGTAAATTTGAAGCTTCTCTTGCATATGAAAGAAACTTTTTGTGCTTTACAGAATGCTTCAAGACATATCAATTTTCTGGTGTCAGTTTTCAATATCTATCTTATTTTCTGGTTTTGTCTTTATTAAAAAACAAAAATATAGAGAAATTGTAATTAAAAACAATTTCTACAATCTTTTAAATCTGCTGTCAAATAAAAGCCAGCAGAGGTCACACAAGGAAATATTAATGTTCAATTTTTTGTCTTGTTGGTAAGGATGAATTGATAAATCAAAGGAATGGAGCATAAAAAAATGAGTATTTGAGGATAACTACTTTTTAAAAACACTATAGTTTATCTTTCATAATTGAAGGTATAATTAGTATTTTTGTCTTCAAATATGAATATATATGAAGTTTCTGCTGTTATAATTACAAGATGGATTCTATAAAGAATTCTGGTAGCAATCACAGGTTTCCCTATTAAGGTTAGCTGACTTTAATAGTCATGCTTAAGGGAAAGCATGTAACAATAAATTCAATAAATGTATGCTATATTTTATTATCATCACATTTAGGAAATACATTAGAAATTGTCTGTTGGAATAGATTTTGCATCTTATTAAAAAGTAATTAAGAGTAATCTGAGATTGGGAGTAATTAGTATTATCAAAAAACTATTAACAGCATTAAGAATATTATTGTTCTACTGAAAAGTCAAGATTTCCATTCTTTTCAAAGTAGAAAGCCTAGAAGATACATTACTTTAAATAAAGTAATTACAAGTACATTGGAGCATATCTTTTCACTCTAAAGACAATTTAAATTGAGGAGACCTCTAATTCAAATCAAGTGAAAAAAAAAACCAGTACTAATTTCAAGCAGTTTTTAGGCATGCAACGAGAGTACCCTTGTTGGACAGTCTCCTAGAGTTGAACAGCAGTTTTCAGGAAAACTGTTCTTCCTTTTGTACTCTGAGTGCTATGTTTTTGTATCTTGAGCGATTACATTCATGCCCAGAAGAAGCTGCTATTGATGTCTTGAGCTAATTTATGCTCGTTACTATTATTACCGCAGCCAATGTTTAATTTATGGTATAATACTACTTAAAGAGCACAAACAGATGGGAGCTCATTCTAATCGCTGATGCATACACCCATTGGCAGACAGTCCCTCTCCATAAGGTCACACAAAAGCAAGTTCTTTATTCATAAGGAGATGTTGAAGGAAGGTCTGCAGGGTTCTGCAAGGTCTCATTAAAACTAATGATGGGCTGTCTGCATAGAGATCACCCTAGGTCTTAGATACTTTAAGAAGAAAAGTAGGGTGAAAGCAGTCAAACATTTAATGTGATTGGTAACAGAGTCTATTGGCAAGGTTATCAAGCAACTTTCAGCATAAAATGCTGATTTATGTTTGTTGCTAATTTTACCATGTTTAAATGGTATCCTCTATCTTACTTGATTCTGCAGGACAGAACTAGTGCTTGGAGTCTACAGGTAGGGTAAGGGAAAGGGAAAGCAAATGGGGCCAGAGAGAGATCAGAGATAAAATGAGGAATGGAGAAATGGTTGTGGCACTGCAGACACTACAGAATATTAAATACAGATGCTTGCAAAGATCCTGGAAATATCTGAGTAGCCAGTCTGGAAGCCGGACTGTTCTGGGATTATGGATCAGGGTGAGGGAAAAGCTGGAAAAGAAACGGTGGAAGGAGCTTGTGAGGAGATGCAGCGTGTTCATGTTCTTGGAGCAAGGGAGAGAGACGGGGAGGGCACAGTTGCTCCTACCACTGAGTCTGACAACAGTGGTTTCTACAGGAAATCAGAGGCCCTTGCCCTCAAGGCTGGGTAAGGCTTGCCACCAAGATACACTATATCATCTCCATACTTTCCATACCATACTAAAAGTGGGAGCAGGTATAAACATGTCTGTCTGGAGCCAGAGTCTTCTATGGGTCTAAGGCAGCCTGTGTAATCTGCTTACAGCATATGGTTTCTCTCACAGAAACAAAATTTATCCTTTTTTTAACAGCAGTTACTCGGAGCCTGCAGATTGAATATAGTTTACATTTAACTCTCAATTTGACATCAGTTGCTTTGGTTGTAGGACATTGTCAAAATCCTTTATTCTAGCCTTTCTCAAAGACAGTGGATTTTACCTTGAATACATAAGAAATGTCTCTTCCTGCTGGGTTTGAGGGGATTTACACTCATTTTAAACAGGTATCCAGTGGACTCTGTCAGGCTAATGGTGTGTTAGTGTCCAGAAGAAGAGAATGGATTGCACTACTGACACTAGCAACTTGGGAGTCATGCTTTCTAGGTGATCTCGCTGCTGCAATTAGCTGACTTTGGGATCTGAGAAGGGACAAACCTCTGTCCTCAGAGCTGGGACAGAAAGAAGGACTCTAATAACATGTGAATTCATTTTCGCATAGTCCAGGAAAGACTTTTACGATAACTCATCCTTACTCTGCTGCCTCTATAAATGTTCAGAATCTTAATAATTGTCTACTCTTTGCTGAGCCTGTATAAAATAGAGCTGAATTTACTCAGAAGGTTTATTTTAGGATTATTTTCTGAAAACAAGAAAACTCATTGAAATACAAGGTAACAAATGGTGTTCGCTGAAAGTTTCAGGAATGATGCAACCTATCACAGGCTCACAGAAGGGCTGAGTTTGGACAGGACTCTGGAGACAATCTAATCCCATCTTCCTGCACAAAAAGGGTAAATACTTACATTAATTTAGTAATTTCAGCTTTGGTTGCTGGCTATCTTTTTGAGAAAATGGGCCAAGCCTCTCCAATACAGAATAACATCCTCAGTATTTTTTTTAATTTCTTCATGTTAGTCAGATAGAGATACCAGATCTATATGAAGCTGTTTAAAAACTGAAGATTTGCCAGGTTTCTCATGAGACAATATGCATCAACAAAAAAAACAGTAAAAGTTTACAGTGTTTTTTAATCACAACAAGCCTGTCAGTCTCCTAGAAATTAAAAGTATCAGGATTCAAATCTGGTTGCTTATAAACAAGCAACATCTGAAAGACAGCAATCTCATGAGGAAAAAATCTTATCTGAATTTAGCTAAAGGAAATGATTGATAACCAAAAGCATGGAGTCAGAGATCAGGAAAGTAATAAGCATGTATGCCATCTTCAAAAAGACAGTGTAAAACAAAAATTACATCTAATATTTCTGATTTGTAAAACATAAAAATGCCATAAAGTAGATTCACTACTTTCAAGCCTTTCCAGATCACATTAATTTTATTTAAATTGTTATTAAATAAAATTGCAGGGGAAAGCTCTACAATCCAGAGAGATTTGTTATCAAGATGATAGTCTGTTTCTACAAATAGATGAAGAAGTCCATAGCTGAAAAGTCCACTTATATTCTGCTTGAGTGCATTATTAAAAATTAATCCTTTGATAATCAATGTTGATAGCATCGAAGAAATTAAGAGAAGATAATAACAAGGGAGTTCTGAAGAGTAATCTGTCATTGAAAACAAATGCAAAGACAGGTTTAAACTCATAGTATGCCTTAAGGTATTTGTCAAAGTAAATAGCAGAGGCTGACATATTTAGTTAATTCCTGATTAGAAAATAATAGCTCTAAGAGAAAGCGATAGGGAATAAGTAATGAAAACAATCAGATTTGTGCAGCAGGTTCTTTCATAAAGACTGTCTGTTTGAAATGTCGGGAAGTAACCCTGGAATCAAAATTTGAAAAGGTTATGTGAATCTCTCAAACATATGTAAATTCACTGGTAAGTTAAAGGTACTGAATGTTATGAATATATCCATTTATTTTGACACTTTGCCCAGATTACCTGAAATCTGCCTCCTTGCTTTATTATCATGACCCACAGTGGGTCATGATAAGAGTGGGTCAGAGAGCATCTAGGGAAGCTCAACACCCACAAATCCATGGGCCCTGATGGGATGCACCC
>JAUBOD010000729.1:2026007-2038215 GCA_032353885.1 Nothura maculosa
TGTGCAGGGGAGTTGGACTAGATGACCTCTAAGGTCCCTTCCAACCTTACACATTCTATGATTCTATGATTCTATGACCCAAAGTTTATGCAACATTGTACAACTGGACAAGTCTAGACATGAATAAAGGCCCCTAATAAGGGCTGTACAGAGGTAAAGAAAATATTATATAAATAATTTCTAAACTAATTTAATTGACTTCCTTAAAATTCTTGCTAATGTTCAGTCCCCATGTGCACCTGAAGATAAACGCTAAGCCGTGCACTGATGCTGGCTGTGGTGTTTCTGCAGCAGGGCACAATTCGTGTGTAATCCACATGTATGGCTTGCAGAAATTTCAGTTGATCATAAATTCACATAAAAGTAAAATGTTCCTTGTCCATTTTCATTTACAACCATGTCCCCTGCTTTCCTCACATAGGAAGATCCACTCCCAAGAAAAAAAGTGGGTCAATCAATGTCCTTCTCTGTTTCCTATATTTATCTTCCTTTTCCTTGCCTTTAACTTTCCTCTTATCTCCCCAATCTCACCAAGCAAAATACCTAGAAAACTGTATGTTTTGCAGGTTTGTTCTGCATAGCAGAACAGTGAACTACCAGGCTGAATTGGCTATGGAAGGGCACAGAACTTGTGTTGCCCACTGTTAGTCCAGGATAAAGAGTGGACCTGGATGAAAGGAATAGACTTGAATGTTAATTAACAGCTGCATAATTCCCATTTCTTTTCTTCTCTCTCACACCTTGCACACATCACAGCGTAAACTTTGGCTGATCTTCTACATTTTTTCTGTGTTTAATCTCCTCCAAATATTTTCAAAAACAGTTTATTTCTGCACTCCAGATTCAAGACGGACAGAAATAATACTGTGGCTGTAGACAAGATTCAGGACAAACAGCAGGCAAGGCCAGGAAAAAAAAAATCTGTGAAGAATTTGTGCTTCATTAACATCAGAATTTTGAGTACTAAAGCAGCATGTGTGTATATGCTACACAGACATTTTATGTTTTGAGTATATGTTATGTTATGTGTATATGTTATCCAAGGTATGTGTTAACCCACATCCCAAACTCACACCCGGAACAGGGTAGGGATTGTACCCAAGACAAGTAAGACTATACATATATTAATTACATAAAATATGCATAAGGAGAACTTTTAATAAGAAGAACTTTTTTAATGACAGAATTACTCTCTCACACTCTGAAAATAAATAGTTGTTCATCTCACTGTAACAGATATGCTTTCCCTTATGTTTTTAGGCTTAGGATATGATATCTTGCTCAGAAGGATTTGAAAATACGCAGATCTTTAAGGTATAAAGCAAACTCAGGGAATTCTTGGCTCTTGCCCTCTAAACATTCCCCACCGTCATAAGACAATATTAATAATTGGAGAGATCCTTTCACTTGTCTTTGTATTTCCTTGAAATATTTAGAATTTTAATTGGCTTAGTCAGATGCAGCCATACTGGAATAATGCAGGAGACTAAGGAATTGAGTTTGTAGCTGATTTAATTAAAGTATACAAATTATACAGCATTGCAATCAAGTGAATATAAAGCATGCTGTAAAATTTGTATTTTTCACATATGCCTATGTCAAATCAAATACACCTCAGTGGGAGAAAACAAAAGCACAGCATGCTATGGACTTTTTCCCATTAAAATATTAGCTTACAACCACCATCTATTTTAGTATTAGAAATATTAAAATAGACAATTTAGGAAAACATTTTCCACACCCATTCAAAATATTTTCAGAGTATTTCCTAAAACCTGCAAAGAAAACACTTCTCCTCCCAAATCTCCTGATGAAATCAAACAGAAAAACTTAACTGAATATTTAAAAAACAAGGATCTAAAATAAGAGAATCTTTATGCAACTCAGTAGCACAATCTTAAGTACAAAAATCAGGACTACATCCCACTGCAATGCAGAGAACATGTAACAGTGTCACTTACAATCACTCTACTGATCTCAATTAGTCTCTGCTTAACAGCAGAAGTATAAACTAGAGGAGTCTGGAAAGCAAGACATAAAAAGACAAGGCAAGGTTTTCTTCTCATTTAGAAATATACACCATTACTCTAGATTTATCTTGATTTATATTCTTCTACACGCTAAAGAAAGGCCAGGGTGCCCTTTGTTTACTTTGCGATACAGGGTAGAGGGAAATTTGCCTCCTCCATCAGTACTGTCAGCCTGGATGAAAACATCAGGGCGAGGGTGTTTGCAGAGGGGTGCCTCACCAAAGCCCCTGCTCTGTGCTCAGCTCCAAGTGAGACTATGCAGCTGTTTCAGTCTTAAAACAGATCCCTCCAATCTGCCTGGAATTTCCCAGCAGCTTCCCAAATCTTATCAGGCTTACTCTCAGAGTTGAGCCCTTCAGCCAGGGGATGACAGGTTCTCAAAACAATGGGCGATATTGTCATACCAGTAGTGACCCCGTGAGCCAAGCACAGAATGGCTCCAGGTTGCATTTTGAAGGGTAAGAGGGAACCCCTTGGCACAATTTTCTTCTCAGAGTTGTTCTGGGAGGGAAGAAGGGAGTTTTTTTTGCCTCAGCCTTTTTATTTATTTATTTATTCATTTATTTTAAACCAAGCTTAACCATCCTTTCACATGGCAAGTCTAGATGCTCTGCACTGTGCCTCCTTAGCTGTCCTTTTCTGGTTGTCCTGTTAATCACCAGGTAGCACCAGGTACCCGGAGCACCAGCAGCAGATTTCCCCTGTGCCCTGGGATAAAGACAGGAAAAAGCAGAATGTGGGGCATGAATTGTCAAAGGATCATCTTCTGCAGTAGATCTTTTTAACAACTGAGGGAAAAAATAATATTCTGGTTTGAGCAAAGCCTCCCTATATTTGTTCAGTGCAAGCTTACAGTGAGTTGGCCAGCACATCAAGCCTCTCTATGAACTTAGATGGAAACAGCAAGTCATAGCTGGCTACGTCAACGATGGTGTTACCTAGCCCACTTCTTGTATAGGCCTCCTCCTGCCAAATACTTGAAACCACACATAACATTGGCCAGTGAGATTTTTTGAGAACAGTTACACAATCACATAGAGTACTTTTTCCAAAATCTTGTATTATTTATATTACTTTTATTATTATTAACATGTATTTTTTTGTACATGGTGGGTTGTGCTTTTCTGTTGTTTTCTCCATTTATAGTTCCAACTATTTCCTTTAATTCAGAAAGGATGCTATTGATTAACTAAGACTGGAAATGTCAAACTTCTGCAAAAAGACCTGGGCCTAATTCTTCATGAGATGAAAGCCATTGTGATCAATAAGGGGCTCTTGGCTTGTGCAGCTGGGGAGCTTTCTGGTCATTCAAATTCTTGCTTATTACCAGGAAAAAAGACAGGTCAAAAGAAAAACAAGTACATTTCTCAAAACTGTAAGTGACTTCACAGATTACAGGGAAAAGAAATGCTTACTAGATCATTTTTAACAACCTCTAAAACACATTGTAGATATTTAAACCATTTTATCCATGTTTTATTTTGGGGAGCCATTGTCTTCTGTGAAGAGGCATTTGAATGTTCAATTTTTCTCTGTATTAAAAAAAAAAAACAGGAATACTAGCCATTGGTGAATACTAGTTTCTGACTACATTTCACCAAGCTGAATTCACCTTTTTTTTCTCATTTCAGTTTATTTTCCTCATTATATTTCATCTAGAAAATGTTTCTATTATAACAGATCTCAAGCTTCTCTCATTTTAGTGATTTGAATTCATACTTGAAGAATTTCTGACACTATCTTAACCAACTCATAAGCAATTGGACGACCTGTGTTCCTTTTTATAAAAATGCCCCTTTGCAACAAAAAATTTTAATTCCAAGTTTAGACAAATTATGTTCCTTAGAGAAAGAACGCGGCATTGAACTAAAGCTAAATATGGCAGAAGAGATGAAATGCCTACACAGCCCACTTCAAGAAAATATTACACTTACTGAGTAATGGCATATAGGATACATACAAATCAATAATGAAATGTTTTCATGTGATTACCTGAAATAAATTAAATACAAATATCCCAAGTAAACCACTTAACTGCTGACACAGATAGGATTCAAGAAACTTTGTTATACTTACTGCATACAAAGCAGTTATCACATTCCATCTCTGCATTAGAGATTCTCATTTTTGCCATCACGTTTCAATTGTTCAAGTGTTTTTTTTTCCCCTGTCCATCAAGAATAGCCATTTTAGAACTGTATAAATTTCTTTCTCAGACTAGTTACATCAGATGTGAAGTTTCTAATTGGAGAAGTGAAAGGCATCCAAGGACAGCAGTTTATCAAATTGTAGTTTATAATTCTATACAAATATGTTTGTCAGATGACAGTATGTAAAAATTGCATTTCCTTATTATCAATTTCAATATTGCAAGCCATCTCCTATGAAATGAATTTTCTCATTGCTAGCTTTAGTTTGCACACATTTTGATCCAAGACACAGATTTGACTGGCATTGACTCCATATGGCAGTAAGAGACAGTCCCTGTTCTTGCTGCCAGTGCTGTGCTTCCAAGCCTGTCTAAAACAGGTCACAACAGGAATTTCTACTTCTTGTGACATGCAATACTATCTGTCCGATAGTTTTATGTTGTGTCACAGTCCGGTAAAATGACTTCAATCTATTTCCATCATCCAATGGTGGGGGGGGGAAGATCACTATTACTAGGAGGCTGAAAACTTGAATATTTATGAATAAACGACTGATGTCAAAAATAAAAGCCTCTCTTTGGTGATCAAAGATTTCTTTCTGAATTAGCTGAAATAGCTAGAGCTAGAAAATATCAGAATGAAAACCTCAAGAAACAAGAAAACAAACCACTGAAGGTGATGCTGCTATTCAAGGCTATTGAAAAGGTGAACAGCCATGAAATGGGGAACAGCCACCAGAACAGTATTTACATGCATATTCAAGGTTCAGTTTATTGCAGACAGACAGCACTTTACCAACCCTTGGAGGAGCTGTCCCACTGCCCTGCTCACCAACAGTCCATACAGGATCTTCTCACATTCAGAAAATGAGATGGTGCCACAGTTCAGCTGTTCGTCCTCTAGAAATGGTATAAGGCCAGCAATAAAGCAAAAATGCAACGCAACAAGAAGCCCTCTAACTCTACTGAAACTCATTACCATAGTCTTTCCCCGTAAACATGCATCTAATTATAGCAAGCAAATTAGGAGACTCCAAAGAAGAACTTTACAGAGAATTAAAGACATCTATAATATTTCTACATCAACCTGACTTCTGCATTTCAAACATTAATATATCTAAAACTTATTACTTAGCCCACTGAAGACGATGAATAAAAGGCCAATGACGAAATAACAATAGAGCAATACCTGACACAGAGGTATCCTGGCTGATTAGAGCTAAGGGGAAAATACTGAAGAAGATATTACCATTTACATAAATTAATATCTATAAAGATTATATTCACATGCAATTGAATACTATTTTTACATATAATAGTTTAAGGGAGTAGAAGTGATTCTATCTATTACACATTATAGGAAAAACTATAAGGTCACTTAAAATGTATTTTCAGTACGAACAGAATTTTAACAAGGTTGGTATGACTCAACAGATAACTGCTTAATCTATTCATATTCTGAGGAAATTATTCAAGAGTCAATTGTTCATTGATACTATAAAATTCATTCCATTTAGTAAGTCAAAATATTGTATGTTTTGTTTTGAAAACTTCAGTGGTTTTATACTAATATAAACTGATAGATTAACCAGTCGATATTCTTTAATAATTCAACTGCAATTGCACAAGTGCAATCTTTCAGTAGAGAAAAAGGAGAAAATGGAATGGTGAAAGGGTAGGGTGATTCAACAGGTCTGGCAAGGTGATATCCCCTTTAGCCTTCCCAAGGAAAGGGAGTCATGCATTGCCTGGGTAAGCCATGGAGGAACTGGGAAGGTAATAACTCATTTTGTAAGTCAACAGTATTCTTATATGCCTGCAAGCCATCAATCTATATGACTGTAAAGCCATCCAAAATGTATTTAATGCTGTATAAATAATCACAGCGATAATATTAATAGACAAGTTAAGGAGTACTATAGATTAGACTGAATATCCTGATTCTCAGAATTTGAAACATTTACCAAATTTTGCATCCTGTTTAATGATATACTAAATAACGTTATCTCAGTCTGGGATGTCAGTACGTGCTAGTCATGCTCCTCATCTCCTCATCTAAGCTCTTTCATTTCCAGCTAGGCACATCATTGTTTTCAGTTATTTCTCCTTACTAAGGGCTGCAACTGTTCTTGCTGCAATATTATGTATGAACTTGATTTTCATCTTGCAGCTATAGTCACAGTATTGTGAGTTCGGTGGTTTGCTTCCCATAGTAACCCTCTCTTTGACTGCCCTTCTTCTTTTGTGGGCAAGTACCTAGTTCAAGTTCCTCTGCCAGATAACAAAAAATATGTTACAAAATATTATAGCAGCACAATCTATAGATATATCATCAATGTATTCCTGAGAAAAAGTAAGCATTATAAGTTGAAATTAATTTTATTGTAAGCTTTAGGATTTGTTAAATAGTTGTCTTTACAATTGTTACTGATTACTAATTCCTGATTACTAGTTACTATTTATTACTGATTACTGTTACTAATGAATGGCAAATTCAGTCAAAGTAAATAAAAGCTGGTGCAAATTTTCTCATGGATATATATGCAGGTAACAGCAGGACTTGAACTGGTCTAATTCAGGCCTAAAAAAAAAAAAAGAAGCATCAACATGTCAACATGTCATTTCTGATGGAGAAATAATTATTATGCCATTTAACTCATCAATATGTATGACAAGAGATTAGTATAGAACAGGGTCACTGTAGACATGCTATGACATTTTGTATAATTTTTCTGGTTTTAAGACTCACAGCTATTTTCTACAAAGGCAGTAAATACTTGCAAAGCTTATTTAGAAGCCTTCAACCTTCTACTGTTTCCCATAAGCCTTCCCTGACATTTGACCTACCTCTCACAGGTCAGGACATTTTATCCGAGTTGGGCATAATTACGACTGACAGCAGCTTGAAGGGTTTTTTTTGCCTTAGTCTTAGTTACAGAGAAAGAAGAACAGAGACAGCAGATTAGAGGATTGTTCAGCAATCCAATTTGTGGCCTATTAGAGTCTTAAGCAATATTTTACTCTTGCTGGATGGCCTCATTTATAAGTTTATCTCATGGAAACTTTAGTCACAGGGAAAATCATGTGATAAGAGACTTCATAAACAATTCTCCAAGAGTCCAGTCAGAAATCACTTCCATGGAGCCTGATACATTATCAGGGAATTCAGTATCAAGAAATAAAGCTGGCACTTTCTGCAATTATCCATTTCCTAATTTAATTCTAATAGCAAACCATGAAACTTCTAAACATTTTCATTATACTTTTTTTCTCCAGGAGGGTTCCATCTCACTTTCAAAAAGGCTACTAGATATGGATCCCACAATTTATAATTTAAAAAAGGATAATAAATACAAATTCTCTGGCTTTATAGCCTAACTATCTCTTTTGGCCAGGGCTTAGCCATAGGATTAAGTATGATCCAAATCAAAATAAAATCCTAATATTCAAAGGCTCATAATGCACTAAATTAGCAGCATGGACTGTAACATTGGCCCTGGTACTTTTTTATCCCTGGACAGGTTTCTGCTTTCTTGAACAAATAATTTTTGTAGATAATTTTATTTAGATATTTTCAAGTCTCCTTATCAAAGTAGCTCAGTTTCTTCTAATCCTTAGTGGTTTTGTTGCAGAACCCTTGCAAGATAGGAAAGTAATAGACTGAGATGTTTGAATAACAGCATAATCCACCTCTCAACAGCTACCCTGCATAAATCCCAAATATATGGTTTTCATAAGGAGGAAATGCTCACAAGCTGATTAGAGAAGAATCTGTTTAAATGCTGCAGACATGAAGCAGCACCAAGTCCTCTCCAGCAGCAGAGTCCAGCTTCCCCTCAAGCTCAAGCAATGACCACCGGGCAGCACCATATGGTCCCTTCCATACTCTGCTTCAAGATGGTTTTTCTGTTTAGTACATGGGAAAAGGAGATCCCAGCATTTCATAAGCTTTTCTCCCTCCATGGAAGCCCTGCTACCCGTCAAGCCTGCCATTGTTTCTGTCCTATGAACTAAAATCTCAGGAGAAAGGAAAAACACTAAAAAATATTTTCTTAAGAAGGTCATACTGGATGAACTATGTATGAACTGAGTTGTGCAGAGGTCCAATATTTATTCCTACAGGTAAAGGCATGCAAACATCTGTGCACAAGTACACTCACCAGGTGCGCTGCAATGTTGTTACCCATCTTGGTCACCACAGTCCATGGCAGTAACTGAGGTTACAGCCCCAAAAGTCACAACTAAATTACAAATTATGAGTGTGTGCATCTTCAGCACGATGCTGGTGCATGGTTTCCCATGGCCATGCAAGCCTAACATGTGGGCCTGGATCTCCCATCACACTCCGCAGGGTGACATGCAGGGATGTCACAGAGTTTCCTTCACGATCCAGGACAAGATCAGTGTAGAACTGTGTGCATTCAGCATCAACATGCTTATTGAGGTAAACACAGGCCTAAGTCGATGTGAAAGCAGCAACTAATTTTTATTCCTCCAGTCAATTGGTTAATGTAGACTCCAGGGGCCTAAGCTGAGTGCAGAAAGGAGTGGCTTTCTTGTTTGGTTTTTAGCTTTCATTCTTCTGTGCTAAAATTTAGATAAAATCTCAGGTTATTTGTGCAAATAGTTTACAACTTCTCTTTAAATAATAAGAATATTAATTTTACCTATCCAAAAAAATCCAAAACAAATAGACCCTATTTATTCGTGAGACCCTATTTATTAGTGAAAGCATCTCAAGAAAATAGAACAACTCAAAATTTCTTGGTGGATGTCCCATTTATTGAATTTCATTAAAAAATTTATTAAGTGCACCCAAGGAACGCTGATCATTTTCTATGTATTCCATATATGGGTGGTCAAGGGGAGTCAATATAGCTATTAGCACTCTAGGATATGAACAGCTTACTAATTTTAAAAGAAACACAGATTTTCTTTCTATCTCTCACCAGGAGGGAAATTACTTCTGGGTTTTTGTACCTATCACATTACTGTAATAGATTTGCTGAGGAGTACAGCAGCTTGTTGCCATTTTATTAAAGCACAGAGGTGAAGGGCAAACCACATCAACACCAAAATCCAACTCCATCCCCTTGGTAGCACCCATTGGAACCAAGGTGATAGATGTTGATGATGATTACAACCAAGATAGATGTGTTAGCTGAGGTAGGTTATGATGATTCAATGGAGATCCAAGTAAAAGCCTTGAACATGGGTGTATTACACACAGCAAAAAATAGAGGAGCCACCTTAGCTGGGCAACAGGAAGAGCTAAGGCTACTTGAGCAAGTGCTTAGACTTTGCACTTCCAGCAGAGTTAAATTCCCAGTGGACAAGAGCACTTAAAAGACGTGAGCCATGACTTCTTCTCCTTCTCCTCTACCACATAGAGAACACAAATTTACAATGTAAGTCACTCCTTCTTAAAGAAATACCTTAATATCTTGGGTTATTTGTAGGTTTCTCTTGTGAAGCTATTTTTACAGAAACACTCATTAAGAAGAGCATAGCATTGACTATCCACAGCATCAAGGCAAGTTTCCTTCCATATCCATACTTACAGAAAAATATGACGGGATAAAGTGTTTAGCTCCCTCTGTGCAGCTCCCTGCTAATTCAGCCACCGTATCTTAAAAAAATGGCCAATTTCCTTCTTAGTGGTGAATAGGTATTTACTCCCTCCTGGTGCGAGGCAGTGTTTTGCCATTCGAAGGGGTTAGAAACCTTCAGATTTCTAGCCTGCATTTATTCCTGTTGTTTACACTCGGAGCTAGAGTTATTCATTTGCCAACAATGTCTTTCAACTGTACTTTCTCCTTTTCCCTTTTTAATATTCACTGTCCAATGTATTTATAGTCAGCAACTATATGCCTTTTGAGCCCCTATTTTGTCAGATTAAACAAAGCAGTCTTTTAGGTGAGGACCAGTGGATTTGAAGTAAGTTGGAGTTAGTCCTCTTCCTCTTTTATTAAAGGCCAAGTAATAATTCCTTCTCTTTTCCTGTTCCCACAGCTCCCCCTCCTGTTTCCATCTACTCAGGCCACTGGGAAAAGGCAACTGCACCTGAGGCAAATTTCCTCTCCATGCCACTGTATGGAATTCAGTGCAAAATGCCACTTTAATTATGCTAATATTCAATTTGGCTGAATACAAATAAGGGAGAAAGATGACTGAACAAAATTAGATCTTTTTCTTTTCCACCTGTGAAAATGCAAGGCCAAATTCTGTTTTCACACCTGTGCAAACCTGCTGTAATTTTACCCAGGGCCCAGTGACGAGGGTGACATTTTGCATTGGTATGAGAGCAGGATTCACCCCCTGACCCTGCTATGCCGGCTCTCGCACCTCGCACAATTATCTCACATCTGCTCAGAAGAGAACTGACCTACATGTGGGCGAAGGTCTCTGCAAGCTCATGTATTCCCCCAGGAGAATGTCATGCTGTGCTGGTGAGATACACAGAGACGCGGTGATGCTTTTATTGCAAGATCAGATGAAAATTGCTTTAAATTTAGCTTGTACTGTAAAACCTAAATTTTCCAAGAACTTTAAAAAGAATTCAGTGGTTTCAGTGTTCAGTGCCACAATTTCCAAAGTACTCCTATTGTTTGAATAACCATTTTCAAGTCCTCAAAATAAAAAACATTTCAAGCCAATGTATTTCTTTAAATGTATGTTTTTAATGCTGTAAGTGTATGTTTTTATTCTGGATGATATAGAGAGTTTATTTTTCAATATTTGCCTGCAATGCTTACAATAAATTTCTGGATCTGCAAGCAAATATGGAGTCACATCATAGCCCCTGATTTCATAGTATTAGATGCTAGGTGTAGATCATATAGTTAACTGCTTGATAGAAAATACTCTAGAACTAATCTGTATTGGTAAGCAGCTCTAGGAATGCAACAGCATTCATGAGCTACGCAGGTTCTGTAAATCAGGATCTAAATTTCTATCCATTTCAATATTCAAATGTAATTTATTAGTGAGCAAATTACGTTAGATCTTGATGTGCTAGAGAAAAAAAAAAAGTGACCAGACATGTAAGAGGAGAGTCTAACCTAGCTGCAGGTCTCCACAGTTTAACAGATCTACCTGAGTTTCCATTTCTAAAATGGAGATAGGACTTCTGTTGCAGGGATTTCTGGAGCCAACCAATTTCTGACAACTCGTACAGGATATCAGCATCCATATCAATAATATGTATATCAGAACATAAGAGATTCTTCTTTGTGGAATAATCAGCAGTTCAAACCACCAGTTTAAAAAAAGAAAAGAAAAAGCAATCCATATCATTGTACGTTTAGTGTGCTGGGCCTATCTGTTAAAAAAAACCAGCATTTTTTAATACAGAATTATCCTAATCTATCGGCATATGCCTGCTAATTTAAAAAGAATAATAATTAACAACATGACTACTGATGTCTTCCACTCCTGTGGTTCCAGAACCTCACAACTGCCCAGAGCTGCATCCAGCATCCTACTTACCAACGGTCACACATCCCCATCACAGCATCTGCACAAAACTAACTTGAACTTCAACGACACCAAGTCTTTGTGCATGTCATTAAGTCTCCAAATATTTCCCTAATTTCACTCTATACTGTACTGATTTTTTGTAGCCTTTCTTACATGGCTTGCATCTGCTAATCCTCCTAATGAAACAGAGGAAGCCTTAGCAGTAAGAAGCATAGGCCAGCAAAAAATAGCAGAAACTTTCTTGATGTTCATAGGAAACCTCTATAGGATATGAACACGAGGGGACAACTAGGATACAACCTCCTACCTCAGGGCAAAGCTGTGAGTCCAGGTATAACCCTTACTGAAATCACCTCAGTAACTGTGGACCTTAAATACTAGGTGTACATTTAGTTAAAATAAAGCAGAAATAAAAGTTGTAATCTAATAAAACCAAATATTGGGAAAGATAGTTCACAGAATCACAGAATCTACAAGGTTGGAAGGCACCTCTAGAGATCATCTAGTCCAACCTTCCCGCTCCGGCGGGCACACCTAGAGCAGGTGGCAC
>JAUBOD010000729.1:2038315-2051222 GCA_032353885.1 Nothura maculosa
AGGTGCGGCCTCACCAGAGCTGAGTAGAGGGGCAGAATCACCTCCCTCGACCTGCTGGCAACACTGCTCCTGATGCACGCCAGGAATACTATATTATTTCAAATTTGAAATCCATGTTTTACTTTAATTCATTCAATTGAGAGGTAGAATACACAGAAATCAGGCTTCTGCAATCTCATGTCGTTCTTCTATGTCTTCTATTTGTTAACAACCAAGTACAGAAATGTAAAAGCCTCTATATATATTGTGCAGAAATACAGACTTTGTATTTTTCTTTTTTTCATTTGAGCCATTTAATACAGATTTATACTTAAACTACTTGATATAAACAGAAGACATTCAAACATTAATAACCTCCAAGGCTTTCTCAGATTCCTTTGAGGAATATAACATGTGCTAAAATAGCCTTCTTGCTCTGGACCAGCCTCTGCTTTATCTACTTGATAATTCATTGTTGGCTGAAAGACAGCACCTCCAGTTAAGTAAAAATTCTAAGTAAAAAATAAATTAATCTCTTTTTTTTTTCCTAAATAAATAGAGCGTGCAAGCAGCAATCATAGTTCTAAATGTTAAAATACGTAAAGCTGTTAGTGACCACAGTGCAATGCTTCTAGGTTAAGACTTGACTTCTTAAATCACCAAAGTTTACTATTTCACGCACAAAATCTGCTGATAAAAAGCAAATAAATAATATTTTACTTAGGTTAAGTAAAGTTTGTGAAGCTGAAATAATATTAATTGCTTATTCTCTCATAAACAAGCATTTGCAAAGACAAGGAAAGAAAAGGAATACAAAGTGCATGGAAGATAATTTGTGATAATTTTCATCCACTACTTATGCACCCAGTCTCTAAAAAGTAATAGGTTAATAAAGGTAACCTATATGAGGATGATGCTGATTTTTTTTTCTTACATGCATGTACAGAGTGAGCAAAAATTTAACTCCTGCTTCCACATCAATTTGGTACCACATCCTATTGCCTTGCAGATGCCCAGGGAACACTTGTGAGGCATAGGAAAAAACAGTTCTCAACCTGGTAAAAACTGTTTTACTTGATGTCATTCCAAGCAAAATTTGGACAGCTGGAAGGAAAGATTTGTTTCAGAGAGCCAAGAAAGACGACCATCCCATCAGGGGAGCAGCATTTAAATGCTGCTGGCATTTATATGATCTCATATTACTTCCTTACACTGCCAGACTAAGAAGCTGCTGGATTTAAAACCAATATCTCTGTTGTTTCTATCCAACGCAGGAAGAGTCCAGCAGCATAAAGGGCTCAGTGGTTGCCCACGGCCCAGCAGCATGCATAATGCACAGATATCCAGCAGCTTGGAGGAATAGGAAATCATCATTCATACAACAAGAAACAAAAACTTGGTAGAAAACCAATGAGGAAATCGAATGTATTTTTATTTTCCTCCTTCTCAAGTGCCTAAGTAGGGAGTGGCAACTGAAAATCGCACGAGATAAATCACTGGCAACTTTTCTGCTAGTACCATATGGCCAGTTCAGCAATCTGTTACTTGCAGACAGACAGACAAGGAATTGACGGGTGACTGGCAGGAACGTTTCTGAAATAACTGTGGCAGAGCAGGGTAATAGGCAGCAAGGGATGATTTATTGCTGTGGACTACTCAACCAACTAGGAATCCAGCATGGAAAAAACACATTTAGCAACCTTTTCCTAGCAGAGTAGAGGACGGAATCTGAGCTCATGTCAGACATTTTAATAGCTTCCATCATGGACAATACTTACCGCTCCTAGACTTAAGGACTCAGAGATCTATTCTGAGCATCTAATCTGCTTGCCCACACAACACAAGTTATAGAAAACAGCCTAACACCTTGTGGAAAGAGAATGTTTGTAACAACATTATATTTTATTCCATAGGTGACTTACATGCTGCAGGGGTTTAAACTGCAATGTGCAATAAGATGAATAGGAAGTGAAACTACAATCATCACCAAACTGTTTATTATTAACAGTGCCAAGGCTTCCACAAAACATGCAGAGTCCAGCTGCTGACTAAAATATGTTTTCAAGCTATACTGTAAAAGTTATGGAAAATGATTCTTGAATACTTGGAGTCTCAACAACATATGAAGCTTCTTCTGAAACTTACAGAAGACAACAGGGCACTTTGATTTCAGAAGGATTTCTATTGCATATATATATATGTGTGTGTGTGTATATATATTTATACACACACACATATACATAAAGCTGCACATAACTAAGCTTAGATACAAGAGATTAACTGGAGAAATTATTTGAAAAGTTTTACTCTGGAGTAATGCCTGCAGGAGCTAGGATTTCTTATGTGAACAGAAGAGATACTTCAGAATTTATCAACTGAAGGGGTGTAATGATTAGTTTTCCATCATGATGACTAGATAAAATACAGGAACTGGCTGAAAATCAAATGCCAAGTAACTATTTACAACTTCAGAGTAACACCATTCACATGTAAAACTTCAGTATGAGTTACTATGCATCACCGCGTAAAAGCCTTCACATCATTCATCCAAGAAATACAGCACTTGACGGCAATAGCAAAAGTGAGTATTCTGTCACCACAAGCTCTTCAAAAATACCCGCTCCAATGAATAACAAAGTAGGGGGCTTCTCAGATATCCCACGCTGCAGGTGGTTTTTCTCCGCTTTTATTTTTCATTGTCTTTTGCTACTTTAAATAAACAATGAATTTGCACATGTTAATGCATCTGAATAGAGATATGTTTAAGACCTGAAAGCACAGATGGTACTGGAGGTAAGCCAACTTTAAGGCTTATTTTGTAGCTTGAGGCCTTTTGTACAGCTGAGCTGCATTCAGAAGCCACCACTGGCCCCAGGCAGCAAAGATCCAGGATATTCACTAACTTGGGGAAGATTTCTGTCTGCACACAGGCTGACTTAAGATATGTGCTGTAGATTTGCCAGGTTTCCAGCATGTGACTTGTATGCAGTGACACATCTGCTCTAGCTGAACAGAGAGCGTAACAGCATGAAATAGCTCCTCTTTTAGTTCCCGCCTCAAAAAATTCTCTGAACATCATCCTTTCCTGGGGCAGAAACAGAAACCCAGGAAGGAAAATATGAAATTCAGAGGAAGGATCCCCAAGATAGTGAAGGTAAAAATAAACATGCAAAATGACTTTACTATTTCTCTCTTCATTTTCTGACACCTTTACAATGAAAAATCCCTAGCCAGCACACATCCACTCATCTTCAGCAGATGTTGAGCACAACCATTAAGGTAATGAGCAAAGAACTAGAGAAGTCCTGCCTCTGTTCAATCAGCACCATCAATTTTCTGAGTATTACTCTGTCTATGGTTTCTTTGTCCTTCTGTAAAAGGGATAAAACTTCTGTTCATTTTTAAGAGTGGAGGGGAGGTGACAGAGTGGTTCTAATAAGATTCTTCAAAGCAGAGGACAGAAACACAGAAAATGATGATCTTTGTTCTAACAAGAACATAATCTGATTGGACGAAGCAATAAAAAGGAAGGAGAAGAAGAAAAAAAAAGCATTTCACCAGAAGTCATGTAATTTGGCCAAGGTAACACAAGAAGTCTATGAAAACATCAAATCAAATACAGATTGAATTTCCTGTAGGTCATCTGGGAGCCTGTGCTTTATCCACTAATAATAACACCTGCTTCACATGCTGTCATATTGTGAGCCGAGGTGAATCCGTGTAACTAAAAGCGAAGAAAGGATGTGTAGACATACAAAGCATATTAAATTTCACCTTCAGTAGAGCCCTCAGAGGTACAGCAGGGACTTCTGTGTCACAGAACCCCCTTCACAAAATCCCAAAGAGGAACCTCTCTTCTCGCATCATATTCCACATGTGGCAACTTGGTATTCCAGGTGCTCCTTTAGGCAATTACCTTTTCAAATAGAACAGCACTCCAATACCAAACAGAAACTTTGGTCTTCACTTGACAGTAATGAAACTCTATATGGGCACCAGAACTAACCTTTATCTCCTGATTTTATTTCAACTTCTTCAGTGTTACACACTTACATACAAGGAACTTGTCCAAAAAATTCAGGGGAATAACAGTTTCCACTGACAACCCTTAGGTTTCCATATTTATAAGAGATTATTATAAAGCCAGTATTTAAAATTAAATCACTTTTTTAAATCTGAGATTCACCTCATGTATCCAGTTTCTTTGCTCCTGTCTCCATTGTTTTCCAAGCATCTTCCTGCTCTGTCATCATGCACTGTTTTTTCTTCACTCTAAAGAAGTAGCCAGCTAGCAGTACTCTGCTTCATCAACTCCATTGATTCCCAAGTGTCAATTAAATACATTTTCAACCTCTCCTGTGTTCCAAAATAATTATTTTGGAAGATATTGTCATATACATTGCATTTCAATTATGTTTAAAAACCAACACTTTCATATGGAAACACGTTAAAAATATCTGTAGCTAACTAATAGCTTCTTAAACATAACTCAAATAATTTATTTCTATCTCAAGTTGGTAAATTAAGTATAATCAAGCCGTTGAAATTTATATTCTTATATCAATTGTATACAAAATATCTTGTAAATCAGGAGGAAGACAATGGAATTCAACAGATGCATTTGTTATGTCAGTATGGATCAGTTAAAAATGCCGATGTCTAATTATGGAATTAGATTTAGCATTCAAATGCCACACAGGATTAACTTAATTACAAAATGGGTTTAAAAATCAATCCTGCAAAAGGTAAAACTATATTGTGGGCCTGCTCAATATATTTTTTCAAATATGGTAAATGAATATATAAATTAATTAAGATATCACTAAATGCAAATTAATGGAAAAATACTTTGTGTGATTTCTTTTTCAGAAACACACTCATACATCAAATTTATAGTCCATTACTTTATATAGGAGATAACAAAAATACTGAAGCTAATGCCAAATTCTAATTATATCTGGAATAGAATATAAAGAAGAGCAAACAATGGTATATGAAACAAATGTAACCTTATCTAAAGAAAAGAAAAAATTCCAGTTGGGTAAGAAAATGTGACCTATTTCTGTGATAATGACCTAGACAATTTGTACTATGATGCCGATTAAAACACAAAGGTTATTTCAAGGTATTCAATTAAGTTAGAAACTGAAATCATAACTTTTCTCAATCACAATAATTATCAAGGAAAAGAAATAAGAGATTGAGTGACAGCCGGAGATCATCTGGTCCATTCCTTTGCTGTCCCTCTTGTCCTGCAAATACGTTTTTTTTTCTTATGCCCAGCCTGAACCTTCCAAGCTGCAATATGGGGCTTCTGTGCCTAGATGTACCACCTGCCACTAACCAAAGCAATGCTGTGGACTGCTAGCAAGTCACCTCTTGACTTTCACTTTGCCAAATTAAACAAGCTCAGCTCCATCAAATTGCCCTCTCAGATGATGCAGTCACCTGCACTGCAGTGCCCTTCCACTAAACCTTCTCCAGTTTCATCAAATTCTTCTTGAAGAGAGGGAACCAAAACTGCACACAGTAAGCCAGGTGAAGTCTAACCAGGGTGGAGTTAAGGGGAATCATAACTCCCTCAATCTGCTAGACACCCTTTTCCTAAGGTAGCCCACAAAGTGGTTTAGCTAAGTCATGACGAAAGAACACTGTTGGCACACAACTAACCCGGCGTTTACCATGTGTAAACCCAGCGTCCTCATAGCCCGTCCTCTAACACTGACTAACCTTATCCAGGAAAAATATTACTGGATGGTCCCTTAAGAGGGAATTGCATTTGAGATGTTTCTAGACAATATTTTTCCTTCCTTCCCAGCAGTTCAGTAAACTACTGCTAATAATCTTCAGCAGAATCAGATTTCTGTAACTATTATTCTATAACTATTATTATTACTCAAGAGTATTTAGACAGATAATTGTTGCTAACTCAAAACACCTGAGCAGTACAATCAAAATATCAGGTCATTGAATTCTGTTCGAATTTTTGGTTTGACACAACATGCTCTTGGAAGTGTGTTCAGAGAAAACAAAAAAAAAGTGAAACAAATTATGACTGTCATTCATTTTTAGAGTATTGCTTGTTAAAATGGTTCCTTTCCATCTTTGTTAAGTGTGGTTATATATTATATAGTTTTTGATACATTTGATGGTAACAACTGATGATGCATTTGAAACATCTTTCAGTTACATCATTCAGGAGGTAACACAACTGAAGAGCATGTTGTGAGCTCCCAACTTAACAGGAAAATGGAAGTTCTGCTTCCCTTTGATTCATAATGTAATTCATTTTTAGCCTATCATATTTCCTCTGTAAAAAGAATGCCAGGTCCTGACCAGCTGGGCTGATTAGGACAACAGTATTTATTTATGTAGCTTCCAATGTGATTTTATTATCGAGTGTCACAGCAAAGCATCAGAATAAACAATCAGTAAAGGTCATTCAAAATGAGTTAAATAAATAGAAAAAGAAACCTGCACAGTTCCAGCAGAGAATCTGTTCCTCCTGTAGCCACATCGGCTGGATGTTTACCCTGAGTCCTACTTATAAATACACATGTGTACACACACTACTACCAACACGGAGCTGGCCACCTGCCAGCACAAGAAATATGTGAAAGCATTTGTTACTGTTAGGTAACTGATAAGTAAGGTACCTGATAAGGTACCAGACATGCAAATACTGTAAATTTAATTCCTCGTGTAGCTTTGCCAAATTTATGATTTGTAAGGAGCATTTGTTGTTGAGTTTATCAGCTAGAATATTGATGGCCAGAACTAATACTATGCAATATGTCAGGCCATTTTAATTTCCCATCTAGACACCGTCCATGCAGCAGCAACTGCCAACACAGTAGAGATCTTAAAAGAATCTGCTGTACAGAAGAGCCATCAAAAAGACAAAAGTACTAAGCAGGCAGCCATTTGCCACTATCATAGAGGGAAAAAAAATAAAAGTAAAGTAAAAAAAGCCTTAATGTTATTTTCAAGTATCTCTCTTTATCTCTCTCCCTTGCTATCCTCAATCATTCATGTGAAATCTAGAGACTTCTGAGAATCTCTAGAGGCTTCTTCCAGGAGTCAGCACTTCACTGAGCCATCGTCATGGTCACACTCGTTTAATGGAGATGGCAATGGTATACGAGAGACAAATGGCAAGAGCATTTCCCTAAGGAGGTAAATACTGCCCTACTCAGCCTGAAACAGTTTAAGATTCATCCTCACAATCTCACACTCTCAAACTCAAGGACATTTTCCTGAAATCCAGGCTCTAAGTTATCCTGAATAAAAATACTCTCCACCTCTCCTATTAAAAAAAAAAGTCAATTTACAATGAGGAACATAAGAAATGTCTGACCCACCAAGTGGGTGCTATCTGTATAGCATAACACAGGAGGAACTTGAGTTCTGATCCTAAATTTCAAAAATACTTAAACGCTTAAGTGAGTTTGGAGCCAAACAGGTCTTTCTGCTCCAGCCTAAGCATTTGGTTTGTGCTTCCTTGTTCCTTTGACCCCACAGTTATGTCATCATTGTCTCTCTAACTTCAACAGGAAAACAGGTGTGTTCCTCTTCCCAGAAGATTGTTGGTAGTTAGGATTTTCTAAAAGGGAAGAGGACAACCAAGTTCAAATCCTTTCCAGATAGGACAGACTTTGAGCCCAAGCTTCTCTTTTCCTGGGGAAATTTTCCAAAGAGTAAGCCCTGTGCTTTCCTCTGGCCGCATTTCCAAACTAACTCAGACCTGTCTGCGCTTGTTAGACAATCTCGAGCAATATTGTCCAGATCAAACTTTTGGGGCGACTTGGGCAAACAGGCGTCTCTGTGAAGATGGATGTCTCACTCCTCAGTCCTGGGTGCATTTAAATATGGATAGGAGCCTAAATATATACCCATAAGGAGATTCTATGCTGGCTGACAAAGCACCCACTATGTGTGCTAATGATAAAAAGGAAGACTGCACTGACTCTTCTTTGTGCAGACTGGAGAAGAGCACATGTGAGAGGCTGCAGCCGAATATCACTGTTTGCCCTGTCCTCAGCCAGTGGACACACAACTCAGTCGTGCCCCAAAAACAGGACAGTTGCTTTTCCATGGCACTGAGGCCTTTATCCCCTTCCAACACAATTTTCCTCATTAGAGCTCAGCATTGTGCTTCTGCAGCTGCATCACTTCCATTTAGCTCTGGCTTGCATACCTAGAACCTGGGGTAGAGTTTGCTTCTTTGCAATCTGATTTACTAACTAGCTGTTTAACGGTATACATTAATTTAGAACTGGAGGTGGCAGAAAGTCCATTCTAGGGCCTAAAGGAACTACTTCACTGCCTTTCTCCTTGCTTATATGTAAATCACCTGGGTACAGAAATAGAAGCATATTCCCTGTTTCCAAGAAGCCCTGAGCTTAGATCTATTCAAGAACAACATTAACTTTTGCACTACTGTTTACATGAATTTTCAGTCTATTAATTACTGCTGGGTCAGCCATAGAAAAAGCTGCCCTCTTCTTTCTAAGTAATGAGTGAGTACAGGAATTATTTGTGGGTTACTGAACACATCTCTAGTCATTAGTTTACCATTCATTTCAAAAGAGGTTGATTACATTAACAATCCAGCCATCACAAGACATTTGGAGATGTACTAATCTCCTTTTTTCAAACAAAAACATTTTCACCATAAAATAATGCAAGTATAACAACACATATTCCATTCATGTAAAAGAGGAATGACTCCCCAGAAGGTTATTTTATTTCTTACTATCAACTTGTGAAGAGTGTGGAAAGTTTTATGTACCTTCATTAGCAATCTCCAAAAACAAAAAGTGAAAGGAATATTATAGTGATCTTAGTACAAATGAACATATTAAGCAGAGTTCACTGATTTGTTTCTGACACACTATGTGTTTTCATCTTTTTTGTATTTTCTTCCATCAAAAGATGGAAATATACATGTATTTGTAGTATTTCACAAGTTCTGCCTTACTGCATACTTTGTTTACCAGCCATATCTACTTAAAGCACATTTATTGATTTCTTATATCAAGGCACAGATTACACCAACAAGTCTATATTGTCAATCTCCTGAGATAAGCCTGTACCCCTTATGTGTTCCAGTGTTCCCTGCAAGAGCTTCACCTCTATCATACTGAGGTTAACAAAAGAGGTTGTTTTCAGCATTGTGTGTCACTAACATCATTCTGCTGTCTTCATGTTGAAATAAATGAAGAACAAGACCTGTGAAAGCATTAACCAACTGGTAAAGTAACTGATAAACTGCAGAAAACTGTTCTGTTCTTACATTAGCTTTCCTATTCTCTATAGTTTCTTCTTTGATTGAGTTACATCATTTGGAGCACGTAGAGATTTATTTTCCCAGATCTCCCAAGATAAATCTTACCTTTTCAGCACATTGTGTAAACTGTCATTACAACTAATCAAGCTACTTGTTGCAAACAATGTCTCAATTTGGCACCTTCTGGCAGCTAATGACTTGCACAGCAATCAAAAGTGATCATCATGGATTATTTATTACTTGCGATTTTTTAACCTAAAAATAATGGAAAAGATGTGACTGACTTTCCTTTTTTCTTTATCTCATCACAATGTAGCATTAGTACTCCTACTATAGGATCAAACTTTTTATAAGGATAAAATTATGATCAATTGAATTAGTGTCTTTGGAGAGTACTCTTTGGAGAGTATTTCATACATACAATACATGAATTGAGTCTCCTTGATGCTTTAACTTTTAGATCTCTAGAAAAACTAAAGGGAGGCCTGTAAAGGATAAACAACTCACAACATATGTTACAGTTCCTACATATATACAGGTGCAATGTATATAACAGGTCCAATCTAAAAAACATATATTTTAATGAAAAGATGGATTTTCTTGAGTGTCCTTAACCACCACAGTTATATATTATCTTAGAAGATCACTCAAGACTTGCCTAGAAAGAACTACAAATAGAATTTGACCCTTTGGTGTGAAATCCAACAGCTATGTGCCACAGGTATGAAGAACATGTTAATATTTTGTGCTACACTGTGGGATGAAAGCCACAACACAGCTGCATTTTCAGAAGCTGGAGGAGGGTAGGGAAGGGCTCTCCCTGCCGTAGGTGAAGAAGTGCCACAAAGCAGGTAAAAGGGTAGTCACAAGCCATTGCTTTCTCTAAGTGATGTGTCATTAAGAAGTACAATTGTTTGTTAGCTGGAATATATTGTTAGAGTAACCAGCAATGAAATATTTAAAAGCATAATATGCAATGACTCACTATACTAAGACAGTTAAATGCTTATCCATAATTTAACCTGTAGTCTCACAGAAGCAAGAGTTTGTCAAACCTGTTTTCTGCCCCAAAGTATCTTCAATTGTCTACATTGACATAGCAGTCAGCTGCACATTGAATTTTTTACATTTAAAAGCAAAGTAAAATCATGAGGATTTAACAGAAACATAAGAAAGATTACTGTGAATTTATTACTCATTCACACACTGTAATCAGTAATTAATGAGAAAATTAATTAATCGGTTAAAGCCTTCATGGTGAATTGACTGGAGACTGCCCTGCAACCTTGTTTGGCTATCTGTGGGCCCTATCAATAACTCAAAAATAAAAACAGCTACAGATGTGGGCTCTCTGGACTAGTCACAGAATACACACATTGCATATATATTTCACTACCACATTAACCTTGTTGTGACTGTGCGAAAGAATATCACTATGTCATGAGTAACAAATTGGATCAAAATATAAAGCTATTTCTGTACAGCATATTCCTGGGAATTGCATTTTCAGTTTGACTTTACTTTAGCTTGTATAGTCCGAGCTGCAGAAGTTTTGGAGGATTGTTTTTATATATTTATTATACAAGCTATACTGATTTTATTCAGCTCTTAAAGGTTGTTCTTGGATTTGAAGAGAATATTTTTGCGGACCTTGCTCCCAAGTTGCATTCATATTTGTCCTACATAATTGGTATAGATTTTGTTGTAGCTACTGTTGTTATTGCTGTGGCCAAGGTGAGAGTATAGAATCAGAGGCCCCTGAACATGACTTTTTCTGAATGAATGCACTCCGTATGGCCATTAGGAAGATTTTTATCCACAGCTTCACTGTGCCCAAATTGCCTTTGAGAAAAATGAACTATAGGTTTAAATTCTTGGCCCCTAGGCAGCAACAGCATCTGATTCTTGACAGTGCTGAATGAGAAACAGGAGGTCACTAACTTAGGAAGCCTATAAATACAAAGCTCCAATTAAGAAAACACTTACCATACAAGAGACTGTCTCAAACAAAAGAGAAATAAACACAATTTAACATCAAGAGCACTATGCAGCTCAGCAGGGAAAATGATAAAGATTTACCTCTCGGAAACCTTAGCATATAATGGGGAACATCTTAAGACACTTGAGTGCAAAAGCATGCTGCAAAGTAGCATTTTAACACTACAGGAAACAAAAAGAAAGGTGAGAATATAAGCAGATAATGGGGGACAATCTGCATCATACCTGTTAGCATAAAGGTGAACAAAATGCTACAAAAAAGACCCAAGCAATTAAGGCTGAAGAGTGTGGCATTTCCATGAAGAGTGGATGTGCACATATAATGCTTAGAAGTAAGTTTTTAAAAAATACAGTTGCTAAATGGTAACATATTCTATCAGGTCATTCAACATTTGACTCATACTGAAGAAAAGAAACAACTAAGGACGTCTTTCTTGTCACTTTACCTTGATGCTTGGTGTTGATTTTTGAGCAGGCAAAACTTAGACCTTCCTAGATATGAAAAGCTTTGCTTAATTTTAAAACAAGCATATCTGAAGCAAAGATAGCCTGTTAAAATTAGACAGCAAGTAGCACAAGATCAAATAAATATGCTAAGTCATTTATAACATTTGACTAAAACAATGATGAAACCACCTTGGTGAACCCCCAAAGTCTTGTACTTATGTACAGAGCCTTGCCACTGCAACCACAGAGCTACTTTGATTTATAGCAGCTGAACATCATGCCCATAGTTTAACAGTTTAGCAAACGAGGTGGAACAGGTCACCATACTGTTAAATTAAAGAAATGAGCAGAGCTGACCCAGTTAATGACAGGAAACGGAAATCCATATTGTCCTAGTAACTTTGACTCAGTAGCAGAAAAAAGAATCTGTCAATGGAAGCATAGTGTCTAGTAGCAATACATCACATCCAGAAGTTAGCACAGCTTGCAGAAGGCAGTCATCAAAGCAAGCACAAAGTCTCTCCCCAATACATCACCTCTCCATCTTTCCTACAAAAAATGTTCCAGATAGCAACAGCAAATATTCACTGTTTCTTTTTAAAAAATTTTTTCAACCAACTTACAGAATGAAAAAATGTCATGTAGTTTAAATTTTCTCAAATACTACTACTCCTGCCTGGAAGACTAACTTTTCAGGCACCGCATCTGCATGTGAACTGGTCTCATAATACAGATAACAGGAACTACATATATGTATGTATATGTGTGTTTGTGTATATACATACAAACACACATATCACACCAAAAAAAATAATATTAAAAAAGAAAAAAAGCATTTCCTTGAGAGAGAGAAATGTTGAACAAAAGTGAAAAGTCTTCTCAAGGTACCTACTATTAATATGTACTTAGAAATAACCTGTCATCTGTTCAAATTAGAACTGCATTCCCTTGCAGCCTTCACAATAGGACTGGCAGCTTCCAGATCACAGAATCACAGAATCTACAAGGTTGGAAGGGACCTCTAGAGATCATATGGTCCAACCTTCCCACTCCAGCGGGCACACCTAGAGCAGGGGGCACAGGGCGGCATCCAGGCGAGTTTTGAAGACCTCCAGAGGGAGACTCCACAACCTCCCTGGGCAGCCTGTTCCACTGCTCTGTCACCCTCACAGTAAAGAAGTTCCCCCTCACCTG
>JAUBOD010000729.1:2051322-2078846 GCA_032353885.1 Nothura maculosa
CCTCTTCCCTACAGTCCCCCTTCATGTATTTATACATGTTAATAAGGTCCCCTCTCAGCCTTCTCTTCTCTAAGCTTCACAGGCCCAGCTCACGAACTCTCCTCATACAAGAGATGTTCCAGCGCCTTAATCATCTTTGTTGCCCTCTGCTGGACACTCTCTCTAGAAGCTCCATGTCCTTCTTATACTGGGGAGCAAATACAGATATCCAAATCGTGTAAGATAGATGGAAAAATAGGGCTTGCTGTTAATAGAGAACAGCTGATTCCAGGCTAGTGGTTCTTGCTTTTAACCCTTTTATACAAACAAAGATATGCAAAAGACATCAACAGAAGTTTTTGCCTCAAAGAGAAAATGCAGAGTACGTATCAGTGCTGAACTGACAATATTGTCTTAAACTTCTTTGCCCTTGTCTTTACAGAAGATGAAGTTGGTAATCAACCCAGCCAGGAATCAATATTCCTAGGGATTATAAGAGCAGAAGTATACATAGGAAAGAGTGGGCTACAGAAGTATTAAATTATCAACTTAAAACACATCAAGAGCCTGTAATATCCACTAAAAAACATCTTCAGAAGTGTGCTAGGAAATTGGTGAACCTTTAATCTATATTTATAAAAGTTCAGAAGCTTGAAGAGAATTTAAAAAGCAATACAAATTCTTTGCTTTTAAACAGTGCAGAGACAACATGTACATGTAAACAGAGCAGGTATTGAACAATACAATCTTGGGAAATATCTCAAAGGATAAGATGGCATCTCAGAAAGCGTAAGGTAATAGATTAAGACAATCAAGAAAGTGGGTTCACAATTAACTTGGATTTGCAGGTTGGAGATTGCTTTTTTTTCCTCCTTTGGCATGATACATTGAACAAAAAATATACCTACATTTTCAATAAACATGAAAATGTTTCAGTGCTAGAGAGATTAATGACTGTGATAAAAAGTGATGGAGTAGCAGTCAGAGATGGGTAAACAGCCATTATTTGAATGAAGTTTGTAATCAAGGGTAGTAGGATGAGGTTTTTATGATCTATATCACTCTGTGATATGTTAGTCTCAGAATACTGAAGAGGAATTGCAAGGGGTCTTAAGTTTCCACTATCTGCACACAAGCTCTAGAATTGCTAAATTTATTTCCAAGGGGGAAAAAAAAAAGCAAAATTAGAAAATAGTTCTCATTTGGTGGCTCAGAGCAAGGGACTCTCTGCAAGTCTTTCCTTCACTACTGAATGAGAATCAAAAAGACACGTGGCAAACTTCCTTCTGCCCAAATCATTTAGACTCTTCGGGATAAGTCTTAGGGTGCTGTTGGAAGAGCCCTACCTCCTCTCATAGACAATGACAAATAGAATAATTATTTATTATTTCTAGTTTAATAGATGGTGCCAGAACTGATGGGATCTGGTAGATAGCATGTGTAGTTCCCAACTGCCTAATTTGCAGAAAGAAAACAGCCAAGAGTTAAGAATAAGGATATTTTTTATCTGGCTATTAGTTACTCCTGTGTGTTTCTTTTGGAGGTTTAACCCAGACATTCCAGCATGGTCTAGTCAAGGTAAAAAAAAAAAAAAAAAAATAGAAGACATGAGATTTAGCTGTTTTACAGGGCAAAAGTAGTTTCAGGAAGACTGAGTTTGCAGAAATAGAAGAAGGAAGAAAATAAATTGTGATGATCAAAACAAATGGAGAGAAACTTAACCAAAAGTTTGAGATCAAAAGAACTGCAGATAAATTCACAGGTATTCAGTGGATGCAAGCCTTGTTCTTTTTTGTCTTACCTTTAAAATGCTGTTTGGAGAAAAAAAAATCATAGAAATTAAAAGAAATTAAAATAAAATTGAAAAACAGCTGCATCATAACTGATTGAACTCTACAGTCCTGACAAGAGATTAAAATTTTTAGTATGGATACTCAAAAAAAAACTATTCTAACTAATTATGTCACAAATATCACTAATAAGCTGGTTTTTCTTCATGGTTTTATCAGAAGAGATGTTTATTTCAAGAGTTTTTTTTCATGATATTCTTCCCTGTGTTACATAACAGCAGACACAATAACCTCTTCTAGGAACAAGTATTTCAAGCCTGTATGTATATATCATTGACATATATATACATGCATACAATAAGAGAAAAAGATTATATGAAAATAATATATTTCTTTCAATATTTCACATGATCTCTGTGCCAAACTTCAAAGTTAAATACCTTATTTCTGTAAGGAATATACTGTAAAGACAGTACAGGATATGTTACCACTTTAGAATGCATTCTTGATCCATATACTACCCAATGAAATGGTAAGTATGGTTTTCTATGTTATTTATTATTTAATAATTATCCTAATCATCTCATCAGAGTATCAGAGATCAAATGCAAATATTTTTGTTCATTTTTAATGTTTCTTAGGCAATTACTAGTGATAGATCACAATTAATGGAAAAAATAACAAAAAAAATTATTGCCACATTAAGTTTTAATACACACATAAGCTTTGTTTTGTTTGTAAAATTAGTGTGTTTCCCATTTTCAAGTTTGTAAGAGCTATAACTTCTTTTTGCTCTTTGAGGTTACAGAATGACCAACTCTTTCTTTGAAATGCAACAGCAGCAGATCCAAATCACTCTCAATCGACATTAATGATAAGCCATTCAATCTCCTGTCCCACAGCTGACCTCAGGCTGGTTTTGATCAGAACTAATTTGGGTAAAAGACCATTCACCTTTACAGACTGATACAGAGAGAGAGAGAAAGAGAGAGAGTCAGGTAAATTGAAAGCTATTTATGTCAGCATTTCAATACTGTATGGGTATTTGGAGTATCTATACAATCAATATTATACAAAATAGACTCTATACTAGCTAATCTTTCAGTTCAGGAAAAGTAGATTAGAAACTAATATTTTGACATAAAGCTAAATAAAGTCATTTTTGTACCCAGATTCATATTTTCTGAATATTGGGAGCTATAAGTTGACAGCAGCAGCAGCTTTCATCCTACAGGATCAAATATGTGATAATGCCTCTGAGAAAATCAAAACAACTTTAGGCAGCAATGCCCCAAATTGCTTTACTCTGCGGTTAACAGATAATATATCTGGATGTGTATTTCTACTTGACTTTTTAAAAAGATATTACACTTTTCAAAATAAATCTATAAAAATGGTCTTCATCCTTCCAGCACTTTCAGCACTCAGTACTACAAAGTAACTAAATCTCAGATTTGATATTGTACAAGTTTACCACCATTTCTCTGGTACTGAATGTTTTGAGATAAAAATATGATAAAATATGTCAGTACATGACAAAAGAAACAATATTGTTACAAACAATTTTGTCCAGAAAAAGCTTAAGAAGCCCAGTGCCAGCAGACTGATGTTGAAATCAGTAGTACACTGTGTAAAGTTGGGGCATCCTTCTGCAATTACTAAATCCTATTAATTTTGCTCTTTTCAGTTTTCTGTCCCTGAGGCTTCTTTAGAAATTTATCAGAATCTAAAAGCCTTAGATATGCAAATACTTAGGTCTACATATCTACGTTTTATGTTGTGACATTTCTTACCTTTTGCTGGCCAAGGTCCTTGGCACAGCCACTTTAACTGAAGCTTATTTATTTAAGTAGCCTTACAAATAAAAAGACGAAAAGCTGATATCACATAGCAAGGGAAAATCTATTTTTGAAAGTTCTAGTACACAGAGAAGATCATGATTCTTTCGCCACAAACGGAGCTAAGAAGGATTTATCGAGCATTACAATGGTTACAGGAAAAAGAAAGCACTCTGAAAGATAGGAGACACAATTTCTTTCCCTTTAATTTTTGTCAGTTCTTAAACTAATTGAAGTTGTGGGCCAGCAATAAACCCACAGAGCAAACAGGGTAGCCATCAGTCTTTAGAAGAAAGCTTATTGGCCTAAATAAGCAGATCTTCAGAGTTCTTTTATAATCCAAAAACAACACAAATTTTGATTTACAGACTTTTTTCTCATTTCTCATTTTTGTCTCTAGAGTTCTAAATTAAATTTTCAGAGAGACTGAGAAAGGTGATTCATATAGAAGCAACTTTGATAGACACAATGAAATTCAATGCCTCAGAAAGAAGCAGAAGCGGCATCCCAGATATCAATTGAAACAATATTCAGAAAATCATTTAAAATTCCTCATCCCTCTCCAAAGTATCAATAAATAAATTAAAGATGCATTTCATTTCTGCCTGGCTAGGAGATCTGGACGCTCTGAAAGGCTGTTAAGCAGATCGCTCCAGCACATGAAAAATGCATGCTGGCTGCTTTGTTCTTATGTCAGTTATTTAACACATATATAAATCAGCTTGCAAGATATAGAGTTTAATCTTTTCTGGTTTTATTGCTTTACCATTTCACTATATTTTTCTTGCATTTTGGGAAGATGAAACTTTGATTTAAAATTGAGCATCTGTGGGACTGAGTGTCAATACTGCACATATAGCTCAGAGAGTTGTCCCAGCTAGGATTGCTGGATCATTAGGCTTTAGAGGTATCATCTCAACTATGGATCCATTTAATTGGTGATCTCTAATGAATTCTCACTGACTAAGCTTCATACAGGACAGTAATGCCCTTTGGGCAAGGGCTGCTTGTTTGCAGTATCAACGACAGTATAGCCTCCATCCTGTTCAGAGAGCTCCTAGGTTCTATCATAGAGCACATCATTATTTATGTTAATTTTTTTTCACTTTCAATAAGAAACAGTAGTTTATTAACCAAAGATACAATTGACTATGTTCTATCTGTTTTATATTCACATTCTTTCTTTGTATACAACATTAAAACTGAAAGATAGAGAAGTCCTTCTGGGGCACAGAGGCCACTCTCCTCCTATCGCAGGCACCTGAGCCCTAGAGTGTTATCAGAAAGCAAATCAGCAAGGAAACCCTTTACAGCCCATCTTGCCTGGAAGCAGGGATTTCTAGTCCCACTATGCTCAATTCCCTGCAGGTTTTGTTTTTGTTTGTTTGTTTGTTTAACTACTACCTATTGAGGCATCAGCTCTGATCCTTTTTACCTTCTTTTTCTTCCTAGGTCTTTCAGAAGTTCCCATCTTCTTTGGTCAAACTCTTCGATCTCCATCATATCTCTCATACTTCATTGTTGTTATGTAGGAGAGTGCCTGAACAACAACAACAACAACTACAACTACAACACTCCCCTACACAAGATACTGATGCATCCCGTGCATATAAACTGAAAGAGATGCTGATGGAGCCATGTATGTATATATTAAACATACACCAGGAACCTTCTATGCACTCTAGTAAATACTGAATAGAGTTTACACTGTTTGTGTACAAACAGAAATATTCAATACCACATTGCTTCTCATGTTTAAACTGGCTTATTCACATTCCCTGATACATGCGTTCTCATATCTTAGTCAGCACACAGACTGCATGGCAAGGCCTGAAAGAAGCAGTTTTATCAAAGCACAGTACCACTAAGGGTAATGGCTTAAATTCTGTCTTTACAAAAATATACTTTTTAAATATTTCATCTGATTACAGCAAAACAATTTCTTTTCTTACAATGACCTAATGCCAACAGCCTGACATTTCTTGCTTGAAGTACTTCTGCTTGAAGTACTTTTTACAAATTAATGTCCTACTCCCATCTGCATACTCCTTATTGCCTTCTGCATACACAATGTACTTGTACAGGTAAAACCACACCCAACTCTTAGGCATTATGTTGCTGAGCATCACATCTTCCATGTCTCATTTACATTTGGCCTTAAGTGTTTTTTTCATAGAGATATATTTAGTACAGATGGTAAGTCATAAAACTGTTAGAAAGATTATTTAATCTAAAATATTTCACCAAGAAAAACTCACTGAGATGACACAGTTCATTACCAAGACTATCCTAAGGCAAAATATGTTGATAAAAAAGACAACTAAATAATACATACAGAAGACAATTACAGACAGTTATGAGTTCTTTAGAGAAAAAAAGCTTTAAAGACTATAAAACTAGGAGCTGAAGTCTTTTTTTGCATTAATAGTTGTTTACATATTCATATACAGAGCAGCTGTATAACATGCAGAGTCTACTATTCTTCATATTCACTAGCTCTATGCCTTCAAACATATTTTTCAGTCTAGTAAGGTACCAGATTACTTTTTTCAATTACATTTCTTTATATTAAAAGTACAAGCTAACTTCTTCTAAAATGAGCTACATTCATGCAAAGATGAACTGCATTGGCTCCATATGGAAAAGATACACCAAGTAGAAGACAGAATTAGGATGACTGAATCACATCTTAGAAATGCCTATTTCTGCCTTGTCTATAAGAGGAAACTGGGATGACGAGCTCAGAGTCAAATATTTACATTAGAAGCATCCACATTTAGTGAAATGAATTCAAGCCTTAGAGTTTAGATAGAGAAGGCAAAGGACAAAGTGTTTCAATAGCATGAACAAAAACTGGCTTACATTATCATCTTACAATATCTCAAGAGCACTTTTATCTTTAGGGAAAGAGGACTTCCAGAGAGGCTTGGATTTTACAAGATGTTATTGGATGACTGTTTGCTAGGTAGAGATTAAGCAGGAGAAGAAAGGAAAAGAAACAGAGGTGAAGGACTAAAAAATATGGGACAATGAAAGCAGTAGAGGAGCATGCTCATGAGACATGAAATGATCAGTGCTTGAGGACGTGAAAAGTCAAAACTAGCCATTATGTTTACCATATAAAGTATCTAGCCAGAACTCTACACAGCAGTCTAGTCACATAATCACTGCTTGGTTAGTCCAGATTTGCCTGTCCCATATGTAAATATTCTGATATTTAACAGAAACACTAAAACATTATATGTCTGTATTTTGAATGTCTGATAGCACTTTGTTTTTGTTTTGACGTTTTATTCCAACGCCTCCAAGAGGAGGCACTTCTGTTAAAAATTACAAGAACTATCAAAAGATCATCTCTTTCTGAACTATCTTCCATGCCTGCCCTTATCTATTCCAGTTTGTAGGCCCTCAGACTAGAGCCTCTCTACCACTCCTATATTACGTATGTCTGTTTGATTTAGGTGATTTGAAAGAGTCACGTAAGCTCTTCTCCCATGACAACTTGTAATTAATGTTGATATAAATAGCTCTAGCTTAGTTATTTTTAATTATGATTCATCTGAATTTGGTCCTGTCTCTCATCTGAATAGAAAGGAAATAACAGTTCCAGTACCTTTTTGCAGTAGCAACAAATGAACAGTGCTATCTTAATAGAGACCAAAAAAAAGCATAACTTGCACAACTATTTCCTTTAGTACTATCATTGTCTTTGACTCTTTCCCATGTTGGGACTGCAAGCTATTTCTATGCTCTGTCTGGGTTATGAGGTCCCATGTGTCCCATGAGCAACAGGAAAACCCAAGAACCTCATGTTTTCTTTTCCCTTGAAGGCACATCTACCCTACTGCTGAGTCCCAAAACACTACAAATCCCATCTTCTCTTGTGATTAGCAGCAAACCACTCCTAGGTCACCTCTGACCACACTTAGTGATCTTGCTGCAAGGACAGATTGGATAAAGAGACTTCCAGGGTAGCTGAAAAATGCCTGCATCATATAAGAGGATGCCATGAAGCACAAAAAATACCCATGTTTTTATAGCAGAAATAGTAGGAAGGTTACCTTGGGTTCTTCAAAAGGAAAGAGCAAGCAGTGAATCAGGCCTCCAGCAAAGTATCTTAGCTGGAGCAGATTTCTTGTCACCAAGGTCAGACAGAACTGAACAAGACCAGGTACAGTCATAAGTACACATTACTTTTTAGAAAGATTTAAATGTGTCTTACTTTAATATTCAAAACTATAAAGGATGTGGCTCTGTTTTGCCAATTGATGAGAGGTGGTGGAAAGAACCAGATACCAAGGGAAAAAATGTTTGTGTTCTTTCAAGACACAACAGCAGACAAAATAAGCAAGGGAATGCACTTAACCATTATTATATAAGAAAGAGAATAGGGATTAAGAAAAAGATAGATCACGAATTGCCTCAATACGTTCCCATCATCCAGATTCGCAGTCTCTGGGGAGCCCATGTTGCAGGAAGGTTTTGGAGAATCTTCATGGCAAATGGGAAGTCTTAACACAGTGTATTCACCCATAAATGAGGTCTCCAAAGTTGCTCTAAGAGGGTCCAGCTTTTATAGAAACAAATCAGCAAAGCTTGCATTTTCTTTGTGAGCAGTAACGTCCAGTATGACCTTCTGTGACCTGGGACCGGGACCTGGCCAGAACCCTGGCTGCAGATGGGAAAGTTCCCTTCCAGGTCAAAAACACTTGTATGAGAGACTACAAAAGGTACAATTTTATGAGCCTACGTGCAGGCTGGCATAAGCAGTTCTACAGACGAGTTCTGTGTATTTCTACAAAGGCAGAACCGTAGTCAGCTGTAAGTCAACCCTGACTTGGGCCTGTGATTCAGGCCCTAGCACTTCAGGCTCCAAAACAACTCTCATTGAGAGACTCATTCATTGAGTCTCATTGAGTCACTCAATGAATGCATCTCTCACCTGAGTCAAGGAGAACACCTTGAACAGTCATGGCTTGGAACAACTGGCCTAAGAATAGAAGGGAACTTTACAGTCTCAGCGACAGCTACCACAACCAAGAGTTTGGGTTTCATTATTTTCCTTCATTACCTGAATATTTACTTCACTCAACAACAAAGTTTGCTAGTTGCAAAATTAATGAAATTCTCAGGATTCTTATTAAGTTTTTGCAATTTGGAAAATAATTCTGACCAAAGAAATACACCTAATTTTCAATAAAAAAGAAGGATTTTGAATAGGATAAAACAAATATGAAGGATACAATTTAAATTCCTTAGTGAGTTGACCTTTTTTCTTTTTTTACAAAACACAGACCAAAGCCATTTATGTTCCCTTGGATAGCAGAATTTTCATATAAACGCACATCCTATATGTTCATGTATTTCTCCTACGTTGTTTCAGAGACATTATTACCACCCCAGACAACTCATTCATGAGACAAAAGCAACCTGTTTGCAAAAGCTCTTCAAGCACATATCTTATCCACATGTGTCCTAACCACAATTTCATTTTGTAAGTACTTAAAATATCCCTCTATATCTAAGAGTTTTTACCCAAAGACCTCAGAAACTACTGGCCCCTTATTTTCCATTAATTCTGGAGATCAGAGAGCTTAAATAAGCTTGAGATCTCTGTGAAGTAGGTCTTTTCTAGAAGTATTTCACTTTATAGTCCAAATGTACAATGTAAAACGAAACTCAGAAGTGGAAATTTTGCTTATCTTCAGCTTTCAGTCTCCTCCCAGAAGGTAAAAAAGAATTGTATCCATGACTCACATTCACTTTCTGAATATTTGGATTTTATCTTTCTCGCTTTCCAAATTTCAGAAAGAATATTTGTGTGGCTATTTTTAGCAGAAATACATCTTACTGAGCAGAATTACTCACTTCTTTTGCTCACTTCCCCTCAGACAATGAGGGATGATGTAGACTTCGCATCCTAATCATAGTGATGCACTATCTTCACTATTTGGCTATCAAATGAAGTTTACGCATTTTGCTGTTATCAAGTTTCAAACATGATTTCAAAGTCATTTTCTGAATAATAAGTTCTCAAAAGTATCTCTTTGAAATAACTTTCAGTTTTGACAATCAGCACTTTTCAAACCTGCAAGAAATAGTACCAATAGCTTTATTTACTGATAACCTTATCGTACCATTACCGATAACTTTAGTATTTCCTCTCCCTTCCTGCTTCAAATATGAAATTCCTTAGATTCTAGTGTAGAGTCTCAAGAAGAGCACTGCACTGGGAAGAACAGCGTTTGTAACCATCAAAGGCATCAAACTGGGTTACATTTCCCACTTACTCATTTTAACAATCCGACTTCGAATACTCAATGGGAACAACAAACTATTTTCATTGCCCCAGTTCTCTTTGAAATCTTAGCCTATACATTCAAGCAAGATAAAAGCACACAGACAGATGGATGAAGACATGTTCATTGGAAAAAAAATCTATGCAATACCTTTCTTCTTCAAAACAGACATTGCAATGTGCAGACTATCTGTAGATACACGCTAAAAGAGATATGAACACAGAACAATAAAGTGAGTTTATTTTATTTTTCCATGGCAATGTGAAATGAGTTTACATGATGCGATGTTCTACCAGCAGAAGGACTGTGTCAGGAGGGTGTTAATGCCATTTGCATATGCATTTGGAACTTCTAATGAAAACTGTTTAGGAAACAAATGGCTAATTGTGTTCTACATGCAAAATAACTAAATGTTCAGAAAGCTGGAGATTAGTAATTAAATACAATATTCAATTTTATCTAAAAGGATAGATTAAGTTGTTCCAATGAAAAAAGGAAAAAGAAACTGTACATCACCCATGAGGTAGCTGCTCAGTAAGGAATTTACCAGCAAAAATATGATATCTGGAACAGCTCCGATATTCATGATACTTACACTTGTATTTTCTCTAGTTGATATTTATCAAACCTGGATAATAATGCACTAGATAAAATTCATTCACTTAATATTCTGTGTTCCTAATCTTCACAACCATAATGTACTATATGAGTGTAACCCACCTGCCCTGAATAAAGCAAAATGATGCCAGAGCAGCATAGAAAAATATCCCGCTCGTCTGCATTAGGACACCTCTCCCCTGCATAAGGCAGTGGAACAGAAAGATATGTCAACCAGCTGCAATGCCTACCGAGAGCAGGGTAGCTGCACTGCAGTGGTACCGTGGCTTCAATGAACAGCTCTGCTAATGCACTGATAGCGCTCTGAGAACGGAGCCTCCTCTTCCAGCCTGCACTCTTTGTAGCTAACAGGAGTCAGTGATCACACAGGGTACCTAAGTTCTGTGGTAAGAGATCGTGAAGAATGTGGCTTGCAGATATGTTGAAGGAAATGGACATCATTTCCTTTATACACTCACTGAGCTATGGGGGAAAAGGGAAAATTAAGCAGTTTAGTGTTGCCCTGCCTGCTCTGGGTTTCTTCCAGAAAAATATTAGACGTATAGTCTGTTGCCCAATAGAAAAAATACAGTTTGTTTAATATACAAATGTTAGTCTGTCTTCCAGGCAGCACCACGATAACTTCAGAAAGATGCCAGGGCGTTGTGATGCCATGAGTGATTGACTCAATGTGATTTAATTCCTTTAAACTACTCCCAACTTTTAGCACCATTTTTAGGATGAGTGAAAAAGGAAAGTGAGGGAAAGATAATCTGCCACCTTAATATTGACTGAAAATCTAGAAACTAGATAACTAAGAACAGTAACTTTCCAGGGAGAATGAAAAGCACATCTGCAATAGAAATGTGCCATTTCTCAACCTGCATTTATTCTCTGGCCCAGATATCTAGCTTCTAACATTGCCTGTAAAGGGTGGGTATTAACAGAGGTCATAAAGTTAAGGCCTGAATTAGATATGTGAAATAATTCTGTTTTCATTTAGCAATGTGACTAGTAGCAATCAAGAAATTTTCTTTAAAAATCCAATGATTTTTATCTTGATAGTAACTCTGTAAAAACTAAATGGAATCCCTATTAATTATTTATCACTTTCAAAGTGCACTGAATAGCTGTGCTGAAAATTACCATGCTTTTATTTATAGAACACTGGCACATGTATAGATAAGTTAAAAATTCATTATTTATATACTGCTGGGTTTATTTTAAGAATCAAGTTCAGTAATTAGTATCACTTACAATGATGCACCCATTCAGCTCTAGTGGAGTGAGCACAAAAAGAAAGAGAAATGCTGCACAGAAAGCTTGTGTAAATTTGGAAAGCAGACAACTTATCATCCCATCAGTTACCAAAGAAATGTCCGTAGTAGGTATTTTAATGTTAATAGAAATAGTACTCGTAGGTCTGCTTTGATAATTCCTGGATTTCTAGTCAGTGCTTAGTTCTTTAATCTTTAGTTTTAGCATTTTAGTCAGCAATAGTTATTAACTATTATCTAGATCCTTCAAAAGAAGGAGAACAGAGCAGAAAACAGGCATGCATGAAATAGAGTGTATCTATTCCTGAACTCAAAAGTCCTGACTCCTGAAGATGCACAAGGTTAGCAGCATGGGAACCTATGCATGAAGCTTTTTTCTTTCTAACTCATTGCAAAAAATGCAACCCTTTTCTGCATCAATTAAATGGGTAGTCTCTCTGTTAAAAGGATTTTTGATGTTGTTAATATTCTGAAAAATCCCAAGCAACTGATGCCCTGCGTTGACAGGAAATATTGAACTTGGCCTGCAAAATACAAACCTTAGACATTCGGAGATTTAAAGAGAAAAAGCTTATAGTTAGAATCCTATGGCCTTATACCTGGCAAAACTCAATGCAGTCCACTTTCCTCACATACCTAACATAGCTTGAATATTTCATGCATATAACCTCAGGTGAGTAAGTAGCTTTCTGCACATTGCATAATTTGCTCATAATCTCAGTGTCTTTTGTTCCATTTAAAGCTAAGTGCCACCATTTTAAAACGGGCCTTGTACAAACAATTCAGTTATCTTACAAGGCCGCCAACCTCACCCTTGCTGCCAACACATCTTTATTGCCAGGCTGAGCCATTTAACCCAATGAAAACACCCAAACAAAAGCAGGCAATGGGCCCTACTGAACATTTAACACTGTAATTTTTAGTCACTAAGGGAGAGCCAGGAGAGCAAGTAAGAAGCCAAGCTGTGACATATGAGGTGTGCTGTGTTTAGGCAGGCTAACAAAACCAAGGGCTCAGCCATTAACCTTCAAGGAAGAAAAGCCAGGCCCAGTGCTTTACAAATTATTGGGACCAATCTTTCACCATGACAAGCATTAGTAATGAATAATTAAGCATTTAATATAAGGTTGCTTTGGTGAAAAATGATAATTTTACAATTGATGGTACCTAAACCTATTCAGTGTTATTATGGTGGAGTAAAAGAAAGGAAAAGGCCTTGATGAAATGCATTTTTAGTGACTTTTTTTTTCTTTTTTTTCTGATTTTTGGACTGAACCAGTTACAATTATTAGGTTCAAAATCTTCTCCGAGCTAAATAGTGGCCCTGCTGAGAGAATTTCATGAAAAATTTAAAAAGGAGAATTCAGCCTGGAACAGTCTCATGTCTCATGCTAACTTGCCTGAGGTCGAGTTGTGTTTTTCCTTCTAATTTTTAGCTAATGTCAGGAAAATAAATCATTCAGCAGATGCAAATGCTGAAATCCTCCGAAACGAAACTTTTAACAACTTGTTTATTGCAAAAGCAATATTTGAGTAAAATTTCTTTTTACTATACTCTAAGACCTGTCTTTGCTGTTAATAAAAATGAAATAAGAACTAAGCTGCCATGACTCCTCACTGCCATTTCTGTCTTCCCCAGAACCTGCTGCTATTAGCAAGAATTCTTATTTATGGATTAGCACAAAAATGACTTTTGGTGAGTTTCACTAAAAGAGAGTGGGTTTTGTCATCATATATCAGACCATCAGTTCAAATGCAAATGCCCTACATCCATTATCTAATTTCATAAGGAAGAGTTAAATAAATAATACTTACTTTTATATATCATCAAGAAGTTTTTTTTTTTTAAAAAAAACATGTTTTCAGACTTTCTTTAGCAGCAGTCTTTACACACAGGTATGGCAGTTGCATACATTCAGCATATATTTGGTTTGGCTTGCCCTTTAACAGACTCACTCTGAGTTTTCAGTATTTCATGAATTATCCTTCAGAAATGAAAAACTAAACAAAAAAAATCTAAACGTTTGTAACAGGATGTACAGAATCACAGAATCAGAGAGTGGTTGAGGTTGGAAGGGAGCCCTAGAGATCATCTAGTCCAACCCACCCGCTCCGGCAGGGAGAAGTAGAGGATGTGGCCCAGGGTCACAGCCAGGCGGGTTATGAAGATCTCCAGAGAAGGAGACTCCACAGCCTCCCTGGGCAGCCTGTTCCAGGGCTCTGTCACCCAAGGTGCTGTCTCATTTAGTGTGTTTTCCTTCCTTTCCAGTTGATTACTTTTCTAACCTTGGTAAAAAAGGAATTCATCCATGGTAAATCTTTCTTTTTGACTGCTGTGGCAGTAGGGTGTGAGGGCACACGTATTTCGGGAAGGTACCAAGCTCTCAGAAATAGGTACAAGTCAAGAAAGATTATACAGTTGAAAGCATCCTCCTACTTAAGTGTAGATTACAGCAGTAATGTATAAAAGGCTGCAATATGGTTGTAACAGCTTCTTTTCCCAGAGTTTAAAAGCATCAGCTACCCGTAAATCTAGATTGCTATGGAAAGTCTACTACCACAGAGTTCAAAAGTGAATGAGCAAATGCAGGCTTCTAGAAAGAGATGAACTGCATCTTCCAGAAAGGTATCTAGCTGTTAAAAAAACAATGTGAAATATCCAGAGCTGGAGTATTAGGAGCGCCTGAACATTAACATTTTCCCTTTCTTTTTATAGTTTATTTCTGGCATTAGGAAAGGAAAAAAATGTGCAGGAGAGGGCTGTTCATCTCTGAAAACCTGCTTTCTTGAGAAGAAGCCACAGTAATTCCACCATTATTTTAAGGAGAACTTCAGTATCTCTGTGCCACGCTGCACACTGAGAAACTGAGAGGACAAGTTTGGGGTTACGCTACCAAGAGGCACAGTCAAATGTGTTGCTTCCTCTCCTCCTAGCCTGACTGCTGCCTTTCTCATCAGACCTCGGGTATGTCTTTTCTTCACACTTTATCATTTACCATTTCTAATATACTCCTGGAAAAGGTGCATTCTACGACTGATTCTGACTACATCAATTGAAAGCCTATGATTTGTGCTTTTAATTTAAGAAAATTAATGCAATTTTTAATCTCACAACAGAGAAGCTGACAAATCACCAGTCATCACCAAGCTTCTTTCCACCAAACCAAGGAATAAACCAGAATACAACAGAGTGGAGCTAATGGTTGGAATGTAGGTTCCTGCATGTTTCTCTTCAAGTTCATTTTTGCATAGTATGATATTTTTTCCTAATAATATATAATATCTTTTCTGATATAACTCTATAATCTCAGATATAGCTAAAGTGAAAAAGCTGCCTTTTTCTCTGATCAGTTAGCAGACTGAAACCAGCCTACCAGTGATATATGAAAATCTGCAGGTGATATATGAAAATCTGGTTGAGTTTCAACCCAGGCCAAATCTTGGCCTCTTGGAATACACCTCCGTGCCTCATTGCTGGGACAGAAAAGTTCTCAACACACAAAACACAAAGGATTCTTTTCATATCTGTAAGCTGTGCAAACATTTGTTGCCATTATGTATCTTCCCACCCATTTACAGAAAGATCTACTCCATCACAAAGTCAAATTCAGCACTGGACTACAAACACAACATAGTTGCAGTCTTCTTCTCTTCCTTCTCCTGCATTTGTAATATTTTTCCCTATTATGATTCATTTTTTCTTCTCTCTCCAAAATTTTCTTTTAGAAATGCTACTGTACAAGGCATGCTATTTATCTAAAAGACAGGTCAGATGAACGCATACAGCTTCCCACCTCCAAGACCTGCATTTGGTCTTAGTCAAACCATAACCTTGCTGTGTAACCTTACCAACTAGTTTAATCTATTTACGGTCAATAAAATGATATAAGAGATCGCATGGCCTACATATGTGGCACATAAAGGCCTATATAAGGCTACTCTACATGAAGCTGTTTTACGAATTCCAGAGAACTGAGGCCAGTAACAATCACACAGAGATTAGACACTTTGGTGAATACAAGTGCAACAATCTAATAGTGAAATGTGGCTCTGTAATCCAATAAGGATATATAGCCTACCTTTCTTATAAATACTTATATGTATATACACACATATATAAAAAGAATAGGAAATAGCAAATTCTAATATATAGGTCTAAACAAAATGTAATCTTTTCAATTGACTTCCTTTGTTAAGTTGACCATAATAGATCCGATACATGGACAAAAGGATTTAAGGAACAGCCACCAAGGGTACACTCAGTGTGCATGATTCACTGTATTCACTGAAGCAAACCAGCACCAGTTCGAGTGTCTTTTCATTTCATCTATCCAATTTTCACTATAGATTTTATCAGATGTCTATACTTCTGGCAATAAGAACTGAAGGAATTTGCAGAAGGTATTTGAGAAAGGGTTCCCTCCACTTCAAGGCTAGGGGAGACAAAAAAAGAGTCCTTTGGTGGTCTAAGTATATGTGAAACTGGGTGCATTGTAGAATGTGCTTAGATTTCACAGGACAAAAGACTTCTGCCTCAATACAGGGACCATCCAACCCTGAAATCCCTGTGGATGAATCAATACCTTGAAGTGTAGCCATGACAACCATGGAGATCAACCAGGCTCAGTGCACACACTATTCACAGTATTGATTTTTCAGCATGGGACAATAGTGCTCTCAGTGCCTGAATATGGATGAGCAGCAGCTAGCTGAGACGGGCTCCTCCTGCAAAGACTGAAGAGATGCTCTAAGGAGAGAACAGCACCTCAAGGAATTTCACAGCACTACAGCAAGGGTGGCTGGTTTCTGACCATTAAGATAGACTGAAGCTTATGTGTGTATTGCTCATGGGCCTGGGTTTCTGAATAGCTGGTTAGCCATGATCAGGAACAAACCCTCTTTGCTACTCCCTTTTGTTAGAAACCAGTATCACTGTGATGATGCATACATTTATGACAAAGGTTTAGGATGACAACTCTGAATTGCTTAAGAAAGAAGCTACCACTCATAAAAGCAAAATATAGTAAAAAGACACCAGGAATTCAGAACAACAATGCATCTGCTCAGCACAAGCAAGAAAATATGTTGTTGCAGCGGCCTGACCTATTCCTTTTACCTTATACCGAGGCTAAGTTCAGACAATTCATGCCTGTGATGTTCTCGAAAACAGAAAGCATGGTGATGATCTCAGGGGACCTGGAATGCTGCGCTAATGCGGTTAGCCACAACCACAGCCAGTGATTGTGGCCTCTTACAGTTAGATTCAACTGGAATAGCAGTCAATTCAAATGGCTCAGGAAAAAAAAATCAGCAATCTGGAACACATTTCAAACAAAAAAAACTTGAAAATTTATTAAGAAAATTTTAACCAGGATGCAGTAAATTTCAACTGAGACTACTACAGTGCTTCAGAGAAGCAAATAAGCAAATTCAGTGACCTCTCAGGCACTTTATCAAAGGCCAAAAATTTCTACCTAAAGCTGTGTCAATACCTACCAGAGACTGGATTTTGTAACATCATGCTGAAGGCTTATCCTGGCTGACCCAAAGCTGGCAATGAATGTGCGTGTAGTTGTTTCAGGGCTCAAAGCCCACAAGCACAGGGAGCCAAGCTTGCTGTGGGCTTTCCATGCTGCCTAGTGGGAGCAGTTCCTGGAATAGTCTATGCCCAGAGACACAGTTTGGTTTCTCCAAGAAAACAGGGTGATCCACTCCAAGTGTGGTCTCAGGAGTGAGCAACAGTGCAGACAATCTCAAGATACTGGGTCAAAAGCCATCTAGAGAACTAACATACTTGATATCAAAAATATCCCTCTTGCTAATCAAAACTTTCAGCTGAACACTTCTGACTACAAGTAAGAACATTCTTCTGACTACAAGTGTGTAAGAACATTCTGTTCCATTCAGAAGAAAAATATATTTACATGTTTACTCCTTAATTTTAGAGCCATGCAATCACTATGGCTACAGACACTGTATTAAAAATATAAGATACTGCTAACATCACATGGCAAAAATTCCTTTAGGATTAATACAGCAGGGAATTCTACCAGTCTTATCACATCACTCAAGGAAGATTACATTTTGAACCTGTAGTGTGAGAGATGCACAAAACTTTTTCGCTATCTTTAACTCATCCTGATTTTATCTTTGTTTTTTTTTTCTTTCCTTTTTTGTTTGAGCCACCTCTTTGCTGGAGTATATCTTCAGAGAAGATGCATCTAAAGAAGATTCACAGAATATATTTGTGGTCATTTTCTGTTTATACCAGTCATCAATATCTCTTTTCTCTAAGAAATATGGTAACTGATAGTTACTATAAAGCTATTACAAATAAACAAATGAACTTTTAGTAAGTCAGCAAAAGTTAAAAAGATAGCAGTGTGCCCAATATGCTACGGATATAGGAAATATTTGCACTGCTTATTTCCTCTACAAACTTACGCTGTTTTGTTCTGTTGCAAGTCTGCAGCTGATCTTCACTGCTGTTAATATCAATATGGTTACTATTTCTTCCTACAGAGTTATGCCAATTTATAGCAAGAAGGAATTTACTTAAGCTATTTTGTGGAAAATAGCACTCCATTACCAAAGGCAAGGATTTCTGAAGTTGTGAGTAGATAAAATTATGAACTCCATTTCACCAAAAGCTTGTACTCTAGTGCCTTAATTCTACATGGATACTCAAAGAGCAGCGGGGAGATCAACTCTTGCTACTGCGACTAACAGAACTTGAGCTACACCTGCTGGCCCTCATTCAGCAGGCCACAAAACACGTACCTTCCACTGTCTTTTCTCAGTCACTGTCAAATTATGGACTGACATTTCCCATCCTCTCTTATCTACTAACCTGAACTCCTGCACTACCATCCGCTGACTTCCAAAAGATCTGTAAGAACTGTATAGAGCATCTAAAGATGCTAAGTAAGACCTGTTTGTTGGCTATTTATTGATGTACACTTACAGCATGAAGCTATGCAGATAGTGATTATATTTTGTTAATATGGAATAAAATTTGCGTAGATAATACTCAATAAATGAACATATTTGTGTTACTATTGTGGTAAAAAAATATCATGCCTATCCAGAATTAAAAGCATTACTTGAGGCAAAAATGTTTTGCAAAAGTATTTCCATATTCCACATCATGCAGTAATGAACTATGATTGCAGTCTTTAGTAAATGAACTTGCTCAGCTTCAGCACATGCCTCATAATGCACCTGAGATAACTGTTAATGGTGCATGACACTTATGCACCTGTTCCTCTTTCTGCTGATCTGTATTCCTTTATTGAAAATAATGTGGTCTGTCTTCTAATTGCATGCATCTGCCCACAGTTCAAAGACCCTAATTCTTTCTCATTAACAGGTAACGGATTTTTTAAAGGATCTGTCTGTGCAATTCATGAATTCTCTGTAACATTATGATCTCTGAATAGGCCATGCCAGAATACAAAAAGTTTTATGTAAAGATTGGACTTTGTCTGTATATTGCCTTCTATTTTCCATGTTGAACATTTTTTGAGAACAGACAACAGAAGCAGAGTAAGAGAACTAATAGAAGAGGGTTATTTACTTAAGCTTTATTTATTTTCATTTATTGCAGGCAACAAGCCAATTGCCACCAAAAAGAACAGGTCTCTGCAGGATATGGGCACCAATGCAACCATGACAACTTCTTTTATCAGTGAATTTAGATAGATCTATTAGTTCGGCAACTAAATATTGTTGCAAAACAGTCAGTAATAAAGTAAGAAACTGAGGAAATAACTTCTGGTGCATGTTTGCAAATCAAAAATAAAGAAGTGTTTTGTAAAAGCATTTGAGTCACGTGTGTCTATCTTGTGAGATAGCAACAATTAGCCCAGAAGAATTAGTGACTTGCAAACAGATTTAATTCAATTAGTCTACAAGAGGACTGACAAGGGCTAAATTCTATGCAGTGGTTACAAAAGAACTTTCATGTAGAAGAATGGTTAACTGGCAACACTGAGGAAAAATTGTTTGCAGATGTATAAATAAAACTCACCATTTGGCCTCTGGAGTAAAAGATGCTTTGAGGATGCTTCCCTAGCACCATCCAGGAATGAAGACACAAGAACCTGTAACAAGCGAGAAAGCATATACAGCTTAGGGAGAGAAATGTTTCTCTAAATGATTCCCTCTGTTTATTACCTCAGTTTAAGAGCTCTTTGCTCATTTTACTGGCTGCAGAGAAGGTTAATGCATTTGCCAAAAAAAAAAATTCACATATTTTCCAAACTGAAGTGAACCTTCTCACTTTGTCAATACAATCTCTTTGAAAACTCAAGTCAGACTTCAGCCTGGATTTTTCCTGGAGTTTTAATCCAGTAAGAACTTTTGTAGGGTCTATGCTGTTTTGATGTTCTGTGCACATAGCTTTTCAGTCTTTAATCAGAAAAAAAAATTACAGAAGTAAACTGGAAATAGTAAAATAAGCAAAGATAATATTTGCAACTGGAAGCAGGTGTCCCAGGTATCTGATAAGATTTTCAGCTAAAAAGTTATTATTTGTTGTTATCCCAGATATCAGAAACATAATTAGAATAGGCACATATTTAATAGTTGAGTCTAACCCTTCCTGTTCCACCTGCCCTGGAGCTGCATACACTTCTGGCATATGCCAGTAAAAAGTTATTTTAAAGAATACCAAGTCTATGATAAGCAGTAGATGGACAGCAATAATAAACGATCCATTATACCTTCAGAAAAACTGCTGAACCTTGGAAAATTACAAAAACTAAGTCTGATGTCTCAAATAATTCCAGTTATACAAGTCACTGCTGGATGTAACTCTAACCACAGCATCAGAAAAATAAAATGCAATGGTATAACAGATAAGATGAGAAAGGAAACTGAGATCTGCTTATTTGCTCTAGCCCAGACTGCCTTCCTCTTCCAGTAAGTTTCTTCTTTGGATTAAGAACTGTACATTTTTGTTCCCTGAACTAAGGAAAATTAAGACAAATTCATATATTACCTAACTATTTTTATTAGCTACTTATCCCTCTGCTGATAGTCTTCAGTTTAAAATTTTCAGAGAAAGATTATGCAATAAGGGGTCTTTGAGGTGATTTCACCTTGGAATCAGTAGTTTAAAAGGTCACAAATAAAAACAGAGCATTTTTCATTTTAAAATATGCTAAGTAACATACTGTATCATATCAATATGTGTAATCCTCTAAGTAGTGAAAACATCCATCAATTTATACACAGATATCTATGTCTACAGCACACCGTACATTACTGAAATTTTAAATTAACATTTATAGTTAATGAATTTTAATCACCAAAGTTTTGGATAGTGACCCAGATTTTGGTCCAGGAATTGTGATTCAAACATGCAGGAGTCTCTGCAGCCACATAGTGAAAGAGAACAAAGGGAGTCACTAGGCTAAACATGACAGATGGCAGAAATAACAAATGGTGGAATACTTGAGCAGAGAGACAAAATATCCTCTAGGCCTGGCTTCTGCCATGACATCTCCCAAGTCTGTTGTACCTGGACTTCGATCAAATTAATGGCACTCTACTGATTTAGATGGAGGATGCAGGAGTAAATGAGGCCCTGAGGTTATGCTGGGATATCTTCCTAGTCGTGGAATATCCAGGGCAAGGATTGGTCTGGTATAAAAAGTCCACACGGATTACAGAAATGCTCCTTATTTTCAAAAGCACATTTTGGAAGTGACATTGTTCTCTGACTTAAGAAATAAAAAGCACAACATAAGGTAAAAACCTGGTTTCCATCCAAACTAAAATGATAAAAATATGTAACAGCTTGGGTTTGAAAGGATGTCCATCTGCTAGTAAACTAGTGATCATACCAGATCCACAATGACTTAACAAATTAACAACCAAAAAAATTACTGCCCACATTCATGGCTCAATGAATTTTCGAAGAATTGTTTTTATTTACAGTGAGGCCACTTTGAGGGCTTTGAGGCCCTTTGACGGCTCTATTTTAAAATCTCTTTAAACTTCCAAAGTCTTATGGAAAGATGCAATTGAAAAATGTTCTTATAGGCAAAATACAACTCACTTGCCCCTGCCATGCCCCCCATGTTATCTTCCTTGACTCCCAACTCCCATTCCTGAGGAGGAGGTCAGACCATACTGCATCATAACCATACCTTAAGATGTAATATTAGATCACTTTCTACTGCTCTCACTCTGGGCCGTTAATCTAGCCCATCTAAACCAACTCTATTCTCTCCAAGAGCCTGCCTGCATGGACATGTTCAGACAGATGCAGACTCTGTTGCCAGTGCCCTGAGGTGGGCAGATGAGCTCCAGCGCAGAACCCAAGCAGTCCAGTTAGCATCTGAGGTGTCTGAAATCTCCCTGGAGATCTGAGGTGCAGGGCTGCCTTAAAGTCAGTAATCACCAGTAGGTACTAGGGCAGATCCCCCCTGCTCAGCACAGTGTGAACTCCTGCTCTCTCTGCTTGCGTAAGCATGTCCACAGGCTCTTCCCTATAGCCTCTGCCATGCCCTCCCCCTCTGTCAGGGCACTACAGATGTAATTCAAATCAGTTTAAACAAAAAACAAACCAAGCCTTCACTAGCTATCATCCTGCTTTTAGAAAACCTACCCTTTCCCAGGGTAGTGCACATTTCCATGTATAGGGAATGCCTGTGACTCTTTCAAAAGGCCTAGACTCTCACGTCTCAACAGGGCCAGCAAAACAGCAAAGGAAGGTATTTCTACACTCTGGGGCTACCTGAGCCTCCGAGACAGGAGAGGACAGGAGAGCTGGATCTCAAGGAACTGAGCAGCTGGCAGAGAATAAAGTTCAGCCTTTTTTTGCTGCTCCAAGTTGAGCTTTGCTAAATATACTAAAGGAAAGCTCACCTGGGAGCCAGAATGCAAGCCCCTCCACATTTCACAATGTACTTTGCCACGAAATTGTTTTCTCTTTTAAATGTTAAACATATGGTGACCTTCCAAAGGGTACCTCTTTTTAGAGAAATGTTTTATGATATTAGTTTAATCTATGGAAGCATGGGACTAGAAGGCACCTGCATCATAATGTCCAGTCCCCTGCTATTATAGGCAACCACGTCATATAATCCTTTTAATAAAATGAAGTGCACTTGGATACCATGGTGATGAGCACTTCATAAATATGTATAATTGTAGCCATGCTGCAAAATACAAAGGTTAAAATGTGCAGTTGATGAGCAGGATGATTATGAGACACAAAGGTGACTATAGCACAGCTTAAGGGTGTTATTTAAAATTCTTCGTAGAGCCTCATAAAAACCTTTGCACCACCTCAGATAAGAGTTGCATCAACTCAAGAAAGGGTAAATTTCAAAAAGAAGAAGGATGAGAAGTACAGTAGCACAAGAAAAGCAATAAGAGAAGGACAGTGGGGGGAAAATCATTGTCAAGATAGCAAACTACCTTTCCGAATCACAATAGCTCAAGAGATCAAGCCCACAGGTATTTTCAGATTTATTCTTAATAAGTTAGGGAAGTTTATAGGAGGAAAAAGATATATATATTTCTTTTTAATCTTCTCCCTTCCTTTATGCGTTATCATAAAATCAGTCAGGTAACCAATAGCCTAATTTACTACCCTTAATCACAATGATTATTTTCATTCGGCATGTATCTCTAGTTTACATCCTTATACTTTTCTACATGTAAGCTTAGTTTTAAGAAAATAATAATTCCTATTTTTAATGAAAGAACTTGAGTTTATTTTATAATAGTTGCAATTTTTATTTCAGTTGGGCTTATCAGTTTCAACTTAAAATTGAAATTCTCTCCTACACAATATATCCTTGATTCAATCTACTTCCATTTAGGAGACACCCTCATTTAGTAGCCACACCTTTATCATGCAAGCTGCCAGGGAAAAGAATTAAATTTAACAAGAGACACCTTCTATTTACAGCCACAGGCAGAAGTAATTAAATTTAATGGAAGCTGCAGCTCTAAATAAAGGCACAGAGAACCTCTACTCCTTCCCTACTGAAAATGAGGTTACAGGTTACATACAATGAGCAACATTCAAACCCTTTGCTGCTCCATTATCTCCAGTGGGCTTACACCAGAGATATATTTGGTATACTTTTCATTCCAGACATAGGAAGAGGGAGCAAAGCTAATAGTTTTATTCTGGCAAGCACACAGAAGGGAAAATGGGAACAAATGCTCTAGCAGCACTGCAGCTGAGTAGAAATAATTGTATTTTTTCTCCATTTGTTTTTTTTTTTTAAGAATACAATACCTAGTTAGCTAAATAAATTAAAACCTGGGGTAGTTGCAGGTTTCCTGGTGAGCCTCTGAGAGGAAAAAGAAAGACATTTACTATGAAAGAAAAAAAGAAAAATCTCTTGATTTCCTAGCCACTGCAAAATTTCTATTGCAATCAAAGGAAGGAAAGTAAATTTGAGCTGTATAAGATAGGATATATAGTGTTATAAAGGTCTGGGATAATTACTTTGAGAAATTAAAGAGATCATTTTGGTGAATCTCCAAAGGAAGATGCACTGATCTTCTTTTTTCTTTTTTTTCCTTTTGGTGGTAGCATTGTTAAAGTCATCCCTACTTCTGCTTTAGTGGCTGACAAGCAGAAGAAAGCCTTGAAGGTCAAGAAACCTATGCCGAGGAATTGTCAGTATGCTCACAATGCATCAGTCCCCATTCAATGAACATTTGTCTGTATGAAATAAAATGATTTAGGGAGAACAAGGCAAAGTTTTTCCATTCAAACTGTGATTTTTTTCAACTAAATTATTTTTTGCTGCAAAAATCATTTCATACTTTGTGAGGTCAGTTTAATTCAAGAAACTGTTCTGAAAACAGGAAAAGATTATCCAAAATGTCATTAGATCAATCTTATGATGCTGCTATGTGCAAACTAGCAGTGTTTGCACGCCTGCACTACTCTTTCTTGACCAAGCTGGGTGCCTCTGCAGCCTCTTCCATGTAGGACATCCATAGATTGTTGCAAAGCAGGACTTTCTCTGACAAGAGCCCAGAGGTGCAGAAGCAGCAGGCAATTGCCTTCACTTTTTGTTAAGAAGTATCAGTAACAGAAAGAAGTTGTCCAAGCAGTTGTAGAATCTCAAATGTTCCTGTCCTATCAGTCTCTTTGTGGCAAAAACAACAGCCAGGTGTCCAGGCAAGATGCTAAGGTCCATTCCAGGACGTTTTTTGGCAAGTGTACAGCCTGGGTCCATATGACAAAACACTCCCTGCACCCAGAACACAGTATTTCCATCCATAGTGTCTCTGGAAAGAGTCCCTGACCTACACTTTCCCCTGCTGTCTACAGAAGTATTATTTGGGAATGTGCTATTTGGCAGAAGTCAAAAGTGCACTAGGGAGGAGCCTAACTTTTATAGTCTGGACAGTCAGAGCAGGGCACCAACTGTGTACTAGCTGGGTTTGGTGCTTTGGGTTAGTTATAGCCTTTGGCTCTAGCCATCAACAGGAAATTAAAGTCTGAGAGATGCAAAGGATACATTAAATAAATACATACATGAGGCCTGGGTAGCCTAAAATATAAAGAGTAAACAATTCCATACAGAAGGAAAACAGCAATGTGTCAGTACAACCAAAATCCATCTCTGTGGACTTGCAGTATCAGGTTCAAAGCAGAAAAATAGCTCACAATCATGTCCCCTTAAGATGATCAACAATAACTTGCTCAGCACTCTCAGTTTAAGGAAAGTAGAGGTTCTCAAGCAGTGCTAATGACAGCACAGGATCAGTCTGCATGTTTCTTTGATTGCACAGGTTTGTGACACATAAAACATTCCTTGCATTTTAATTTAAGTTTCCCTCTCTTTCAGGCCACTTTTATGCCATTGTCATGTATTTATACAATTAGGTCTCATTTATACAATTAAATGTAATTACTTAATTGTTGCAGCATGCATGATGAAATAATCAAAATGTATAATTATGACGTGCAATTATATAATTACATTGTGTAATGACATTAGGTGTAAATATCCTAAAATGTTATGAAAAAATATATTGTAGAAATAAAAGTGCATTTTTTAATTTCAGTTTCACATAATTTCAGTTTTTATAAAAATACATGCCAAATTATGAATTTATTCTTCAAAGCTCTGGATTTGTTTTCCTCATTGTTAATTCCCCATGGCCAAGCATTCTGCACTTCCAGCAGCAGAAGCTAGCCTTAAGATGAACAATGAGGACAGAGAAATACATGAAAAAATATATATACTGAGATGGCTGAAACTGTTTTTATTCTGTAATTTTTAAATGTCCAACTTCCTTTTCCAAGAATCTTTTTATATGCCAGAGAAAACCTGCAAATGTAACTAACATATATAGATATACTTAACATAAGACATCTAAATAATTATGCAAAATAATATATTTCATACTCCTATACAAAATGAAGTCAACAAACTATGTGAATGATAAATGAAACACTTCCAGCTTTGGTAGGAAATCTCATATCCCTTAGAAACTTCTTAAAATCACTGTTGGAACTGCCCAGGCTTTAAGGTGGCTCCACTGCTTTGTAGGAAAGCTCCCATAAATCCCCTGGAAATCTCTCTACTCCATTCTCAATGGCATATCTCAAAAGGTGCCAGGGAAGAAACAACCCTGTCTCATTTAAAAGTCTCTTGCTAATTCAAATTAGATTTAATTTCTATTAACATTTAAAACCCACTAGAGATACAGCGGAGTGAGTGGAGTTCCACTGTAGTTGCAGAAACTTTATTGCTGTTGGTAACAGACTAGTTTACATTGCTGGCAAGTAGAACGGCAATTACTTTAGAAGCAAAGGGAATAGCAGAGTTTAATTTTCTTTTCTTCAGAAAAGAATGTTGTTTTGACCATCTAAATCAGATTTTCACACCACATATTTTGGCAATTTTATCCTCTCAGGGAGTTTTAAAAAAGAAAAATAATTTTCACCTGTCATTTCAAAACAATACTTCAGTTTACTTAAAATGCTATTCCTTTTAAAACATAGGTCCTGAAATCTTTTCATTTTTTATATTTTGAAGTTTTATTATTATGAAGTTTTATTGTCAGGTCTCTTCCCATTAACCATTTATTTTCTAGAGAGAAAAGAAAAAAAGAAAAGGAAGGGAAAAGTAAAGAATAACATGACTAAAAGTGTGGAAAAGTTGTGATAGTCAAAAAAATCAATGTTATAACATTGATTCATGTTCATATAACATGAAATCATCTGTAAAACTGGATATGTTGATTTCTACATCAACATTTCAGGCAGAACCACAATACTTTGTTGGAAGAAAGGAAGAAGTGGCTTCTCTGTAAGCCACAGTAAGCAGCTGTAAGGGAATGGGATAAGAGGATCCATGCAGGTAGGTGGCCAGAGGTTGCTTACAGTCCTTCCTGAATTGCTATTTCTAAACCCTAGGCCTCTCTCCCCAAAACGCAGGTAGGCTGTACCCAACTGGGAGCAGAGTTGTCACTTTTCACTCCCTTCTATCTGGATGGTCTGGGAAGGAGACAGTGTGCAGGTAATCAGGATGCTGATTTGGGCATTCAGAACATCTGTCACTTCCAGTTATTCCTGAGGCATCAAATTTCCTTGTTGACACTCTAATATATGCAGTAGCGTCCACATGTAAGTGAAATCTCAGCTGACCCTATATCATGCCTTGAAGCTTAAGTTTTGGCCTCTATTCACTAGTGGACAGTGATAGGACGAGAGGAAATGGCTTCAAACTGAAGCATCAGAAGTTCCACAGG
>JAUBOD010000729.1:2097002-2111454 GCA_032353885.1 Nothura maculosa
AGTTATAGTCAAAAATCCGAATGTGGATTTGGTGTGGGAAATCATACTAGGAGAGTGTTGAGGCGGGTTGCGTCCTGTAGCTTTTCCTGACTTTCCTTATAACAACTGCATCTCTTCCGTCTGCCCAGTTCTCCTGTTATTGCACTTGCCAGTCCAGCAAGGTCTCAGATTCTGCTAATGGAAGCTGAAATTGCATTTCCTGGGAGATCCACACTTGCCAGGCTGTCACACTGAGGTGACTGGGGTGAGGGACATCTCAAAACATTTAGGAATGGTGCATAAATTTTCTCATGAAATAACATCATAATAATACATAACATTTCCTGTAGAAATTCTCATGAAGATAGAATAATGAAGAAAGAATATATTTACTTGAGAACAGACTTTAAAATTTGCTTTTAAATGCACCCACGATTGCAAATTCAGATTTGTAATCAGCAGATTGCAAATCCGCAGATCAACAAATCAGCAGATATGTTTCCACAATCACCTTTGAGTTATTTTGAATGATAACATGAAAAATTACACAGAAAATGGTTGCATTCCTATATAACGCAGCTTTATATATATGTGTGTGTATGTGTATATATATATAATATATATGTATGTCCATATAAATATACACATATATATATAAATGATCTTTCATGATCTTTCTTTGATTTTCCTTCCTCTCTTACACTAAGCAGTCATATGACTGAATGTCCTAAGGGAAGGACTTCATAAACAGAGAAGGATATTAAGTATTATGTATTCCTATTTGTAATACGAATTGCTTGTCCTTTATCACCTGGAAAAAATGCACTCAGTTCTGTTCATCTAATTTCATTAGATATGCCACAATTTTATAAGAAGAGCTACGGAGATAGTAGAAGTTTCTATAGAAGTTGGCATATTCAGAGAAATCACTCTTATAAACAGTAAATTCTCTCTCACATCCATGCCCAAACTGAAGGTGAAATACTGCCACATCAGGCAACAGTGTTCTCAAATCTGCTGGCACAACTGGAAATCATAAAGACAGAAACTACAAACATAAATTTTTAGAGAGGAGCTGAAATAGTGTAGAGGAATATATAATAATGACTACTTCACATAGGCAAATCCTGGGCTTATTTCCCATCATCCATCTCTAAATAGAAAACAATGAATTTAAAATGCAAGAGACAGATGAGAAGATTATTTCACCTGAAATAATATTACTCTGCAGGATACAGCCTCAAATACAGATTGTATGCACTTTACACAGAGTAACAGGGAATAAGACATTATAATTCAAAGTATTGACCAAGCAAGAACTAACAGGGCTTGGGAAGAAACTTCCCTATGAGCAACTGCTTAGAGAATTCTAGTGCTTTCAGCTGAACTATCTGCTACCAGACACTTGAAACAGGACAGTACATCTCAAGTTGGATGCAACATAGCAATTCCTACATTCCTAACATTCCTGTTCAGTCAGCACAAATTAGACCTAACTCAATGCTCCTGCTCATCTCACAGAAATAAGGGTAAAGCCTGAACTCTAAATTAGCTGAAACATAATTGCTAGTAGTTTGGCCTCAGTGTATTTTGTAAATACTTGATTTAAAGATTGGTTATGTCACTATGTCTAAGCTCAAAGCAAAATTCTGCTGATTGGTGGAACTTCTGCTGTCTCAGAAGGCCACATACAGATTAAATGGTCAGTAAAGGCACCATTAAATAAATTGGTGAGATCGTTTATCTGTGCAATTACTACCAAAGAAGATATACCAATGCCTCTGCAATATTTCATGCTGTGTTCAAATTTAAATTCATATATATGAATTTAAAAGCTTCTTCAACAAAGAGACCCCTCTTTAACCCTATTGTCTTTCTTGAAGCACTTTGATAAGTATGCATAAATATAAAGAAAAAAGGAAAACTAAGCATTCATTTTTTGCTTCATTTTTTCAACATAGCATTCATGTGAATACTTTCACTTCACAGTCAACATAAACATGATAAAATTTTGTTACAGATATGAACGCACAGTAGCTCCACTAAAGGTATCCTGTACATTTCTAACATAGACTTCATAACAAGAAGAGAATGGTGTAATAGTTCCATTTTCCCCTCGTGCTCCTTTATCAGCTATTGCAGGTAATTTTATTCATATTATTTTTTTTCCTGGTTGGAGAGCCAACTTTAAACCCTGAAACATTAAAGCATTGGAAGTAAAAGAAAATGGTATGAAAAAGTCTTCTAAAATCCTTTTAAATTTCAATTCCAAGCTTAGTAGCTTTTCCATATTTAATCAAAAGCATTCAGGTGTCTGCTTTCAAAGAATTTAACAGAGAACTGCAAGTCTACTATCAGCAAGTTGCAGTCCCTCCAAGTCCTTTGTGCACTAACCTTAACAAATCAGAGTGCTTTGGAATTGGAGATTCTGCTCGAAGCAGGTTCCCACTTCTTGAAACATCGTCTGAATTCTCCAAGTATTTTAAATCATGTCTTTCTAGCTGCAAGTTACAGGGCACAGTCACCCCCCATTATTCTTGAAATGATTTTTTTAAATTTCTTTTCAGTTATAATTGAATAGAACCAGTTGGAAGGATATTAACAAAGGAGGCACCACAAAGTAAAGTTTGTAAATAAACAGCATTATTTTGCCATAGTTTGGAGAGTGTTAGTAAAAAATCAATGGTACATTACAGTCTGGGAAGTGTAGAGAGCTCATCAAGAAGATAAGGAGAGGAAGGTGTTGGAATAATTTATTTTGAAACAATAAAAGAAACAGTATTAAAAGATCATGATCAGAAAATAATATAAGTCATATCATTCATCTTTTTATTTTGCATGATCCTTCTATTACAAAGTGAGTATTATGCAAGCCTTGGCATAAAAATAATCTCCAATTAAAAGATTTGCAGATGCAATGCTATTAATTGAAAAGCCTAGTTGTATATTTGAAAGACGCAGTTCAAGTGCCCAAAAATAGACAACTGGGCCATTTGAGATGGCTTAGGATTTTTAAAGGTTCCCCCATGTTGCCTTTAGGCATGAGGAGATAGGACACACATGCTTCTGGGACAACACTGGAAACTAGACAGGATAACATAGAAAAAGCCCGGAGCCAGGCATCTTAAATGGCACTTGCTGCCCACACATGGGCAACTGAGTCAACGTTTAGTCACATATCAAATACTTAAAAGTAGTTATCAACTGAAGTTTCACAATCAGGCAGTAAGGAAACAATTCTGCGTACATAAATGAATAACAAGGCATTATAAAGAGGGTTATAATTAAAGATTCTACTGCATCAAGTTTGAAAGCCTAATTATGATTCTAAAATTATTTCCTGATGAATGTGTGGCATCCATTCCATCACCAATTAGTCTAAAATTTTCAGCTATACCGCCTCTTTTGATTTGTAAACCTGTGGCTGAAGACTCTCATCAGCAGATTTACAGCTTTAAGCACTAAGTAACGTATCTCAGCTATTTCAGTCTAGGGCCTTGAGGATATTCCTCTGTGAGAAAGCAGGTGCAAGCTGGTGTGTAGTGCAGTTTGTCAAAAGCTCTGTAACAGGAACCTGAATGAGATACTTGGATGATTACAGACAATTTTTACAAACAAAATCTACATATGGTAAAAACAATTCACAGGTACCAAAGCTAAATGTATGTATGTCCCTCAAAATTGTCACATTCTATAGAAAGAACTGCTTTTTGGTGCTTTCTATGTTGTCCAGTACAAGTACAAATTCTAATGGATTCTCCCGGAGATGAATAAAAAGAATGGTGTGTATAAAATGTAATTCTGCTTTAAACTGTATGTTGTAAAAGATGGAAAAAGTCATTGCTGGCCACCATCACTAAGTAAACCTCATTGTCAGAATTGAAGTCAGTGCATTGTCAGGCATGAAGTCAGAAGTCCAGCAAAGATAGTGCAGGCAATTTTAAGCCCTTTAAATTTCCTCAGTCAGATTGGGGTTTGTTTTCCATCAGCTGCAGCTGAATGTTTATTTCTTGCAAGTATGGAATATGATCTGGTTTTCGTATTAGCTCCACAAAGGAGAGCCATTTTGTATGGTCCAAAGAACATGATAGCAAATCTTCATCAGATTGAAGGCTACAAGGGTCAAACTATCCCATACCTTGGTCACTAACAGTAAAGAGAAGTCTGAGCAATAGGTTTTAGATGGAACCTGAGAGTAATTTTCCAGGGGTCGCACTATTATACTGTGGGACAAGTCTAGACATGACACTGAAAACCAAAGGGACACTTTGATACTGATCTCTGCCTGTTTTGTTTTCCCAGAGCTAGACATTTTAATTACCAAAAGGTCCAGCAAGAGCACAACTCCACTAAGGGGAGCATGGCAGCAGCACTGACTCCCCAGCTGAGCAGCTCAAGAGTTGGACACAGCTCATCAAAGACCTATCTTCCCTTTCTCTTACCTATCATGGCATTTGGACTTTAACCTATGACAAGGAGAGCAGTCTTAGGCACAGGGCACAGTTTGGGGAACAACACAGTGTCTCCTTTCACACCTGACAGGGTGATTCTTACCTCTCTTTCAGTCAATATTGCATACTGCAAATACCATTCTTAAGACTTACATGTGTTTTCCAGCCAGGCCATTAGCCATTCTGCCTCTGCCAAGTCTCACTGGTAAAGTAAAACTAAGTTACATACTACTCAAGTTACATTTTGCAGTTATTGCAAAGGATGCACAAGACATGAAGTTATCTGGGGTGGTATTCATTATAACTAGGTTTTGTTACCTACAATGTTGACTCCACGTTGCAGCTACTTGTTTGAACTGCATATTCTATCAGTGGATAGAAAAGATCATTTCTAGGACAAAATACTTCTCATCTATCATAGACATATCCTTTAGGATGAGGTAAATTACATCCTAAAGTACTTATTTCTTTCAATGGGCTATAAGGAGAGTTGAGGCAACTAGTCCAGTGTAGACAACTGAGTTATAGATGACAGCATTTACTCAGATGAATCCTGCTCCTGTTACTAAAGACGTGTTTTAGTCTGTTACAGTGCAAGCATTGCTGTTGACACATTCTTGGTTACAGTGCTAAAGCGGCCAAATGTTGATTTACAAGGATGAATAAAATAAATGGCAGCAGCTCAGAAGCAGCTGCTACTTTCTGTTGGCTAAAGGATATGTTATTTTCAGTTGTTTTTTAAAGATCTGAATTATTTCTATACGTAATAGGCAGAAATAAAACACTTTGGATTTATTGTATTCTATTGGGTAACTAATAACATCTTTAAAACACTCTGAATGTATTTACAAGCTAGAGAGTAACCTTCAAGTAATTCATGTTTCTAAACTATTTAATATAGTACATATATTTGGTAGGATTTTAGAATTTCTTTTTCCCTAGGAAAAAGCAGTGACACTTGTGGTTACATCACATCAGAAAAATTACCTCTCCAGCTACTAGACTGCATTAAACAAATGAAACTGCTAAACATTATGTAAACACTTTTAAAAATGTCACTGAAAATTGAATAAGTTCTGTTAACCTTTCGAGAAAGATTCTTAGACATATTTCTTAACATAAAGCATTAAAACTGGCTGGAGAATTACAACTTTCTCACAGTTTGAAAACTTTGATTTCTTCCTGCATGGAAATGAATTGGATGAAATGAAATGCTACAGGAAAACATAGGCTTACAGAGTATCTGCTCAGAGAATCTTCCACTCCCTGCAAGAGCCTGCTTCAGTCTACCAAAATTCTCCTTTGCCAGAACATCAAGCAAAATCTTTGACAAAACAGCCAATTTCATAGTGAGAAATACCTGACCCAATCTAATACAGGATATTACTTGAAAATAACAGTATTCAAAATGGATGCAGAAGATGGAAATGTTTGCATGCTCAGTTCAGAATCCTCCAGGCATGTACTTTTCTTAAGCAGCTATTTGTGATATCCCCACCATCCTCATAAGTGTTAAATATCCATTTTATGACAGCATTTATCACTCTCCACTTCTGCCAATGCAACTGGGGCATCAGATCATCAAAATGATGTTAAAAGCAAAACTGAAGCAGTTACTTTCAGAGCTTTGGATACTGTGGGGAGGAGGTGGGGAAGAAAGAAAGTTCATTATAGTGAACTGGCATGCAATGAAGCCTAGTAGGCAGTACTGTTATTATTGCTGGTGAGGCAGTATCAAAGAGTAGGAAATTCTTGCACTAGGTTTGCCAGAGAAGAAATTAAAATGTGGAATTAAGCCTCCTTTTGCCATACGGTTTTGGAACAAAATCAGTCCTTGGAACTGTGTTTTTCTGCATATGAAGTGCAACTAATTATTCTGATCTATTTTCAAATACTGGCAAATCCGGATATTAATAATCCCTAATTAATCAGAAAACTCTTTTGAACAGATCCTTAAAAACATTTTCAAAGTGTTTTTAGCTCTTCTTGGGATAATTGTTTTTAAAATTGGAGTTGTTCTCTCTTTGGAATTCCATAATTTCACCCTTAAACCAAGCATCCAGACATTCAGAGCACTCCAAAGACCTACAAATTCTCTCCGTGCAATCTGCTTTCCAGGCTAATTTAAATTACGCCTTTTTCCTCTTAGGAAAACTTCTAAAATGGGAATCTCGCCAGTTGATTGGCAATTGGCGTTCAGCCAGGATATAATTCTCTGGTATGCACCATTAAACTTCACAGTGAGGATCAATTAGTACTGCAAAGCACTTTGAAAATGAAATGTGCTGTATACTAAATAATTATTATTTTTATTATTCTAACATTGTAAGAAAATTAGCAAGTGACTAGGAGACTGTTTTTAAGACCTCCCACTGAAAATTACATTAAGTGGCCTATTTCTGAAAGATTATCCAAATAAGAATCGCCTATCCCTATATATGTCTCTACTTATCCAATAGGTTCAGATACAGACAGAGGTGGGCAATTCTTATTTCTAAAGCTTTGTAATGGATCAGCACTGATAATACAGATATGTTGGGAGGTATTATCAACGAAGAAAAAGAAATGTGCAAAGGGATTCACAAGGCAGCGCTATGAAAGCAAAGGGATGCACAAGGCATTGCTATGAAAGCATATTATCTGTTATAGTGATGTACAGAGCTACATGAAAAAAATAAGCTGCAGGATTCCCCTTGATTTGCTATTCATCTTTATCAACCTAATCAGGACCTGGGAGCCACATAGCAACTATGCAGGTGAACCCCCTCACTTCAGCACCTACAGTAAGGTGGGTTGACATCTCCCTTCTAAATATCCATGGAGAGAAATGCAGCCGTTCACACCTCAGTGCTATTCTACCAAGCTCTCCACAAAGGCTAAAATGTGTGATTGCATCATCTGTGCTTGCCTCTTTCTTTAAAACTAATTGTGTGAGCTAGGGACCATCATTTTTGTAAGTGAAACTGAGGATTTGGAGAGTAATTATCACAAGTGTTGCGTACACTCCTTCAGTGAATCATTTTCTCACTCAGCAAAAAGAGGTAGAAAGCTACTCATTTGCAGACTGGTGTAATAAATGGCAGTGAGCCATGGATAAATCTGTGCCATGGGACATCCAAGAATCTTGCATGCAATCTGCATAAAATATGCAGTTCTGAGGCTCTGCTTCAAATTGATATTGTCCCATAAATTTTGTATTTGTATCCCTACAACTGTGTCACTCAGTCCAAAAAAATACAGAATGGCCTAATCTGCCTTTCCTATGGATAATCTAAGGTTTATCTCCAACGGAGACTAGTGTTTTCTCATCAAGTGCACTTGCCTGCACAAAGATAAGTTTAGATATTTTTGTTGTTGCTGGTTTTTGTAGGGTTTTTTTGTTTTAAGTTAATCTCTATTGTTAGCAGATGCTTTCTGAGTTGTCTACTACTAATGGGGACAGCAATGTGACTGTTATTTTCAGAAACCATTAGCCAGTTCCTTGTTAAACGGGAGCTGCTTGTGCAGCCGAGGAGTTGGTGCTGAACGGCAGCTGGGCAGCAGGTTCAGCACATCCCATGGCGGGACGGGGCGGTCCCATCCACCCCGTGTCACCCAAAATGCAGTTCACGACCATGGCGCTAAACAATTGTTAGTGGCAATGTGAAGCAGAGAGCATGGAAAAGATCAAATAGAATGGCTAATTAGTAAATAAGTACATTATTTACTTTAGTTTTGAGAAGTAGCATGAAGACTGATGCTCTTTAGGCACAATAGGCTGTCAGTCCAGGTTAAATCCTTGTGAAAAATGTTCACAATCTGTGGCTCATACTTCTCCTACCCTTGAAAGTTTCTTGAGAAATGTAAAAATTACTCCTTACAGGCTTTATTTTGAGCTCCATGTAAGAAGTTTATGCACACCTATTTATGTAACCAGAGAAGTAATTTCTAAAATAATTTAGATTAGAAGAAATCTTTGGTTGGTCATTAATAATACTCAATGCCTCCACACTGTCAGTGTTAATTAAATTAACCACTGAAAAAGAAGATTCCTAACCTTGCTCATCTCTTCCCTTCTCATTAAGTTGCTTGTTACAATCAATTTTTATCAATGTTTTATGCAATATTTAGCCTATATATTCTTGCTATAGTTTAAGAACATTTCTTCTTCAACCCTCATTTGCTAATGGGAATAATTGATCTTTGTCCTCTTCTCAACATTTTCTCATGCATTTGTGACAGCTATGTTTCTTCCCTGATTATTTATATAATTTGAAGTTCAAGGAGCACAATCAGTAGAATACCCTGACAGAGAAAATTAAGTCAAATTTCATGGAAATTCTAATTAAAAGCTCAATTCTGCAAGGTGGCTGTATGACTTCTAGAACATTAAAAGCGCTCCCGGCTCTCTTTCTACAAATCTCTCAGATTTGAAATTGTTCTCTATTCAGGATAGTTTTTTAACAGGTTAGACCCAAACTTACGTCTAGGAAAGTTTTGACATCTAGCAAAAACAGCCTGATAACTCAGAAAAGTGAATAACACCTGTAATTATCTATATCATTAACCCTAAAATAAATTACAGTGCCCTTTGTCTCTATTAATTATTCAATGACTACTTTGCTTACATAGTTTTTGATAAAAATTCTCTCACAGATTTTTTTCCTCTCCTTTGGATAATATCAATTCTGGAAAAAAAAATGTGTTGAAAGTTGTATAATGAAAACTTTCGTTTTTAAACCACATCTCCTTCAATTTTAAGAAAATGTCAACATAACATATTAATATTTATAAAAAATAAAATTTGAGTTTGAAATTTTACAATATTTATTGAAAATAATGTTTTATTCAAATTTTAAGAAAGTTTTAAGTAGTTTGAAAATTCTCTGTAAAATTTTTTTTTAATTTTAAAATGTGTCAAAAAACAAAGGTGGAAATAGTCGTTTTCTGAAAGAAAATATTGACAGCTAGACGCATTTGCTGTCACTATATTCAGAAAAACCCTTACTTCTTAAGTTTGGACACTCCATATAATTCCTGAATAGCATTCAAGTTCTTAAAAAGAGGAATGGAGAATCCATTGCTAAAACCATGCTGTTTCTTGACATCTGGCTCAAAAATCATACAATTATGTAATAATTGAGATTGGAAGGTCTTCTGATCCATCTCTATGGTTTCAACATTAAAAAACATTTGTCCCTTGAAAGAATAATGGCAGCAGTAAGAAAAACTTACATCAACCCACTGCATGGTATCCCAAGAGAGGGGAAGAGCCTGACAAATGTTCTCTTTCCGCTTTTTGACAAGGTATTGATGGAAAGGGAGTAGCAGAATCAAGTCAGGCTGCCCTCCCACCGATGGCACTTTGCTCAGCAGCCAATTCCTCGTTGACATCCTGTCCCTCATCTGGCATAATGGACAGGCAAGCTCAAGGGCAGCTCTCTGTGTAAATAGTTTCTACATGACTGCAAATGCTGTATTCATTATATCTCCCTCCATACAGGGAAGTAACAAGTTGTATGTAATACTTAAAACTTATAAAAATATTTTGAAAAGTTATGTTAAGTACTATCAATACTTCAAACAATACCAATCTTATCCTTCCTTTCATCCTAGAATAGCACTATTCCTCAAGACCATTTACACCTGGCTTTTTAGTATATATAGAAAAATATGTGTATGTGTATATGTCTATATATGCATGCATGTGTACTTCAGACCCAGGTAACAATGCATTGATTGTTATGAGAAAAACGAAAGTTTTTGGTGTAAATGACCATCAAGCAAGTTTAAAACAGTGAACAAAAATCTGGACTCTTTGGCCTGCATCTTCTTTCCTAACACTGGGCATGTAAATATGGCGCATAAAATTGGAGCCCAGTAATTGCAGTTCACTGTAATATCACTGGAATTAAAATGGAGACTTACAGAGGATGATTTAATTCATCTAACAGGGGAATTATTCTCTAAGTCTATTCTTTTCTTTCCACATGCTCTACATTTCTTATTTAACCGAGGCACCAAAAAAACAACTGTTAGGTGGTATTGCAGTGTAGGGACTCATGTTTCCTTTAACGTTTCATACACATTCTCCCATGTTCCAAACCTTTCAGCTTCACTAATTTAATTTTTCCTTTAGTGTCTATTGCAAAGCCCACTGCATCCTCCAGGATCTTTGCTATGACATGGGAGCTCCCTTGCAAGACTTGTGTCCTTGCCTTGACAGCAAAGCAGCCCAAACTGTGACTGTAGAACCATATTGACATCTTCCCGTCGCCCGAACTCCAGCCCCGTTTCACTAACCAAGTAAATTGGGGCCCTAGTCTAGAAGCTAGGGATACATCATCCCTAGCACCAACCCAAAAAGCTGAATTGATTTACATCAGGTAAAACCTGTTATTTTTCCCCTTTTTAGTAATTTCTGATGTACTCTGTGTTGTGCAATGGTTACCATGGTATGTATTGAATCTTGCCATGAATAACTAACGAAGTAATTTCATACGACATAAATTATTACTAACCCCAGGCTACAATAATTCATGAATTACAAAGCTTTTTAATTTAATATGCATATTTTATGTATTTGAGGATGAAAAGCCTCCTTTTAGGCTGACTCTGTTTTGATTTACACTCTGAAGTCCATGACTGAGAAATGTTATTTCATGCACAGAAGGAAAGAGATCATCAATGAAAAATGTAAATAATCTATATATAGATTTACAGATTATTTATTCTTGCATATTATAAATGCTTCTCCATGCACATTTTTAAATATTTAAGGACAAAAATAAAATTATTAATTGGAAAATAAATAAAAACAGGCAGCGGTTATGGCAGTTTGAGATATAATATCTATTCAAAAATACCATGACCTTGTACAAGAGGTACATAATTGCCTTCACAACTGCAGTGTTTTCAACTTCTATAGATCTAAAAATAATAGCAAATCAGTCAATATTGCACATAATATAGAGGTTGTGAAAAAGAAAATTACATTACAGATAAATCCACCTATGGCTGTTCAGACCACAACAAAATGGCATGGTGGTGATTACTGTTAGGAATGAAATATAATTCTCTACTCCAAGAAAGTTCTGGTATTATGCAGTATTTGATAAGTATTTTTAAGGAAATCTGAAAGTATTGAAGTTGTAGGGTTTTATCAATAGAAAAACATTTTCAAACCTTTCTACATTAAATATCACCATAGTTTTTTTGAACCAAGACTGACACAGAATGAAAGTTTTGTCAGGATATAAACAGTCATTTCATTTTCAAATATCTTTTTTTTTTTTAACTGCAAGTTTCCTCCCATTTAAAATGATATTTTCTCAGCAGGAGATAGGGTAATTCCTATCTATTAAGTTCTATAAAAACTTGACCTAGACATGCTTGGCAATAGATACAGCCACAGAGCAAGAACAAGATGAGGGTGCCAGCCTCTGATGTTTGGCAGATTTAGGTTTCAGCCAGGGGGTTATTAGCTCCAACACATCTACTGCATCTACTGCAGCTAAATCCAATGTAGTTCTGTGCAGAGCTCATGTGCAGAACGGACTGAGAATTCACAGTGAAGAATAAAAGAACAGAACAGAACTAGTTTCCTTGTTTAGTAGCAATTCAGTGGAAGCTTGTGCTTATAGCACAGACAGCCTTTGCCAACCCAAAGATTTGAATCAGGAGCCTCCAAAGCTTCCAGGGAAAACTACAGCATTTGGACAAAAAATAGGAATTAAAGTGACAAACTCAGACATGCAAGATTCATCCAGAATAGAATAGAAAATTAACCATGTCTGGGGTCATTCCCTAGCCCTGACCAGTGATCCTGTCTGGCAGTTAGCATCACTGAATGTGTCATTTCTAACAAGGTGACTGTCTGCAAACTGCCAGATGGGAATCCCAGACGATGCACAGCGATGAGCGCTGGTTGGCATAGCTTGAAACCAAGCTGGAGTCTTCTCAACCTGCTTTGGTGCAGGTGATCGAGACCCACTGTCCAAGTGTGCTCCTTCTACTGTTGAATTTGCAAGTGTTGATGCAGTCAGAGAAGACAAGGTAGTCGGTGGTGACTTCCACTAACTTCCAACTCCTCTCTGTCCCCACCAGCCTAAAGCACCTCTCCTCCTCAGCTGTCTGCACTGGCAGTACTGACATCTGCCCAAATACCTCTGGGTTGCCCAGAGGGAATCAACAGTGCACTGCAGAGCTCTCATGCAAGAAATCACTCACAGCAGCCTTGCAGCACTCTCTGCTTTATCTCCTGCCCTTTTGCATCATTCTTCTGGCTCTGAGACATTTTTGCATCCAGAAAGATGCTGTTTCACCAGCCAGCTGGGCAAGCTCATCGCTCTGCAGGGCACTGCAGAATGAGCTGCAGGTTGCAACCCAAAGTGCCCCACAGACACAGCCTCAGAATGCACTGACACTCACTCCTTTTCCTCATCTCTCCCACCAGCCCAGAGTTTTGTGCAATTCTGTCAGGGTTCCCTGAGCCTTCAGGTGTGACAAGAATTCGTTCTGCCTCAGTGCTGGGCTCTACATTCTTATCAGATTTTCATCACGATTTATGACATCTAGGAGAGCAATAAGAATATCTTTCAGCACAGAATGAGACACAAATGTGTTTCTTGTAAAGTGGATTAACAGTTTGGTTTATAGTCACTGTTTTTAAGTTCTCCATTCACAAATAATTATTTTGATAATTTCCTCTCCTCCTTCTTCCTATGGTTTATAGTAACTCTAAACATCACATCCAATTGTCAAAAAAGAAAAAACAAAGTGGAACATTATGTGTCAAATTTTGAGGAAATAAAATTACTGATTGCAAAAGAGATTTCAACAATTTCATTTTTTATCTCAGTTATGGCAAGTGTATCATTATGGTGTTCTACATCCTGCTAAAATGACAATATATGATACAACCCACAAACTGGAAAAAGAAACATTCAGGACTTTCAGTGTTTAAATCTGGATAGTATTAATTCAGACATAAACTTGCATAAAAATATCCTGATATTCTGCAATTTCTCACGTTGCTCTCTGGAAGGGAGACCGTGCTTTTTTGCTGTGCTTTGCACAGAGCATATTGGCACTGTGACACTGACTGTAGTACTACAAAAATATAAACACTACTCAGAGTTAAGATTATGCATTTTGCTTTTCTTCAATAAAAAATAGAATGAGCTCTGGCCTTTACTTGACAAAAGATAGCAACCTTTCATCTCATGCATCACTGTATATAATTAATATCCAGGATCTTGCTGCTGCAGGTGATAGGAAGAATGTCTTCGGTACTTAAACAATACCAAATACCGTAAATGCAGCATAAACATAAACATAAAGGAAAGGAAGTCAGAATTGACCCTTGAATTAATAAAAAAATAAGTTATGCAGTTTCAAAGGCAGTTAGATATCTATTTTTAACTGAAAATAATCCCTGTGTTTAAGTTTTACTAAAGTAAAAGCCTGGTGACCTTGTTATCCACTGAAATAACAATTTTACATCTTTAGGTTGTACTTCCAGGCTTATTCATTATAGTCCCAAAGCCCCAGTTCAGTCAGTGTTGCTGCCGAGTTACTGGGGTGCTCAGCAAGCTCAGGCTCAGAGAAAGGATAGAGATGCATTATGCGCCCATATTATTCTCTAAGATAGGTATCCTCTCCAACTACCATTTTTTTAAAAAAAAAAATAGGAATTTAATATCTTTGAACCATTCTAATTTGCTCAAAACTAACCACTGATTTAGAAAGCAGAGATGCAGAGGGACAAATGTTGCTTTGGGAGAGAGCGTGATCATATACAATTTGTTTCCATAGAAAATTAGGCTAAGTATAATAATCTCTATGAAGTTGCCTTTTTTTTATAAATTATTGTATTTTTCCTAGTTTATATATTTGCATTATTATTGTTTAGTGAAAGTCACTATCTATCCTCCCAGCATGAATAATTGCCAGATGTTTAAAAGGGAATCATAGAATCATAGAATGTGTAAGGTTGGAAGGGACCTTAGAGGTCATCTAGTCCAACCCCCCTGCAAACGCAG
>JAUBOD010000729.1:2111554-2146138 GCA_032353885.1 Nothura maculosa
TCCCCATGCTTCGTGCATTGGTGTATAAGCATTTTAGGGAGGTAACTGAGACAGAACTTTTCCCAGGAGGCATGAGACAGGACCCTCTATAATCATGTCCTAGCCATACTTACCCACCGCCATAGGCCTGTTGGATGCCCAATGACTTAGGTTTTACAGGATTGATTCCCCAGTCCATATGACACTCCCCTTCCCCCTTCTTGCTTAGTTTAAAGCTCTCCTAATGAGATAGATTAGCCAGCCTTTTGGCAAATACACACCTGCCCTTCTTGGTGCGGTGGTTCCCACCATGCTGCACTGGCTGGTGGTCATCAAACACAGTCCTGTGGTCATAGAAGCCAAAACCCTGTTGCCAAAAGAAGAAGAGAAAACAGCTGAGTTTCTATGCAAATGATAAAATATGTTCATATATTTTTAAGTATATTGATTTTGCCTTTCAAATTACAAAGTGGAATTTAGGAGATTTAGGTCTATTAATTTGAATTTGGAAATAGGAGAAGTGTCTCATGATTTCTTCCCCATATAAACTCCATTATAACTACAATTTTTTACATGTTTTCTTATATACAAAGAGTTCATCTGCCCACCATATACTTAGAAAGTGTTATGAGAGCCTCCAAACAAAGGCTAACTGGTTTAATAGGCTACTAAGCTTCAAAAGGTAAAATCATTTAAAAATAACGTGACAGATTGACTTTGATATTACTTCTCAGTAACCAAGTTAACTACATAATATCTTTCCTAGCAGCCTAGTTAACAGTCTCCATTCATTTTGCCATACATATTAAAAATAAGCAAGTGAAAAACAATCTAATTAAAAAGCTCATCCTTATTTTAAGGTTGCTGAGTTCTTGGCTGGTTGTTCAATGCTGGTTGTATTCCCACAAAACAAAGCTGAAAGCGAAAGTCAACGGTCATATAAATAGTCTAAAAGATCATTACTTTTGAAGGTAGATGAAAATAGGTTATAAATACTAACAATATTTAGATGAAAGATTAAGAATTCTCTTTTCTCATACCATATTTAAAATAAAAGCAAACAGTATGTCCATAAACTTTAACATAACTATTGATAACAGTGATGTTCACTTGAAATCTTATCTAACTATTTTAATGAAAAGGTATCTACATCTAGTCAAATTATCATTATATGCAAATTGGCAAATCAGCAAATACAGAAAATTCTCTTCTGCATTCTTGCCTTGAAAAGGATGAATGGGCTTTTTGCTTATGCAAATTAAAACTAAAAAGAAAATAAAAATAACAGTGATTGATCAGGTATTAAAATAATTTATTCTCCTCATTGGCAGTAGCACTTTTGTATAACTACAATGAAACTGTATTAGGCTCTGCTTTGTGCTATTGTCCAAACTATCCTGGTCTTCTTGGTCTTTATTCTATGATATTCTATTTTTAATGGGATTTGTAACACTGCTGTTCCATAACATCTAAAGACCATGTTCAAGACTGTCACATGGCACTAACTCTCAATGGTGCTTGGTCCTGTTCTTACCCTTTTCCTGGATGACAACTGTGTTATCATAGGATTTGAGTGGACATGTGGCTTTGCAGGGCTGGCTGCTGTGCTGTGCTACCTAGGTGTTTATATTAAAGAAGCTCAGTCTACTTCTATATGGAATAGGAAGTAATAAGGGTCAGGGTGGTTTAGTTACATACTTGATGTCAAAAACCTTATTAATTTCACAAAGAAATGCTTTTTCTTCTATTTCAAATGATGTTTTACAAATGATGAATCATAGGTATAGCAAATACAAAGCAACTATTTCCTTTCTCATTTTCAAGTGGCATGGATTTTCCTTCTTTCCTTCAAACTTCTGAATGACAGAGGAATTAGTTTTTCCTTTAAAAACATTTTCCTCTTTAGATGCTGTATATGACAGACCAACTTCTAAACAAAGGCACTTTTTTCTGTTCCCAGGAAAAGTCTTATATAAAAAAATCATCCTCCCTTGTAGTTTAAGCGATCCTTTGTCTATTCTTTCCTCTTGCCCTGTGGGAGGGAAGCTTTTTTTTCCCCTTTCTTTGGACATTTCTGGCAGGTGAAGAACTGCCAGTCAAGGTGACATCAGGCACATTCAAGGTGGCATTTGATGTGAAGAGTAGAAGGTCTATCCAGAAAATTCTATGTAGGTAAAATTTCCATGTAATGATAATGCATCAGCAATTTAGCCATTTAGTCATCACTAGTGACTTGAATGTTTGAGCCACATCCTCACATCCATAAATGGAAGAAAAATCCCAAAAGGCCAAATTCTAATCACACAAGCACATATATGCTGCAGTGCTGAGTATTGCATCTCATCTTCAGTAGTCTTAAAGGAGGCCACCAACCCACAGAGGATTTCTGCAGCCCTCCAGCTGAATCTGCAGTGCTTTGTGCATAACAAATACACCCAGAGTGGAAGAGAATCAGTGTGACTGTACAAATCAGTGATCAAGGTACTCCTCGGGCCTAAGTTTCACTCCCTATCCTAATATATATTTAAGAATTTTGTGTAGTGCTTGAAATCCAGAATGAACCTTTTTGATAGACTGTGCAAACCCCAAGATCCTTTGGTTAAGAAAGGGCGAAATGCCTTCTTTCTGGAACTGGATGTAATTTCACTCTCTGCTGGAAGCAGGTACCCAGATGCCATAAGCAATTTCACTGCTCTGGCTCCTAGAGCAGCTGAGGGGCTCTGAGGAGGTAAATTTGTAATTTTGGACTTGTATTTTGTGACTGTAGTCTAAAAGTGTTGCTTAGAGTTGTATGTAGAGTGGGTAACTGACCCAAAGTCAGTCGGGTTAACCCAACCCAAAATGTGGGTTAATGCTCACGCTACAAGGCATTTCCTCTCTCTAAACTTTTACAGCACATACAGCTGTTACATACCCATTGCTATGATGGTATCACTGTTCCCTTGTTCTGAAAGCAACATTAGCTATTATCAAATAAATTTGAAGTGTATGTTGGACACATGGAATATGAGCAAACTGGGATTCTTCTAAACACACGTTTTCCTTTGCAGACCATCTGTTAGGCCAAATGCCCGCTTCCAGTGATATTCCTCACACCACAAATCACATGGCCCTATGTATTACAAACTGGCAGGTATTTTTAATTCACAGGCACAACTCTTAATTATATGCACAAAATTAAAGGTATGACTTTGAAGACTGTGCAGATGCTAAACATTTTTATATATGATACTTACTAAATATTTTGTTTATAAATAAGCTTCTGGATTGCCAAGCCTATCATTCAGATGATGAACTTCTGTTGGAGAAGGGGAACTGCACATCTGGTGCCTGAAACCAAAATAACTATTTTATGAAATGTTTGAAACAGAAAATGATTAGTCCAATCTAGAACTGTATCTATATGAGAATCCAAGTAATATTTGCCCTTTTCATGATGGACAGCTGAAGTTATAAAGAGATGCTTCAACATTGACTTCCTCTGCCAATTTTCAATGCACATATCTCTTGCTCCTTGAAAGATGTTTAAGGCTGATGATCCATAAGACTGAACTTATCTTTATAGATACGAACAAGACAGCAAGATTTCAAACTTGTCAATTCACCTGAGTGCAAGTCCTGGGATAAATTACATCTCAGAGTTTCTACTGAATATTGGCTGCAAATTGTTTACCCTCATATTTTAAGATTTGCCAGAAAAACATATATATATATACATATACATATATATATATATATATATTTCAGGATGTTGACAGTTTGGAGTTTGTTGGGTTTTTGCTGTTTTTCTTCAGCAGTGTTTTGGTCAGCTCTGATCTATACTGTTTGTTTTGTCTGTGACTGAACTAGATATCTTGTTATAAGTACGCTGTGATGTATCTATCTCTAATAACAAGCTGACAAGGTTATCAGTCACAAAGCAGCCTATACTTGAACTGAGGTAAAATGAAATACACATGACCGAGCAAGACCTCTTGAATTTTCCACTTTAGTGGTTTTATCTTTCTTGAGATTAATTGACCACTTATTGAAGTAAGTGTAGTAAGTGAAAATATCTCTGATTTTCCCTTTTTTTCCCCCTACCAGTAACTTCTCTTTAATCTAAGCAGGTGATTGGTGACTCGTATGCTTATCTTTTTCCCTTCACTAATTTAAAAGTATTAGAATATGACCACCTTTACAGCTCTGAATAATGGATAGGTTTATCCTGTAGGCTATGTAAGCAAATTCCAGAGGTTGTCAGACAGCTTTTCATTTCTAGATTTTCCTCTTTTCCTAGTATGTATCCAAGTTAAAATGAAATTTCTGTCCAAGAGGTTTTGTGACAACAGCAGACTATCACCAATGCTGGGAAACTTTCCACTGTCTTACTGCCTTGAAGTCTTCTAGCTTAAACTCAGGAGGCCTCATCAGGAAACTACACAAATCACTTGCATATTACAGGCCTTTACAATTTTACCCAATTTTTCTTGTCTTGAATTCAGAAAAGGAAACAAAATAAATTCTGAACTGTGAGTAAACTGGTAAATCTGATTGAAGTATAAAAACTTTATTATTGTTTTTATTTTATATTTACACAAATATGCATAAATACTCTGTAAACTGACAATACACTAATGGCTGCAGTTCTTTATTTTTTAGAATGGCTAGCCATTCTTTATTCTATTTTAAAATATAACTAATGATTCATTCATTTAAGTAAAACTGCACTGCAATAACATAGTAAATTAGTCCATTTATTCCTGTCTATCATTCTCCTCACATCCCACAGCATCACTTAGAAGTGTCATACAAAATGTCCTTCTGAGATTCAGTATCAATGTTCACCAATACTTCACAATTCTTTAAGAAAAAGTCATAATTCAGAATGCTTTTTGGAAATTATTGAGTTAGTCTTACTGAACTTTAGAAAGCAAGTTCTTATGACTGTGTCTTCCAAGTTGTAGGCAATCCCTGCACGGCAGTTAAAAGGGCTAACAGGACCATAGAGATGTGCCCTCATGTACTTAGTCCTGGCAAAGATCTATACTATGAGCAGTTTCTGAGAAATTTCTCAAGAGATGGCAGCCGAGCATGCCAGAGGCTAACTTCTCTTTTTGTGATTTGTGCCTCTATTTGCATGTTTTTGCCTTAATCCATAGCAGAGGTTGCCAAATGGAAGCTGTAACTAAGAATTATCATTCTGATGATGAAAGAGTCTTTGGGGAAGCTGAGAAATCAATTTAAGGTTCCGCCCACATGAAAGCTGTAGCTTAGCTTTCAAAATGAACTCCGCTAAGTTTAGCAAAATATCATATTGCATCTGTTTAAAAACTAAGGAGATTTCTTGCCATTTACAGTTCAGTGGCCTACTTATCCCCAAATATCTATTTTTTGGAATGCAAACATAAGTTTCTCATGTCTTAAAAATGTTAGGCTTTTATAAATATTGCTGTATTGCAAAATTCTCAAGGTCTGAGGACTGAATTTTCCAAGTACTTGACAGCATCCTTGGAGCTGCTACCACCTTTCACATAAGAGGCAGAGAAGCAGAGCTCTGTCTTTTCTCTGCTGGCAGCGTTCAAGCTCAGCCTTCACTTAGCAGCTTCTAAACCACTAATCAATAAATGAGGTCTGGCTGATGTACTGAGAAAGGTCAATTTGAACCCTTCTTGCTCACCTGGGGTGGTGTCCAAGACATCCATGATACTGCAATGATGAGGATTAAAAATCAGTGTAAGATAAAATAAATAAAAATGCAACAAAAAGCAGGATATTTCAGTGATTTAGATGTTAATCACTGTCATGAACAAACAGCACGACTAAATTATTGTAAAATTCATCCTTTCGATCTTTAAAGGACCTTTCTCGGGTTATGTGAAGTAATCAGCAGTGTAAAAGAAAGGGAGAAAGTGCATATTTCAGTGTGTGGAAACATATAACTATAGCTATCCCAAGGTGGGGCTGGACACTGACACAGAGTGGATTTGTACCAAAGACTCTGAATAACTATTGCACTCAGCATGTGCAATTTATTAAGAACAAGCCCCTTACGACAGATCAAAAAGAAGGAAAGGAAATCCTAAAAAAATAAAAATAAATCTGGCCTATAGGCATCTTAAAAGAACTAAATAGAGAGTATTTATACCAGCTGGTGATTTCTGGGAAGCTGATGCTATTTGTCCAGCTCTGTCTGCATGTGTGAGCATGTGCATGTACCCACATACTTCTACCTATGTGTATATCTGTGCAAGCCCCTGCACCCATGTGTCACTTTTCTGGGGAAGTTCAGTGTAAAGGGAGCAAAGCCCTTTTCTGTTTCACTATCCTAACTAGTAAATGGTGTTAAGGGCAGGCTGCTCCAGCTAGGGAGAGCAGCAAGGGCCTGGGAAGCAGAGACATTTTACTGGTTTCTTAGGAGGTTTTACAGAGAAAATAAAGTGGAGAAAGATTGTGCCTGTCCATTTGCTTCCTCCTTCCACCTTCTCCTTCCTTCCTTTCCACCTCCTTCCTCTGAATGGCAGGTGTAAATAAACATTGAACCTCAAAGCATCTAAAGACCCAGTACCCAGTATTGCATCAAGCCTTCAAGCTGCTTTGGGCTGGGTAGGTTTTGTAACACAGGACCTCTTTTTGCCATATCCAAGCTCTCCTTTTTGATTTATCTCCCTCCTCTACATCCCTTGATTTGACACACATATGTGGTATCTAATTCCATGGCAATGTGTCTGGTTCCAAACTCCACTAAAAAAAAAAAAAAAAAACACACAAAAAGAGACACCTCTTTTTTTTTTTTTTTTTTTTTTATTGATGATCTTGCAGTGTCTTATGGGAGCTGCTGAAGGTTTTCAGGAGGAAGTGCCTTCTAGGAGCGGTGGAGGCTTTTCAAGCAGAAGAACCTACTGGGAGCTGTGGAGGCTTCTCAAGCAGCAGCGCTGTGGTCATCAGAAAAGCTGCCTGCTAAGTCTGCATTTCCTTGTGCTATGAGTTGACACAGCTTCATCACTGAATCCACAAGTTGACCAACAAGTTGCTCATTTACTTGAGCAAAACTCTCAAACTGATCCATGGATGAACGTGGCTGTCCGATGGAAACTTGTTTCTGGGAGTCACTTGTATTGCCGTACTTGTTAGAGCTCCTGTGTGTTTCACTAGGGCTCTCATCCATACTGGAGCCTCCTTCACTTAAGAGGTCCTGTATGAAGCTTAAGAGTTTATTTTTTAGGTCTACCTTTACATAATTCAGTTGTTCTTGTATATCATGTTTTGGTCCTGAATACGCTGAGAGGGATTTCGAGCTTTGGCGCTTCCCAGCATTCTCTAAGTTAGAATCTCGATGGACAAATCCAAAGGCAGCACTGCCATACTCAGAAGAGTTTTTGTTACCGTTTGTCTGCTGCAGTAAATGCTGTTTTATCAGCATTAACGCAGTCATGATGAGGTCCTTTGCATATTTATCCATTGAGCGATTTTTTTCTGAATACTTGTTTGATGATGAGTAAGATGTACTGGCTCCTCTGTCCTTATCTTTACCTAGATTATGCATTTCACCCTTCACTGCTGAAATTCTCATGCCTTGAGATTTGAAGTCCGACTGGGACCTAGCTTTAACTGCTGTAAAAGCTAGGCTTTGCCCTCTGGCTTGTTTCTCTTCTGATAAATCCCTAAGTAGGCGTTTCACCATTGCTTCCAAAACTTCAGTAGCTTTCTGTCTTCCTACGTTGAACAGATTCTTCTTCAGTGTGGCAACAAAATCAGAGTCTGTCATGAGCACCCCAGTAACACTGTGCAGATTTTTCATGGTCGAGTCTATCAGGTCAGATATGACTTCCTTGGTGTGCTCCAGGAGAACTTTCTTCAGAAATACACAAGCTGGCACTTTTTTACCTTCTTTCTTTTGTACTTGCATGGTTTCCAGCAAGGAGAACACCATGTCTGAACCAACACAGTTGGCAGACACCATTAGAGCCTTGCTTCCAGAAGTATCATCTGATTTTTTTCCTTGATTCATTTGTTTTTCTCCTCGTTTGCCACTATTGGCCATCTTGCCTCAGAAGAGAAGTTTCTTTGCAATCTGGGTTGTCTTTGCTCTTATTACGCTTCTCTGGTTACGACCTTGCTTCAGTAGCTTCACGCAGCTTCAGTAATGTGATTTTGCACACAGAAACGTTATTTGCACTGTATGAGACTTGGTATTGCTGTTATTTGCTGCTTGGTCACGGAGCAGGTTAGTGAAGTCTCTCTTGCATGACTTGGAGACTATTCACGACTTCAGTGAGCACCCAAGCACGTCCAGATAGGCTGGAAAACAAGTGCCTATTTGGGAAGTCCTTCTTTAACTGGTGCAAAATGTGATGCACCAGCTGACCCTGATTGACTAGACAGACCACTCCTTCAGCCCTTGAATCAACTCAATGTTGTTAGTATCTTATCTTGCCTCCCTTACGACAACTACCTCTTTGCTCCGCAGATTCTGCAGGTGAAGTTTGTTTCAAGGTTCAGAGATGTTCCTGCACTGGCTAGCAGCTCTTGTTGCTGGTGACTCTTTGGCTTCTTTGCTCAAGCTGGTGACATTAGCAGAACATCACTTCACGTCCCTCGTCCCTGTGCCCAGCTGGGTGGCTGGCGGATGTCCCCTGCGCACGCGCCTGCCGGGCTGGCACCACCCAGCGGCCTTGGGCTGCTCACGCTGGAAGCAGAGTCTTTCCTAGGACCATGAAGAACCAGTTCCCTTCTGCTGGTTGAGCTGCTGCCAGCGCTGATGTTGCTTCCTCTCTCATCTGTCCATGCTCCCCGACTGGCAGGTGCTGCTCCCCTGCGTTGCCTGACAGTTCCTATGGCAGCGCTGACATCACAGAGCCCCACACAGCGATGTCACCTACAGTCACCAACGACATCACAAAGTTCTACTCAGCTTCCCTAGTGTGTCCTGGGCTTTCCAAAGGCGATCCCTGCTGAAAGGGGAATGTCTATGTATCCCACCAAAGCAGTCATGAGTCAGGGGGCAATACAATAAATAAAGAAACAAACAAACACACAAATTAAGGCTCTCCACTCCCCGCTGGACTATCTTCTCAGGGACTGACTGTCACCCACTTCCTGCTCCCTGACACACAGTGGGGCCTGGTCACAGTTGAGCCCAGCTGAGCCTCAGGCTCATATTGATATTGATATTGATTCAATACTGAATACTAGTCCTGAGAAATGACCACTCCTGTGGTTACTCTATTCCTGGAGCTGTTCCAGCAGGACAAATCAGAATATTGTACAGAGCAAAACTTTGTGTTAGAGCCGCCATGCTTTGGGACTGCTCTTTGTGTGACTCTTCAATAAAACTGGCGATTTTCTGAACACTCTCTAAGTAACTCAATCTCAGTACAAATTTCTCATTCCTCCCATTTCCTTTCCCAGCTTAACCTATGTGTGTCCATAAGCTGTTCATTCAGCTCTGAGTGTATTTCTTCTTCAGTGTACCCAGGGAGTTCATTTCCCTTTTTCATTTGTATCTAAGTACAGTGAGATTTTAAATATACTGCTGAATTGCTGTAGTATTGTTATGTTCTCTTCCTCTTTCCATGTATAACAGTATATGAAGTTGCACTGAGAAGAATAAACTGAAAAATAATAATAAAAAGCACTTTTTTAAAATAGAATTCAAAGTGTCAGAAATATGCTGAGTTAAACTTTGCTAATATACATATATAACATATTTTCATAATTTATATTTTTCTAGCTAAAAAATCTAATTTTGACTCTTTTTCCTAAAGACTATTTATATGTATTAATACTGCATCTCAAATTAAGTGTTGTAGTAAGTACAACACTGAATGCAAATTCTTAAAAGTCATTTGAAATTACAAGTCTGGGTCCTTATTATGGAAAATTGTTTTCCCTTAGTGTACAAGTTAAGGAAATAAGCTTAAGGTCTAAAGGCTGTACCAAAATCTTACTGTCTAAGTTCAAAATGTTGCTGATACTCACTTGTACTCCAAACAGGAACTTTACAAAAGGGAGGGAAAGCAATTTTTAGGAAAATCACCAATGCTCGAGTTAGTGATTGATGCCTACACATTTTGAATTTAATATTTCAAGCTGAAAATTTGAAAAAGCTAGAATATCTAAAGTTTGTAGTATATGAGATATCACAAAATAATCTGCTTTCATCAGTTTAAGACTGAAATGCTTCCCAGCTCTTCAGGAGGAACTCCTGATACTGTTTCCATGAGGAGGAGACTTGTGTTTTTAACAGTGAACAAAACTGTTCACTTTATGAATACCATCTCACCAAAAGCTCGGTCTATATTGTGTGCTATTTGCTGACATATTACGTCTGTGTTCTTGCTTTTAAGTCTGAAAACTCATAGTAGAAATATCAATTTCTGTAACTATAAGCTGTCACATACATTCTGAGTTCTAATTCAGAAAATGAACACTGTAAGTTCTGTAAGTTCGGTAACTAACACTGTATTGTGTATTTTCAGTCTTATTATCAATCATGAAAGCATTCAGAAAGGTTTATGGTCACTTTCTTAAAAAAGATAGAAGGAAAACATGTGTACTATGCATAAAACAACTGAATTCCTTTTGAATCATGATCATAGTAAGATTTATTTAAAATCTTAACCTAAGAAAATGTTAATATGACACAGAGAAAAACAGACAGAATTTCCACGACCAATAATCAGCTACACTATAAGAAACAACTGCATTTGGGTTACCAATCAGAAGAACTAAACAAACATACACATACTATGTCTTGAAGTTATACAGTGTCTTAAAGATAATGTCTCATCATGAAGTCTCCAAAGACTTAGATAAAGCATTTTGCTGTATGCCATCATATCTCCCCCTCTTCCAAGGCTCATAGGGATATTGAAACTCAATTTTAATGATGTTTACAATATGTACTTTTTGCTGAAGCAAGGTTCTCTTTTCCCACTGTGATCAGGAAGATTACCCTGAATGTATTTATTTAACTTAATTTCCCCAGGATGTATGCTTTATTTTTTTCAAATAATTAACTTCTAATTTTCCCTCTCTCCCAGGACACAGAACTAAAAGAGATAAGTGATATTTAGGGGTACTTATTTGTAATACTAAATATTTTGAAATGATCATGTTGTAATTCTATCAAAATATCCCAGTAAAACAACTGTTTTGTCTTCAAACTGCACATACAAATATAATTAGACTTATGGTGCTCTTTTGAAAGCAACACACAGCTGCCCCTCTGTACCTAAATACTAGCAGGAAAAGGAAAACTAAACATTCAGAAAGGTCTTTCTTCATTTAATGAGAAGAGAAGACAATGTCCCTGGATGCAGGGGTAGATCAAGGGTCTGCTTTGCCTTTCCTACCCACATGTGGCCAAAAGAACGTGTCCTGCTTGTGTCCAGCTGAACTCTGCAGAAGCAGGTTACTGAGACAAGGTGCACAATGATGGTGCAGCTGACCTGGGTGATCATCTGCTCTACAACACCAGTCCTGGTGAGCATCACACTCTCGTCATTTGTTTGTGCCCATATCAGGATCACACCAGCACATGCTACAGAAGGTGCTGTGTACAACACACACCATCACCTCACTAGAAAGTGAGATAGAGATTTCAGAGGACCCCAGAGAGAAAATAAGTTTGGTATTATCTTCAAATTTCAGTCAGGCTGTATAGAGAGAATCAGAGAAGGGTTGAGGGTGGAAATGATCTCTGCAGATCTTCTGGTCCAACATTCCAGCTCAAGCAGGGTCACCTAGAGCATGCTGCCCAGGATTACATTTGGACAGCTCACAGATCACACAGATAACAGAATCCATGTGATATCCTGTGTGAACCCATGCTGACAGCACTCGACCGCCTTTATGTCCTTAAAGCAGGATGAGCTGCTCCATCATCTTTCCAAAGATCAAGGTGAGGCTGACTGGCTTGTAGATCAGTCTGTCATTCACTGAGAATGGTGAAGCTCCTCAAGGTCTGCATATCAACTGACAGGAGACAAACACTATTTGCACTGGAATTCTCTTTATGTAGAGGTCAATCTTAACAGTTTTATCCCAGAAGACCTGTTCTTCGGAGCCAGGAAAGCACCTCAACATCGTAAACTCCACTGAGGCATGGCTGTAATAGGCACTGCATGTCTAGGACCCACCATGGTTCAGATACAGAATCTTCTTTACACAGGGATTTCAGTGAAACTCTGAACCCTTGCAACGTCAAGAAATAGCATTAACTTCAGCCAAGGAATGATGCCTGTCACTGCTACATTTCCTTAGGAGGTTTGTGAATGCTACTCATTTCCTGAGAATTTGTTTAGAGATAGCTGTCAGCAAGCCAAACTCTAATATCATCTGCTACAGCATTAAGGTGTTATCTATACACTGCCACTTTGTAAACACACAGAGCAGGGAATTTAGTTCTTGAACAGCCTTCATTTCCCTTTATAGGTGACAAGTGGAGAAAAAGAAAAACAAAATGCCTTTCTTTCAAATACTGGATACCACATTTTTGTGCTCTCTATCTTCCAACTGCCAAAAGGACCTAACTGTGAGAGGCTGATGATATCACAAGACTATATCAGTGAATGAAACCATATCTGGCACACCTTATTTACATAAGTATAGTGAATGTGTAAACACTTCTCTCTGGGCAAAGAGATGCAAACCAGTATTTATGCAGTGAGGATGAAAAAGATATTGTGGCCATAAAACAAGTCACAACATGAATCAGCAACCTGTCTTGACAGTTGAACCTGCCAGGTCAATACAAAACAAATGCCTCATGCATATAAAATACATTTTATCTTCAGTATAAAAGAAATAGTCTTAAAAAGTGACAGCAACTGTACAAGAATTTCCAAATTCACACCTGCTCCTCTCGGTTCTGTGCAAGATATGAAGATTTATTTATTTATTTATTTTTGTCAAAAGAGGAGAAAGAAGATGCCCATTATAGCCTGAGATCTAAATGCTGGAGCATGTCCAAGGAAGGGCAATAAAGCTAGTGAAGGGGCTTGGAGCACAGACCTTACGATGAGCGGCTGAGGGAACTGAAGTTATTTAGTGTGGAAAAGAGGAGATTCAGAGGAGACCTTTTCCCTCTCCACAACTACCTGAAAGTTGTAGTGAGTGAGGCAGACGTCAATCTCTTCTCCAGAATAATTACCAATAGGACAAGAGGAAGTGGCCTCAAGTTGCACCAGAGGAGATTCAGGTTATACATTAGTAAGAATTTCTACACAGAAATAGTAGTCAAGCATTGGCATAGGCTGCCCAAGGAAGTGGTGTAGTTACCATCCCTGGCAGTATTCAAGAAACATGTAGATGAGGTGCTTGGGAACATGGTTTAACAGTTACGGTGTTGAAGGGCTTTTGGTTGGACTCAGTGATCCCATAAGTCTTTTCCAACTATAATTCTATAGTTGGATTCTATGGTTGAGTAGATTCTATGATTCTACTCAAAGTTCAGTGATGCCCATAAGGAAAGGCCTGGCTAGAATTTATCATTAAACAGAATTTTTTTTGTAAGGTGCATATCTAGTATTACAGCCCTAGATCACTGTCTCAGTGTTAAATCGGTATGGCTTTACTTTAACTAGAGAGCTATCCCAAACTGGCACAGACTGGCATCTGAACCATGGATGAGCACCACATCAGCTGGCCATGGGTGAGGTCAAGAACAAGAATACTACATCCTGCTGGATGCTTTCAACCCACAGGAAACTATCCTGGACTCCCATGTGCTTTGTTGCTGGCATTGTGTCAGGTGAGAGACTCTCTGACACGGTAACAGAAGAGTTGTTGCATGGCTGAAACTATTGTAATATTATTTTACCAAAAAAAAGGAGCACACTTCATGCTGCTGCTCTGCACAGTGGCCAGGGGAGACTTTGGGTGTCTTTGGAAATGTAGGCAATGTCATTAGTTTTGTTTTCAAGGAGGCTATTCTCCTCGAGTCCAGGAGATATGTTTTATAAGTTTGCACAAATCAAATATAGATATATATTATATATTTAAAATTAACTGTGTATAATAGATGCTTTATATAAAATTAATCCAGAATAAGTACAGCACTCAGTGTGTGTAATTTATTAAGAAGCAAGTCTATCAGAACTAAGCAGAGCCAAAAAGGACATCAAGTAAAAGGACTCCTATAAGAAAATGGCCTACAGGCCTCCTGCAGGAACTATTTAGAGAATATTTATACCATCTAGTGGTTTCTGGGAGCTTGATCACAGTAAAAACATTTGCTCAGCCCTGCTACTATTGGTTACTTGCCCATGTTTCCTCTCTCTCTCTCTCTCTCTCCCCGTTGCTGTCTGCATGTGTGGGCCTGTGCATGTACCCACACACTTCCGCCTCTGTGTATATCCATGCAAGCCTCTGCAGCCATGTGTTGCTTTGCTGAGAAACATCAGCATGGAGGGAGCAAGGCCCTTATCATTCCTGCTATCACAAAAGTAGTAAAGGGGATCAAGGGCAGGCTGCTCCTATTGGGGAGAGCAGCAAGAGTCTGGGAAGCTGAGTGCAGCATCCAGATGGTACCCAGTACTGCACCAAGCCTATCACCTCTAAGCTCCTTTGGACAGGTTTTGCAATGCAGGACTTCCTTTTGCCACACCAAGCTCCCCTCTGATTTATTTTCCTACTCTACATCTCTACATCCCTTGATTTCACATACACATGGGGTATCTACTGCTATGAATAAGATCATCAAATCATCTGGTTACTTTTCAAACTCCACTGAAACAAATAAACAAAAAGAAAAAGGTAAATAAAGTGCTCATAGCTCTTTCTTTCTTTCTCCTCTCTTTATTGATTATGTTACAAAGGTTTTATGAGAGCTGTGGAGGCTTTTCAAGAAGCAGCGTTGTGATCATCTGAAAAGTTGCCTGTTCCTAAGTCTGCAGCACTTCCTTGGGCCATGAGTTGACACAGCTTCATCACAGAATCCACAAGTTGACCAATGAATTGCTCATTTACTTGAGATAAACCATCAAGCTGCTCCATGGATGAACATGACTGTCCAACTGAAACTGGTTTCTGGGAGTCACTTACATTGCTGTACTTGTTAGAGCTCCGATGTGTTTCATTGGGGCTCTCCTCCATACCGGAGCCTGCCTCACATATGAGTTTCTGTATGAGGGTTAAGAAACTACTTGCTAGGTCTCCCTTTTGAAAATCAGATTGATCGTGGAGATCACTTTTGGAATATGCTGCAAGGGATTTTGAGCTGTGGCATGTTCCAGCATTTTCTAAGTGAGAATCTCTCTGGACATACCCAAAGGATGAGCTGCCATGCTCTGAAGAGTTACCATTTGTCTGATGCAGTAAATACTGTTTTATCAGCTTTAATGCAGTTGTAATAAGGTCTTTTGCATATTTATCCATTGAGGAATGTTTTTCTGAATATTTCTCCGATGAGTGAGATGTACTGGCTCCTCTGTCCCTATCTTTACCTAGATTATGCATTTCACCCTTCATTGCTGAAATTCGCATGCCTTGAGATTTGACATCTGATTGGGACCTGGCTTTAAGTGCCGTAAATGCTAAACTTTGAGAAGCAGCAGGTCCTCGATCATCTGATAAATCCCTGAGTAGGCGTCTCACCATTGCATCCAAAATTTCAGCAGCTTTCAGGCTTCCTACATTGAACAGATTCTTATTCAGTGTTGATATAAAATCAGTGTCTTTCATGAGCACTCCAGTGACACTGTGCAGATTTTTCATGGTCGAGTCTATCAGGTCAGATATGACTTCCTTGGTGTGTTCTAAGATAATTTTCTGCAGAAACACACAAGCTGGCATCTTTTTACCTCCCTTCTTTTGTACTTGCATGGTTTCCAGTAAAGAGAACATCATGTCTGAAGCAACAGACACCATTGCAGAAACAGTTAGAGCCTTGCTTCCGGAAGTATCATCTGATTTTTTCCCTTGATGACTTATTTGTTTTTCTTCTTGCTTGCTACTGCTTTGATTAGCCATCTTACCTGAGAAGAGTGAAGTTTCTTTGCAATCTGGGTTGTCTTTGCTCTTATTAGCCTTCTCTAGCTATGACTTTGGGAGTGGTTCCTTAGGATTTGGGTCGTGTGCTGGCTGCAGCAGCTTCACTTATCTCTGGTAATGTGATTTTTCTCACAGAAACTGGTGTCTGCACTTGCTCGTTCTACTGGCAAGTTTTTCTCTTGGCTTTGCCTGCTATTTGCACAGTCAAAGGATGGATGTTATACAGTTATGAGACTTGGTATTGCTGTTTTTTGCTACTTCGTCACGGAGCAGGTTAGTGAAGTCTCTTTTGCATGACTTGGGAACTGGTCCCTATTATGTTAGTGAGCACCCAGGAGCAGGACCAAATAGGCTGAAAAACAAGTGCCTATTTGGGAAGTCCTTCTTGAACTCGTGCAAAACGTGGCATTCACCAGCTGACCCTGATTGACTGGACAGACCACTCCTTCAGCCCTTGAACTACCTCGCTGCCTTTAGTACGGTTATATGTACGTATCTTATCTTGCCTCCCTTATGACAACTACCTCTTTGCTCCGCAGATTCTGCAGGTGAAGTTTGTTTCAAGGTTCAGAGATGTTCCTGCACTGGCTAGCAGCTCTTGTTGCTGGTGACTCTTTGGCTTCTTTGCTCAAGCTGGTGACATTAGCAGAACATCACTTCACGTCCCTCGTCCCTGTGCCCAGCTGGGTGGCTGGCGGATGTCCCCTGCGCACGCGCCTGCCGGGCTGGCACCACCCAGCGGCCTTGGGCTGCTCACGCTGGAAGCAGAGTCTTTCCTAGGACCATGAAGAACCAGTTCCCTTCTGCTGGTTGAGCTGCTGCCAGCGCTGATGTTGCTTCCTCTCTCATCTGTCCATGCTCCCCGACTGGCAGGTGCTGCTCCCCTGCGTTGCCTGACAGTTCCTATGGCAGCGCTGACATCACAGAGCCCCACACAGCGATGTCACCTACAGCCAGCAGCGTCAGCCTCTGTTCTATGATCTCCTTGTGCTTTGATAAACACCCCAGGTTTTCCATCCATTGAAAGGGGAATGTCTTGTTTACCATGTAACCAAATGCGAGCAAGGAGCCAGTGCCATTTAACCAGAAGGCATGTAGCTGCACGGATACATTTTCTTACAGTTTGCCAGTGTCTTTCCAAACAGACAGCAGTGATCTCATGTGAGGAGCCTTCCTCTATACAGAAACATTTTGGAGAAGCTCATATATAAAAATATATATATAAGCCACATATTTCATCAGTGACTCTCAACAGAATGCCTAATATCTCCAGGGCTGAAACTTCTCCATTCTTTTTTCTTATCCATTTTTTCTGCACCCCTTCACTTAGGAGCTGCTCAGCTCAGGTGCTTGTCTTTACTATTCCCTTTTACACCTTCCTCCCTCCAACAAGCTGTGTTGCCTGGATCCTGCAGGAAAACATCAAGAATTGAGTGCAACCAGATAAACAACCTTTTGTGTTGGCCCAGTGAGGAACCCTTTTGGTTCCACCACAAGTTTCTAATGACTATGGCGCCAATCCGATCTCCTTACAGTTTTGGAAGGAGAGCTGGGGAAGGTGCTTCAGGTGACAGGAGAGCAGCCCAGTCTCTCCTCTCACTCTTTCCTAGATCCTGCCAGGAAGCAACATGGCCCACAGGATGAGTAAATTCCTGGCAATGCCTGGGCATGGTGTCCTAGACACATCTCTGCCCCTGTTCCAGTTACTGTCAGATCCAGCCCAGCTCTGGTATTGGGACAGTATTTGCTGTAAATAAACACAGGGGAGAGACAGAAAGGCAAAAGAACCACATCCTCATTGGGAAGACGAGGTTTAATTTTGTACTTTTGTACTTTCTGTTCTTCTTGAAGGCCCACATGTTCCTCTGTACCAGTCAGAGCCTGACTCCATAGAAGTTTAAAATTCCTTCTGAAGAATATGCTTTTGCAACTGCTTATTTCTCTTTGTAACTGGATTTCTCACATTCCAAGGAGTGGTTTGCAGAGAACCTAGCTTTTTTCCAGACCTCTGTTTGTTGGTTGTTTCTTTTGCATCTCTACCATCTCTATCATCTTCATGGCAATTACAATTCAGGTCTCTAGTCATGGCGGACTGCTTGTTTTCAAAAGAACCCAAATATGTGCTCCTAAGTTTTCATTTTATTTAAATAAATCAGTTCCACCCACAGGAGCTGATTTGCACCTCAGTCTTCACAAAGGCTGGATTGTTCTCAATACAATCACCCAGGAGTTTCCATCACAATGTTCCAAATGGTTGATAAATATCTCAACTCATTTGCAAAAGGATCTATCTCTTCCCCACACAGGGAATTATGAATATGCCCTTTTGGGAATACTCATTGTGACAGGTGTTAGAGGCTGTCAAATCCAGGAGCATGACAGAAGTGAGGCAGCTCCATACCCTCAAGTCCAACCATCAGTGAGACTAAGCACGTGTTCCCAGGAAGCAAGAACACACACATCTATGCAACACATATATGCAGAGACACAGAGCTGGTCACACAGATCAGGCAACAGAAACTTTCAGCATTCACACAAAAATATATAGCGCTAATGACCTCGTCCTGCTCTCCTCTCCAGATGAGAGGAAGGTCAGGAGTGGGAAGTGTACATACATACATACAGTGGGCATCTCTACAACAACATCCACCCTATATGCACCCTGGATCCCTGGTCTTCCCACTGCCCTCGACACAGACTCTCACATGTGCAAATGGGGGCCTCTCAGTCTACCTTCAATGTCATGGTCTCTCCAGCAGCTGCCTGAACACCCTGACCCCTCTGGTAGCCAATTCCTCATCTCTAGGCATATTCATACATCTGGCTGCCAGGCCATTTAACCTACTCACTGGCTAATCCAGCTTGGATTTGCTAGCAATCACACTCTGATTTACTTACCTCACTTGCTGTGGTTGCTGGCACTACAAACACAAGGGTCCTCTGACTTCTGCTCTGACTCCAGTGGCTGGCCCTCAGACCTCTACATAAATGTATGAACACAGAGCAAAGAGCCTCTTATTCAGGAAAATCATTAGACACAGAAGAAGACAGGACAGATTACATGGCCAGGCAAGCGTACTGACTAACAACTGGTTTACAGGCAACCAGTCCTTTTATCTGCCTACACATCTGTTTTCTCAAACTTATTCCTCCTTGAACGACCTTGAGCTCTCCTCTTTCCTGCCTTTGGTTTCTCCCCTAATCATTCCGTAGTGTCTCAAGCTATTCCAAAAATGCTCATTATAAGAGCCTATCATATGCCACCTTCCCCTAGACAGTAACTCTGCCTATGGAGAGTGGTCCCCATTTACAGGTGCCACCACGACGGGTTTCACTCCCAGGCCATGGGGCTGATGATTCTCCTGTGACAGCTCAGGAAGGAGCCTTGGATGGACTGATCACTTCCCTGGAGTCTTGAGATGGCCCTGCGAATTGCCAGGTCAAGATATTTAGGTTCCCCTAGCTGCTACGGTTCCTCATACTCCTTTCTGAATACGGAGATCAGCTTTTTACCACTTAAAATGAACCACTGTTTTTTCCAGAAATTATATATAATGATTGCTTCTTCGCTCCTCTCTAGCTGTCCTACTTATACTTCTTTTTCAATTATTTTGTTCAAGGTCAAAAAGATGGAGCACCTTATATATGAGGAGAGGCTGAGAGAGCCTGGACTGGAGAAGGCTCAGGAGGAATCTTCTCAGTGTGTACAAACAGATGATGGCTGGAGGATGGGGGAGGAATAAAGAAGATGAAACAGGATAAGGGACATTGAGCACAAACTGAAATATAAGAAAAGTCATTTAATTATAAGAAGAAACTTCTTAGTGTGAGGGTGGTCAAACATTGGAAGGGCTTACTTGGAGCAGTTGTAGAATCTCCATCCATCCTTGGGGATTTTCAAAACTCAGGTGGAGCAGTCAATCTGCTCTGGTAGACCCTGTTCTCATTAGGGAGGAGGGACTAGACACCTTCCTTAGGCTCTTTCCCAATTTGAAAAGCCTGTAATTTGTGTTGTTTCTTTCCTAAGGCTTGAGATGACCTTTACATAGCATAAAAATGTGTCTAGGCTTTAGATCACAGTATCACGGAATGGTTGAGGTTGGAAGGGATCTTTGGAGATCCTTTGGTCCAATTCTCCTGCATAACCAGGATCACCTAAAGCACAGCTCACAGCATTGCATCCAAGTGGGTTTTGACTATCTTCAGAGAAGGAGGCTCCACAACTTCTTTGGCAGCCTGTGTCAGTGCTCTGTCACCTTCACAGTCAAGATTTTTCCTCAGAACTCCCTGTGTTTTAGTTTATGCCAAATGTCTCTTGTCCTATCATTGGCCAACACTGAAAACATCCTTTTGACACACTTAAGGTATTGTACTTAAGGTATTTGTATACACTGATAAGATCCCCTCTCAGTCTTGTCTTCCCTGAGCTAAAGAGGTCCTGCTCTCTCAGCCTCTTCATTTGGCAGATGATACTATGATCTTCTTTCATCTCAGTTTATATAGGCTACATTTGGAAAACATCTAAAAATAAAGCTTTCCACTTTGCATCAGGACTGCTGTACTTCATGCATAGGGATACAAGCTCTGACTGCTACGTAAGAAGACTACATGTCAGAACTGTAATTTTCAGAGCTATGTTGCTGGTCACTACAAAGGGACATAGCCTTTAATTAGACCAGTGTCTGTACATTATACTACATTACATATCCCAAATTATTGTTTTTCTACATTCAATTTAAATTCTATCTTACTAGAAAACTGCTTATTGGTAATAATTCTACAGATAACATCAGATATTATTCAAAGCTATAATGGCTCTAACAGGCTAAGCTGAGAGTTTATATTTTAAAAGTTTTGGTTTCTGCTAAATAGTTATGGTGCATCCCATATGCTTTCCTTACAATTGTCAGTGTTTACTGCCTCCTCAGAATCATACAGTTAGCTCCTGAATCCCTAGGAATCAAAAGCTCTCCTTAAGCAAATTACTAAAACAAAAGAACTTCAGTACTTTCTATTGAGAACGTCTTGGGATGGCATCTGAACAGTAATTGTTCATTTCCAATGCAAAAAAAAAAAAAAAGCAAAACTCCATTTTAAGACTTCTTTAAAGATAGTAAGGTAACTCTGCTTTATTCATATGCCCTGTAAGTCACCCACTTCCATTCTATGTTTCTTGACTGCAGTGTAGAAGACTTTAAGGAAGGGAGAGCATATGGCAGGTATCTGTTCCACTGTAATTATCTTCCGTGGGATTTTTCCTCAGAAAAACTCTTCTTTCTACTTTTCCTATAGAAAAAGGATGTGTAAATTAAAGTGAACAAAATCTAGTTCTCTTTACCTCTGCAGATAGACACAGCAGCTGCTCTGCACAGTGTTAGAGTACTTTACTTTAACTCTTTTTGCTAAGGAATCTAATTCAGTAAGAGAAATTATTTCTATCATATTTTCTGCATATAAGACCAGCTGGGCACAATGTCAAAGTAAGTCATTAGCACAAGATCATGACACCAAGAGCCCTGTCTTCAGCCCCTGCCCCTCTTTTGGGAAGAACACAATACAACATGGCCCTTTGGACATAAAAGATCAGAAGTTCACAGCGCTTAAGAGCATATGGATCAATATGCTGTCCTCCCACAACAGACATTGCAGGGTTAAGAGAGGCCATGAATCTGACTTTGCCCTTGAAATATGAAACTAAGACACCATATTCTAATATTAAATGCACAGATTCCACTTATGATTAACTTTTTTAGAATAAAATCAAGGCTTTCTTCATATACAATTAAGGAGTAATATTGTCAAACTTTTTATTTTTCAAATCTTCATGCTGGTTCTCAATCAGAATGGGCCTGGACATAAATCAAGGATTTATATTTTACAAAAGACTAGCTTAGGATTCATGAATAGTACATTATACGAATATACTGCTAAAACCTGGGGCTTATCATTACAAAAAAATGCGGGTAAGTAGGGATTTATTTTCTATGTTTATGAAACAACAGACAATTCATGTTGTTTGTACAGAAGTCTGTCTCCTACTGATATAAATGCCAGCCTGCAAGTCTATTTCTGATCCTGTTTAGTAATTAACTTTAGGAGCAAATATGTTTTCTTATCAGGTTTAAGAGCTTATTCTAACCTCAGTGATTTATGTTATGCTGAACCCAGATCAAGGTTGGTATTTTTAATTTAACAGAGGTAAAATTCTTACATTTTCCCTAAGACTGTGGCTTATTTAAGTTTCTTTAAATTTCCTTTTATATATTCTGTCTTGAAATACAGTGGATTGTTTCTAAAATGATCGTTTTTTGTAAAGGTCATCAAACCACAACAAAGGACAAGTATGTCATTCTGCTTGGGTATGTGAATGTTATTACTTTATTCTATGTAATTTAATCATCAAACTTGTTCATCTCATGAGACAGTAATTTTCTTTCAAGTGCAATTATACTTCACAGTATGCCTGCTGATTAGGCAGAAACAGAAATAATTCATCAGAAAATTACAAAAAGAATTAATCATCACCAACATGTAAAGTATAAATTACAATATTCGACAGCCACTAAATAATTAAATACCTTCATTTTCAAATGTATCCACCAAACCTTAACAGGAAGTACGTACATATGTGCCAATAAAAAATAAAGATCATATAAGCACTTATTCAGGATTTACATTTTGATTTGTGCAAGGAATATGGGCAACTTATTACTTGTTTTTTTACAAAATCCCACTTTAACTGATGATGTAGAAAGCAGTCCCCCATAGTAAAATATATTTCTTATTGCAAAGTGTGTCTTAGCCTGCAACATTAAAATCCTCCATTGGAAAAATTAACAGGCAGTATTAAAATATAGATGTTTGTTCTTTCACTCTGTATGACAGAGCCATAGAATAATGAAGTTCACAATAATGAAGTTCACAAAATAAAGTACATCATAGAATAAAAAAAATGTTTTTAGAAGCCAAAAGACTAATCTTGCAAACACATATACATATGAATGCACACTAGCCTCTGTTAGACTACTCAATGTGTTGTTAAACATACATAGAAATCTTTCTGTAATGCAGGCGTAAAGGCTGAATGTATTATTTAGCCTCTAATCCTACCTGTATGACACAAGATATAGATTTTGAAATCACTTTAGCGGTTCTCTTCTTCTTCAGGTTCTTCTTCAGGTTCATCTTCAGGCTTTTCTTCAGGCTTTTCTTCAGGCGTTTCAGTTTGATCTTTGTTATCTATACCTTGTATATTAAAAATAAAATTATGAAAAAAAATTAAATAAGTCTCTGTGGTACCTTTATACTAGAGGTGTTTTACTCAATATGCAATTTTATCTTAAAGATTTATATCAAAATATGAAATAACTTTAGTTTTGTGATATTATTTTTAAAATTATATCATTTCCTTTGGAGTTAATAAGTATCTTCACTGAAAGTGAAAAGTAAAAGTGAAAGTCAAAACTGGAGATGAAAGAAAACAGTTAGGTTTTAGTGAAAAACCAATTGCACTAGAGGACCTTATTTTTCCATCAGTTTCTCATAGATCCTCAAGGAAGGAAGGGATAGGAAAAAATGCTGTTTTCCTGCAGTTAAATAAAAGGCATCTGGAACTTCTTCAGAACTCAGTCACAGATCTGTGTATTGCAGGATCTTTCAGAGCGCTCCAAGATGCGTAAGCACAGATTTTATATTACAATATTCAAAGCAACCAAAATTGTGAGCCAAAATTGCAATTCTATGTAAATAATCTAGAAATTAGAGTTAGGAATCGCCACTGTGATCTGATCACTGCTGTCTATTCCCTTTCCATTGTATTAAATCTACAGAACTCCAGAAACAATTAGTTATCAATAGACTCAATAAAAACATTATTAGTATATTAGTATATCGTGCCAGTATTGAACCAGAATATATACAGCCATTTCTGGAATGTGTGACTTTCTGTGGGTCTGAAGCCTTTGTTCCAATAATTTTTAATCACAAATAAGCCTCCATGAGTTTTCTTCTCCAGAAACAGTAGAGAGAATACAAGTGTATTGGTAGAAGTCTTTTTTTCTCGTCTAGACAAATTTGTCAAGGTAACAACCAAGAATATACAACACAATTAATAGGCATTAAAATCGATTCACTTGGGTGCCTGGTATGTACGCAATTTCCTTGAACAGAGTCAATGAAAAAGCCACCACAGATAACAGCTTTGAAAACAGTCTCATTACAAAGCTACACTAAAAAAGAAACAAGAAAATATTAAAAACACTATACACTTATGAGACAGAATAGATATGTACATATGTTTTACATTCACAATTTGCATAACTAAATGCAAAAGAAAACCTATCATCTCAGAAATGTTCAGCTGAATGAGAGTCTCAAGCTCATATTGTATAGTGTTTCTGCAGTCAAACTGGTAAGATATGGATTGAGTAAATGTACAATATTTATGGTGTGCAGAAAATTTTCTGGATTAACACACTGAGAGGCCAGCTGCACCTGGAGTAATGCTAGTGGTTGTGAGGAGCACTGTATATGTCTCTGAGCTTCCTCATACAGGAAAGACATGGACATGCTTGAGCAAACCCAGGCCATGCCACTTTCCCTCAGGAACACAGAAAAGTGCCTGGTTTGTTTTACTTAGCTTTGTAGATGCAGTCTCAGAGCTGGAAGAGCAAACAAAGGTAATGCACTAATAAGCCACAAAATAAGGAGTAAGCAAGAGTAAGAAACAAAAAAAAATATGAGCTTTAAACAGGATGATAATTAACAGAAGAGAGATACTCAAAGCTCTGTGAAATCCTCACAGTCTAGAAATGAACAACACATGAGGATCCTGGATTAAATTTAGGCTCATCCAAAACAGATGATTAGCTGTTCAGCAGTTAATGATAAGATTTTTCAAATTTAAATGAGGTTACGGGAATTCTCAAGAAATGAAAAGAAAAAGTTTGAAGGATACTCATTCTCAGTTCAAACCAATCTGTCAGTATATAACAGTATATGGGTCCATCAAAACAGCTGGTCAGATTACACAGTTGTGCTTGATACAACTGAACTTAATTTAGATGACTCCAAGATTTCTTAGACTGATCCCATGGCAAGTGTTTACTAAAATCAGTTGACAAATTGAATATTATTACATTTTGAGTAAGCTCTAACCTATCACTAATAAACACATTCAGTGGAAAATGTTTGAATTAAATTCGTATCTCCTAAGAGGCCTTAGGAATATACACTTTTTTCCTCAGAACTATTAAGGATGACTTCTGAATCAATTTGGTAATCCAAAGTCACAAAATAGCCACTTTCAATTTAACCACCATATAAGAAGTGCAAAAGAATCTTGTATTAACAATGGCTGACAATCTCCATGAGGAATTCATCTCTCAGAGAGGAAGGAAATGAAGTGACTATTTACTTAATCCACATTCATTCCTTCTCTAACTTCTTCAAAATATACACATATGAAAGATTTCAGATAAAATTACAAATCCACAGACTGAAGAGTTTTACTCTATATGCTTTGGCAGAGTCAAGCTAGATATTAACAGTCTGGAAATCTGCAGTCCTAACTACAGGTGACTGAATTCTACTGTACTATTTTCTTTTGTAAACTGTAGTATTTTCTTTTGTTAGTAAATGACCTCTTTTAAACTCAGCACTAGCTGTATAGCTAGCATACCTTCTGAAGTGGCAGACTTTCTCAGAATGAAGTCAAACATATTTTTGACATTCCATGATTTCTTCTCTTCCTGAAATGGAAGTTACCAGGATTTCACTTTTTGTAAGGTCTAGAGAAATCAAATGATTTCAGAACTGTAAGAAGTGATTTATGAGGAATGATTAAAAGAATAAACATATACAGACACTTCATATATTGTCTAAAAACATTTACAAAAGTATGTTCAAGAGTGTAAATTTTGACTTTTTTATTCATATTTCCCACTAAATGAGTGAAAACTTGCAACATATTTGTCAGAAAAAGATCTTCTTCAACAGGATAAGAAACAATTATTTAAAGAAATAGTGAAAGATACAGCTGAGTGTGGAATGGATCTATGGAATGCTGTATATAATTAAAAGCTTCAAGTTAGTAAGATAGAAATACTTCAAGGAAACACTGTAAGCACTGTCATGTAAAAAAATATAAAATTGCTATGGATAAAACACTATAAAAATTATCTAGCAAGTAACTAGACCAAGGTCTTTTCTATATACAACTCCAGGAAATTTACCTTCAGTTATTTATTCTACATCTGCAAACAATGTTTTCAACTTCATTCACTGCAGATATTGTATCATTTGGTAACTCTGGCCTTCTGGCTGTAGCAGAAATTTTTGGCTTTTAGGCAAAAGTTAATGGCAGCTTTTACTCAAGAATGCTGACTCAAGGACAGAATCTAATCTCTTTCCAAGACAGTATTATTAACAAATCACCACCTGCTAAGCATCATTCTAAAACAGAATATCTAAGATAATTCAATTATATAACTGATTAATTTAATACACAGGTGCGCCTACCCTAAATCAGTATGCAAAGATACAATTCCATACTTTCGTTTTGACATCTGCAAACACTGACCCTTTGAATAATCAGATTGTTCTAATTTCTTGTGCAGAATCTCAGCTTTCATCAACTTTAAATCATCTAGACAATTAAGATACATATCTTATGAGTATTTATTGAGCCACACATAGTTCTTGCATATAATGTTTTCATATCTGAAAGTGTAATTTAATACAATGAAAAAGAAGCACATAGGAAAGGGTCTATATATGAACAAATTGCTAGTTATCATGTTTACGCAAAAAAGTTCAGCACAACTTTATGTAACTTCTTATTTGATTGCTATTAATACTACACAGGATGTGCAGCTTCAAAAGATCCCAAAATTTGTTCTAATATTTTATGTAAAGTCTTTTTTAGATAAAGGAAAATCATAGAGCTTAAGTGAAATTCTAGGCTCAATACGGATTAGTATAATTTTATTTCACTGTAAGTATTGTTGTGGCCTTATACATTTAGGTGTATAAAAATTAATAAAAAAGTTGCCTCTTCACAATGGATAATTATCCATTTGTCTTAAGCAATGGCTGAGTTTGTGTAAGAGAATTCCTGCAGAAGTCAATCACAGTTGCTGATTTTCTAATACATTTCATATGCTTAAAAAGAAGTGTTTATAGGAAATGCCGAATACATCTTCAGAGTCTACATTTTTTATACAGAAAGCAAGACAAGTCTTTCAAATGCTAACACATTGTGCAAATATTCAGTACAAACCATTTAACCCCAAATCATTAAAATGTCCACAAAAATAGTAAGGTTAATACCTTACTTACCTTTACGAAGAAAGTAAGGTTGTCGTTAATAAACTTTAAATAGGACTACATTCATTAGCTGTCTAATTTGAAATACAAATTTATATACTATATGCACTGTGAAGTATTTTCATAGGTACTAAGAAATACTCCATATGGAAAATTAAAATCTTCTCCTGATTTGAGGAAACTAAATAATCAAATGTCAGATGTTTAAATAGAACCTGGTCTGCACATTCCAAAATAAAGTTATGCCGGGTCCTGTCATAACATATTCTGCTCATCTCAAATGAAAATTTATCCTAACATCTTTTTAGTGGATGATTCCATCCTGCTCTCTAGATGTAGACAGTTATGTACATGCTCAAGAGCAAAAAGCAGAGAATCATCCTCTCTGCCTACAAAATAAAGGTGCCAAGCACAGCCAATTTATCTGACTTTTACTTAAAGGTAAATAGGAAAAATATATCCCTTAAAAGGGACCTAATATCCCTTTTAGTAGTGAAGCTGAGGTCTTACTCAACAGACCTGTTTTTCTACTACACCTGAGTCAGGCTTGCTGATTATCTGCCAAACATAAGCCAATATTGTACTTTTTTTTTTAATTAGCACTGCAAAGACACTGCAGCTATGAAGAGTGACCCATGTCTGACTACTGCTCATAAATCATCAATAGAATCTTTCATTCCTGCCAATATTACCTACCTCACATGAAGTAAAATTAGAAAATGCATCCTTGAAATCAATCAGTGACAATAAAAATGGAACTAAAGGACATATATTTTCTAAGTCACTTTAGGATACAGCAGTTCTAATAGCTCAAGATTTTAGCTTCTAATTGCTAGGAAATGAGTTTTTGTCCCAAACTAATTGAAATACTTTGAATTTAGTCTGTGTTCTGAATCAAAAAGCTTTGAATCCAAAGTGTCCCAATCTCTGACTGGAAAATAAAGACAATTAATAGAAACTGATTGTCTCCAGTGGAAAACCTTGATTTTTAGTCACATCACATTCTACAGTAGTTCAATTTTTCACACACACACTTATTGCTTTGCATGCTACTGCTCACGAATATGACATTATGTTTACTACCAGGCACACTGTTTTCACAGTCTCACTAGAGGCATTTTTTTGCAGACTTCCATACTGTTGCATAGGCTGGAAGTTGTGCCAATTATGAATATGTATCTGTCTACAAATATGGCCTACAATTTGAGAGAAAACTATTTTCTGTACTCATTAGTTACTATGTATGTGCTCACAATAGTCTGGGTTTATTCAGGCAGATAGTAAAGTGTTGCTGCATTTTTGTTATTACTGCTTTTTAGCTGAATCTAGACTGTTTATACAGAAATCTGTAATTTTTCCCCAAATCTCTAGAAGTGCTTGCTGTTCAAGACACTTCTATTGAGGAAACAGCAGTTAATTTTTTTTTTTTTTTTTTTAACAAACCTTTTCTGGAACTTCTTCAGAAGTCAGGGCATCTGCTTCAACCTGTTCCAAAAAATATTGAGCAGTTAATTCAATGAATTTTAACTGCAGTCCCATTAATAGAATTTTCAATATCTCCTTAATTTAAGAGACTCACACACTAAAACCAAAAAAATAGCATTTAGCTTTCTCATATGCAACTGTTCCAATTGCAAATTCAAGTTACATACAATTTTATAGGTATTTAATTATTTCTATAGTCTTTGTACTGTTTTTCTTAGAGATAGAGAAAAAAGAAAAGCTTTTTTACTGTAACATAAAAATGTATGCAGAAGTACTCAAGGGGTATAACAATGTGAATGGATATATCAAGTTTTCTGCCTTCATATTTATCTATGTGGGGTATGTATGTGTCGGTGAGTCTGTGTACACTCTTTATAATGGGCGTACCAAAGGTCAAATTCTATCTTTGGACTCAACTTGAGACAGGCTACAGCTCAGAATCTGCAGGCATTTGTTGTGCAAGTACCTACATATTTCAATAAATAATGAAGTCCTGTTTTTAAAATGAGATTTGCGTCTGTTTTCGTTTCATTAAATATATTAGGAATTGGATTATAAGCATTCTTTTTATCTTAAGTAGCAGAAAGACACATGGCTCAGTGAAGGAGACATTTTGACATAGCAGCAATGCTTTCCACATTAATCATTTCCAGATTAATCAAAGCTTACATATGAGTTTATCAACCTTCCTGAACTTAGTGACAAAACTCCTACTAATTTCAATGCAATGAGGATTTCTCACAAAGAATTTAGAACACAAATCTTAAAAAATGCATTTTCTCTTACAGTAATGTTAAAAATGAGTAAATATATAAGCCATGTTCTATAGGACAAGTATCTAATTGGGATAAAAATGAATATGTTATGCTGCACTTTCATTTTTGACTCCAAAAGGAAAAGGTTCTGCTTGCATTTAGATGTTAAGAAAAATAGATTTCAAGCTTCCAGTTAAAACAGATTGAGTAGTACTGGAATTTCATGAGTTACTATTGTAATAATGACAGGAATCTCATTATTGAATCCTACAGGACTTTCATCATCTTTTAATAATGCAGATGCCTGTCCTGACATAAATGGTTTTGTGAGATTTCAGGCACAACAGAATGATACAAAAAAAAAAAGCTCATTAAAGTCTGCTTTACAGCCTTTAGTCAAAACCGGACCTGGTGTCATGTTCAGAATCAAATGTAAATGCTTTATATTCTACTTTAAAGATCTAGCTTACATTTAAAACATGTATGATTTCACATGAAAAAAGGATATCTAACCTCATCCACAGTACTGCTGATAGGTGCTGTAATTTCTTCCTCTTGCACAATCTCCGCTGGAATCTACATGAATAAAAATCAAATGAGCTATTCCTAATTTACAGCTTTTGTATATTACCCATTAAAATTGCCTTATAACAGTTTCATTCCTACTTTTATCATTAATTTCATCTAACTTTTGTTTGCTTACTTTTAACTAATATTCATTGATCAAATAAAACATATCAAATATTGATTTAATTCATGAATCAAAATATATACCAAAAAGCATTTACATATATATTAAGTAAAAGAAGGTTTGATTTAAAGACATTATTCGAGTCAAAATTCATTTTACTTCAGGGTAAATATATACTTCAGCAAGATTTTTGCTTAAGCAAGAGCTGGAGGATTTGGCTCAGAGTAGTGAAATAATGAATTATGTTAATTTCATATTCACAAAGAAATTCAGTACTTATAAATAATTTAGCCAAATCAGAATTAATGATAAGTGTTTGAAAGTGAATTAGAACAATGATAGGAATGTCTCATAATTATAAAACTAAAAGCACTATAACTTTCTGCTAAATTGAAAAGGCTAATATTTGTCTTATTACAGGGTTACTAAGAAAACACTTATTTTAAAGAAGCACATCATTAGGATGTAATTTTTGATCTTGTTAAATATTACAGGAATTTAAACAAGCATTGAAGTTTTTTTCAGTATTTTAACAAAATAAGTTGTCCTTTCGTGATGGCCCACAATTGGTTTGTGTTATTTTCAGCATGCCATCACAGTGAAATCTACTAGCTCAGGAAAACAAGCAGAAATCTTTGGCCCACTGTCCAAATGCTTGGTTTGCTTTTCAATGATTCTGAAGTATAAAGTAACACATAAGGAAGCATAATACAAAAATAGTCTATTTTGCAAAGACAAATGCAGACATGCTGGATTTTATCAAAAGGGATTATATGGAGATAATAAGAGATTCATGGAAAATGAGGTAAAAGGAGCAAAGGGTAGAAAAGAGAAAATTAACTAAACAGTTTTGCTAGAGAGGAATGTTGCAATACCTACATAGTATCATGAGTATCTTATTAGATGAGTAAAATAAATATGTGGAAACTACTCAACTAAATGTATTCCAAGGACAGTATCATTTAAAGTGAAGATATAAAATTCTAGCAATGCAAACAGTTTTCTGAAAGATTGATCTTTTGCATATTGATTCTTCAAGCAAAGAAAAATATTGATACCGCCCCCCCAAGCTGTTTATCTTATAACAGAGAAAAATGAACATCATAATTAGGTTTGACAAGTATATTCCAAAAATGAATGTGTTTTTGCATAAATATTTATTGTGCCCTCTTACTCACACCCAACATTCTTTACTTCATAACTCACTTGTTTTTATTTTTTTCTCTATGTGTACTGTTTTTGTTCCCAGCATCAAATTTGCTTATTATTTCCACTTCCCTTTCCTCCAGGTCTTCATCACTTCTGTTGCTTGTATTTTCTCTATCTTTTTATCCCATGATTTCTTGAACTATTTACTTTTATCTTCCCTTCCTTCTCATCCCTCCCCCTCTCTTTTGTGCTGCCTCTGCTTTCTGGTGGTTCAATCATGTGTTCCCCAGCTGGACCATCAAGGGCAGCTTACAGCTCTCCAACCTTACAGCCATTTAGGCAGGTATTTCTGTAGTGAAGACAATGTGCAAGAGAAACTCCAGTAAACTGGCTGCACACAGAATGTCAACATATACTCTGATGGACCTTACTCGATGGACTGTCAAATGTAAAAAGTAATCAGAATGAAGGCAGTTGCATATACACAAAAGAATAGAGTAGGAAGCTCAACAGCTATAAAAAGATAATAAAATGGTGCTGTAGCTAGCTGTATCAATAGTGGAAAGCTATCTTCCAGATGCTGCTGTGTTTTTTCCATTTGTGATTTGCAGTTTATGGTGAAATGGTATTTTAATGCTGAGATATATATGAATTTTCTGCTAAGATATTGCATGCCAATGCTGCTCCCTGGGCAATATCTGTTCTATGAATAAACAGATGCTTTTCCTGTGCTATCAATCTGGCACTTTAAATTCACTTTTAAAATTAAAAATAATAAAGATTGTAGGGTGAGAAGCAGTTTGACTTGAGAGAAGTGAGTGAGAGATTTCGGAATGGGTGATGGCCTTTCTAAAACTGAGAGAGACAAGTATATTTCATCAGATGCTTTTGCAAAAGGAAGAAATAAAATCTATATTTTAATTTGATCTCTTCCAAAATATTGTTAAAATAAAATATTACAGGATCCTGACTAGTACTGTCTTCAAAATGTATTTGTTTATTATTATTTTAATGAGGAATTAGACATGTTCTTGATCTACTGTTGTTTCCAATTAGCCTAGACAGATTAGAATCATTTCAGCTTTTAGTCTGACAGTTTAAGTGTCTACAGAAAATGTACATGTACACATTCAGCACAGAAGTAGAGCATTATTTGTTTAAAGCAAAGGCACAAGAAAACTCAGATGTTCTACTGCCCTCACTTTGGAGCAGTACTCTGGTTTGCATCATTCGGTTGTTTCTCTGTCATGACATCATCAAGGTTTTGAAACAAACAAAACGTTTTAAGAGCTCATGGATGAAAGCTCAAGTTTTGGGGTGAGCATTTTGACATTGGAGAAATCCAGAATGAAGTAACAAACCCCTCTGGCAAAAGAGTTTGTTATATCTTTGTCTTGTATATCAAGAACAAACTTCCTAAACTTTTTAATTCATCTTTTTTTTACTTCTTCAACCTTCTAATTAATCTTTTTTTTCCTTGAAGTTGTGAGGTTATTTTAAAACACATAACTTATTTTTCTTATGCTCTAGCAAAACAGCTTTAAGGACAGAAAGTTTTTGCATTTTTGAACATTCTTATTTCAAGAAAAAGCGCAATCAGCTCCATTCCGAAGGTTCTGGCCAGCTCATGATCACTAACAGAATTTGCCTTAATTCTACCTGGTCAATAGGCACTTCCACTTTCACATTTTTGTCATCCTGCACTTCTTCTGCTCCTTGAACTTCTTCTCTTGGCTTGCCTACACTAAAGATACTCGGTGCTGAAATGTAGTAAAAAAAATTACTTTGAAATTCCAAATATATGCTTGCACTTTCCTTTCACAATTACATGCTGATCAAATACTTAATTAATTCCACAAATTCCTTTATACTGAACTTTCTGTTTTGCAATACAAAACACCACTTGAAAATGCCATATAATAAAGTAGATGGGTTTAATGTGTGAAACTCAGGATTTGGACTATTCATAAACTCACAGGGAAGGCAAGAACCCTTCCCTGTGCAACATGTTAAAAATACAGGGGGAAATGGAAGAAATATGTTAAGAAAAACAGAAATTTTGGAAGATTAAGAAGACAAAATTGTTATTAAATATATTTATGCACCAACAAATTTATATTCTTTGCTTTCTAATAATATTACATACTTGTGGCATTTGAAGTGTTTTCACACATGTTGTGAATACTAGGCATATTTCTTGCATTAAACCAAGATGTACATTAATCACCTTGCATTAATATACATCTACATTAATGTACAGCTACATAATGTACATTTATTAGGTATATTTCTTGAATTAATGTACATATACATCTCATTTTATATTTTATATATATTTTTATATATTTCTGATATTTATAAATAGACATCCATCATTACAGCACACAGAAAGACGATTTTTAGATTAAATTGACTATGTTATCCCTACATGTAGTTATTACTCTTAGATAGACATGTTCAACAAACTGCGGCTGACATTGTCCTAGAAAGAATTCCCAGTTCTCCCCTGCTCATTCTGCCACCTCAATTATTCAGGCATTTGTGTAAGCTGGGGAGCAGATCTAACAGGAAACACTGAATGAGATTAATTCCATAACACTTAAGCATCTCAGAACGGATCCATTTTCCCTTAAATCATTCCCTATTTATTATTCCGTGTTACCTTTAGCAAGTACTGGATATGAAGTTCTTTCAGGAACTGCCTTCTTGCTTTTGTCATCAAAATCTGTGCTTGCCTTTTCATCTTCTATTTTTGGACTTTCAGTAGTTGTTGGAGGTCTACTGGAGGATTTTCTGGCCCTCGGCCTCTCTGACTAGCAAAACGCAAATAGAGAATATCAAAATGGACACTAAGCATTTTTTGATATAGTGATAACTTTACCAAGAAAATGTTTAATTCTCTATACAAAACATCTTGATGTGATCTTAATTGTTCCCATAATTTCCAAAGACAAGTCATTAATTCCTCATCATCAATCCTCCCACAGGTTATGTACTGAAAACTTTGTAGTTCTTCATATTATTCAGTTGCCAAAGATCTCTTTAAGGCAACATCATTGTCAGTATGATCCCAAAATCTCATTTTGTCTATTCCTTCCTCATCAGCAGAGGGTTATTAATCTGGGTTCTAACCCGGTTCTTGAACTACTTCCAGTCTTTGCCTAATATCTCTCCTGCATTTATTATGCAAATATTTCTGAATCCTTACATCTTCCTTTCACTGTG
>JAUBOD010000729.1:2156330-2169964 GCA_032353885.1 Nothura maculosa
GGGTTTTGAAGATCTCCAGAGAAGGAGACTCCACAACCTCCCTGGGCAGCCTGTTCCACTGCTCTGTCACCCTCACAATTTTTTCAGTATCTTAGAGGAAATGGCAGACAACTGAGGCAAGACATTCTGAAGTAGCTTGTCCACAAACTCAGTATGAGACATGCAGAAAAATCTTTGTGACCCAGCTATCGTACTGGGATAAAAGACAGGTGATGAGGTATGTATTCTTCTTTTTTTATACAAACATGACATTCAGAGAAAAAAGAGAAGGAATGTATCCCCATAGCAAATAACAAGGCTAACAACTCCAGCACTTGCTCATATATGCACTCTCTCAAAAGAGAAATAAACGTTGTGAGGTAAACAAGAAAATTTAGTACAAACATCAGCAATTTTTCAATGTTACTCAAAACTATGATTCAAATCAAAAAAAGAGCACAATAACATGCTTATAAAATTCAGGTTCCAAACCAAAACATTAATTAACAAGTCTACTTAGTCTGTAAATCCTGGAACAGCAGGTTCTATGAGAGGGAAGATAGTGAGACAGACATATCTGTAGAATAATACACCCTGAAATTCCAAAATGATTTCTACAAAGAAGCAATATTTTCTGTGGAATGTAATGTATTCACAAACTGTAAATGTGTGGTTTAGTAGTTTGCAATCCTGAATTCTTTAAATATTATTACAGATATGGAAATAGAAAAATTAACCAATTCTAAATAAGCTCAGGTCCCGAGAGATATATGGGCAAATAATGTAACAAAGAAAACAGTTCAGTGTAAATTCCCTTTTTAGTTGTAGCTTTCAAGAATAATTCTGCCATCAGGTAAATATTTTCACATACAGATAGATCTCAGCAGAACAGTTGTTTAGAAAGATGGCTGCTTCAAAAAGAATCACTAAGCCATTGTGAGGTTAAAATAAATAAGATGGACATAATAACACTTGAAAGATTTTCACGCCTTGAAATTTCCCCTGAGAGGACTCTCTGAAATGTAAGGATTCTGAGTCTTACAATTAGAGGAAAGAAAAGACATTTTTTCATGCTTAAATGGAAGATTCTAAGCACAAAAGATAAACAATTTCATTTATGTCCTGAGAAATCAAGAGCTTTATCTGAAAAGGTAAAAGTCTTTCATCTTGTTTAATTTCTCAAGTGATATACTGCAAGCCCAGTCGTGAGCAACACATTTTCTCTGAATATGATCAAAAATAGATAATCATTGATAGAAATAGCTGAGAAGAAATCTCTCTCAACGTGCATCATAGTTTTAAAGTTTAAATGCTGTTTCACAGCTTAAACAGCATTTAATCTTGCATTTACTACATTAACACTTTCCCATCTAATCTTACTGACATATATATCTGTGTAGCTATAAGTACCCTTTCTATGATTTCTATAATCTTGTAATTAACTCCTGCAGTATACTAGGATGTCCATTGCTCAAAGTTAAACATAGCAGACACCAATGCTCTGGAAATACCAATTGTATACAACAATTGCTACTACACAACAGCAAGATATATCAGGTTATGTCTTCATGTTTGTTATTATATGACTGCTTATTAATTGCATATGTGGTTCCAGCTGGCTGGAAACACAGACCAAGTTAATGTATGATGGTCTGCACTATGGCCATGCACAAAAGAAAAAAGAGATACATACATTTTAAGGATTGTAAACTCTAAGGAGTTTGAAAAAAAAAACTGCTTTTGATATATTGCTTCTTTATATATTGCTAAGCAAACAGTGTAATACCACAACCTGATGTGTGCTACGTGAATGACATTTGAATAAGAAGAGTGGTACACTGCCAAACTGAGCATTTTTATTTGGCATATTAAATTAATCATTGTTCCTCACCTGTTAATACCTCCTGAACGAAGAAGCATTTTTTCATTTATTAGGGCAAGGACACAATTCCAGTTTTTCAGAGTAAACCTTGGTATAAGAAATTTTATAGGTGGCTTGACCATCTCTCCGTTGGTGAAAACACTGTCAGAAAGCAAAGACGGTATCTTTCTTTAGTTAAGAAAGTCATTAAAAAAAGACAAAATGTATCATTTTAACAATATGCAGTAGCTCAGATAATTAATAGTACTGCAGTTTGATTTCAACAGTTCATTTTTAATCTTACTCTATTTCATTCAACTTTAGAACTCATTCATAAAATAAAATAGGATGGTATCCTCAATATGCTTCTATCTGACAAGATGGATAAGTCAACAGCAAAATATACTGTCCTTTAAACTTCAGTTACTTTATTTCCATGTTACTCAAAGATATCATGATCCTCAGCAAAAATTAGCACAATATGGGTAATCGGCATGGATTTATGAGGGGACATTATGCTTCACCAACCTGATAGCCTTCTGTGACGAACAGTCCAGCTCAGAGGATGAGAGGAGACAAATGAATATTGTTTATCTTGACTTTAGATTTTAACACTGCCTCCCATAACATCCTTACTGATAACCTGATGACGTATGAACGGGATAAGTGAACAGTGAAGTGGGATGAAAACTCCCTGAGCAGACACATTTCAAGGGCTGGGACCAGTGGCACAAATCCCACCTGGAGGCCAGTTACCAGTGCTGACCGGTAACCATTCAGAGGTACCTCAATGGGTTGGAGAATGAGCCAATAGGAATTTCACAAAGCAACAAAAAGAAATTCAGTGCCCTGCACCTGGGGATCAATAACCCTAGACATCTGAAAATGCTGGAAATAATCTCAAAAGAAGCTCTGTGGAAAACAGATTTGAGTAACAAACTGACCACAAGCCACCAATGTGCCTTTGTGGCAAAGAAGGCCAACTGTAAGCAGGGCAGCAATAAGAACTGCCACCAGCAGGTCAAAGGAGATGATCCCTCCTCTCTCGTCAGCACTGACAGGACAGCATCTGGAGTTCTGCATCCACTGCTGGGCTCCTCAGTGCAAGCAAGGCATGGACACACTGGAGCAAGTCCAGCGAAGGGCCACGGGGATGATGAAGAGACTGGAACATCTAGGTGTCCCTGCTCGAGCAGGGGGTTGGACCACATGATCTCTAGAGGTCTCTTCCAGCTTCAACCATTCTGTGATGCTGTGATTCTGTGACATACAAGAAGTTGAGGGAGCCTGAGAAGAAAAGGCTTATGGGGATCTCATGCATGAGCATAATCACCTGATGGGGCTTAGTTAAAGAGATGGCACCAACCTCTTCTTGGTGGCATGCAGTGATAGGACAATAGGCACAAACTGAAACACAGGGAATTCCACTTAAACACAAGAGGAACTTTTCTTACCAGGAGGGTAGTCAAACACTGAACAGGTTACCCAGGGACACTGTGGAGTCTCCATCCTTGAAGAATTTCAAAACCTGATTGGACGTTGCCCCGGCCAACAGCCTCTGACCCTGCTTTCAGCAGCATCTAAACTAGATGATCTTCAGAGGCTGCTTCCAACCTCAGCTGTTCTGTGACTCTGTGTGGTTCTGTGACCAGCAGTGCTCTCTCTAAACCCATGTCTTATTTTCCCATTTTTCCTTTTCCTTTTTTTCTCTTCCTGATTGCACTTAACCAAGAGAAGATTACTTTCATCTTCTGAGTTGACTAGAATCTCCTTATCAACAATTATAATGTCCAATTAAAAAAAAAGTCAATTATGCCTTTCTGCCTGAATTTTGTCACTTCTTCCTATTACTCCAAAAATTTAAGTTTCTTGTATAGCTTTCAAAGATTCTCCATAACTGACAGTTTGTTCACACATTATTTCATACAGTTCACACAATTTCCTCTTCCTGTCACTAATGACACCAATCTTAATATTCCATTTACCTAATTTTCACTCAATACATCTATTCACTTTTGTGACACTGCATCTTACAGCTGAAAATTCCTCACAAAGTTTCCCCTATTGCATTTTTCTCTGTTAAATAATTCTCTAATAGCAACTTATATCTCAACATCCTTCGCAACATGTGACATGGCAAAGTTATCTAATACAGACATACTTTTATCAACTGCACTGCTCTTTAGAATTGTTACCACAAGGTCAATCTTCTTCTAATATACTCAATCTCTCCTTTAAAATAATGATGTTGCCTCATTAGGCTCATTCAGCCTAATATTGCTGAACTGACCAACTATGGTAGCAGATTCCCTTGTTTTGGGACAAAAAAAAAAGAAAAAATTGCACAGAAACCAGCACAGAAACATCTGCAGCTGCAGAAAATACTATTTCAAAAAAAAAAAAAAAAAAAAGATTTTCAGTCTAGGCTGAAACCAGTAATTTCACACTGGCAGTTTCATTCACATCTCTTCTCAGGTGCTTTGGACAGCATCTTGTGTACCTTCCTCCTCACCATCTTTTAATAATCACCCATGTAACCCAAGGAGGAATCTGAAACTGCTTCTGTGCAGTGCAAGGGACTCAACATAATAAAACAGCATAACATTCAATTAGTTAACATTTCTTAATTCTTTATCCAGATAAGATTTTAATGCTCAGTATGAAACAGCTTTTTCTCTTCTTTTTCTTTTGTAACTGGCAATTAATCATTTTGTTACGTGAAGATCAAGTGAACACATTTTATGTTTTAATCACTCATTTAGCTTTGCAGTGCCATAATACCACTTCCTATACAGGTAAAACTACCGTGGCAAAGAAAATGCTTTTTAAGAACATGGACTCAAACTTTTTTAAGCTTTTTTTTAAAAAAAAGGCCTACAACAAGTCCTGGCAAAATGTGTCAAGTTTCAGCCAAGAGCAAATATTTATGTCTGGATGCCACTTTAAAACATCATCTTGAAATAATAAAGGTCGTATTTGGAAAGAAGTCTGGGGCCATCTAGTGGAGCTTTCAATATATTAATATAAATCTTTGGGATTTTACACTGAAAAAAAACCATTCCATTTGCCAAAGAAAAAACCTCTCATTCATTTCTTTTCTTAAATATACTGTAAGTAGACACAACTTTTGCAGATCAAATATATAAAAAAGAACATATTGTCATTGTGAAATATAAAAGAGCAGACTAATCCTTTGAGGGATGACTTAGAAACTTCATCTCAAGAAACATGTAAATCTAGACTAGGCAAAGAAAATAAACTACAGAGCATGAGGCATGGCAGCCATGGGAATGAATTATATGACCTAAAGATTCTTTTGCATCCTTAAATTCTCTTATCTTTATTTACCTATGGGAAACATGCAGTGTTGGAGAATTGTTCAATAAACACGTTTTTCCTTTCCTTAAAGGAGCAATTCAGCACATATGCAATGTCAGAGACACTCTCAAATTTACATTTTTAACCTTAGCTCTTGGTTTTGACACTGGAATTAAGTTTGATGGCTTCACTACAGGAAAAAAAATGCATTATAACATTAGCCTGATGGTAAGGTTTCCTGCCTCCAAGCTGAGCATTAACATAGCTTTGTTTTTATTTCTGGGTACAACTTAAAGACTATTGGCTTTAACCAGCCAACTCTTCAATAGATGTGTCATTTACAAAGCTTTGAGAACAATTTACTCTAGAACAGCAGCCACAGCACTCATTTTCTTGTGTCCAGTGAGGGTGAGCTGAGACACACGGAACACAAGTGTGGTTTATCATTTTGTCTGTTTTCCTAGGAGAGTTTATTGAATATGAGACATAAATCTATAAAAGAACAGGTTGTGTTGTCAACTAAGAGAACTGATTGTTCGTATTTTCCATTCATAACAAACCACTGTTTTAGAAATCTCTGTACTGCTTTATGATTCCAGTAAACTTTTTCTAAATAACTCCTGGATTAAATGTAATTTTATCATGTTATTTATCCTGTACACATTTTGTATCATATAATAATTTGGAATATTATATATATATTTTTTCATATTTTACCAAGACTAAACAATTAGGCATGCAATATATTCTGTCATTCACACTTCATTTCTTTTCTCCTTAAGAACACTTGGTGAAAAATTTGGTATACTCATATCATCCAAATTTCATTTAAGGTCAGTAGGATCTATGAAGTATGTAAATAAAAATAGAATTCAATCATTCGGAATAACACTTTGTACAACAAGAGTTTCACTACCAACATTTAGCTTTTAACTGAACACAGACATTTCGGAGTTTGTGTACACTATCAGAGTAGAAAATTCAAAAGCAAATGTAAATGTCTGCTTTATAACACTTACTTGATATTACGTGGCTTATTAGAGAAACATTGCCATCTGGAAGGCACACGGATAGTACTATGAACTACTGGTTTAATCTGCAGAAAAAAAATAAATCATATATCATTAGCTGATGCAAGATGTTTAAAATAGTTTATTCTCACAGTATTGCTTAAATATAAACACTAGTCCCAGTTTCAGCTGCTATCTTTGTTCACTACAATATGTTACATTATTAGTATTCTGGAAAATCTGGCATACTTGAATAATCCCCAAATTTTCCCTATTCTGTGTTTTCTATCCTAGCGAACCTGTGTCACGTTCATTCATAATTTATCCAAAGAAGATTCCTTTCTGAAGCAACTGGCACCATTTAATCAAGCAGAGGAGTCGCTGTCAAATGGCCTGATAAGCTCTCTCCCCTGAGAAAAAAAGCTGCTGCCACAGCATTTCCAGCACTTGCTAAACTAAGCAGTGGAAAATTGAGATTTGGGATCAAAAAAGCTTTTCTGCATAGGAGTCCAAGTCAGAATAAAGACCTAAATATTTATAGTTAGTAAGCTAGCAATTTTAAAACCTATATTCCCCACTTATCAAAAAATATTCATTCCTGGTAACATTTAATTTTAGTTTATGCCATATAAAGCCTTCTGCACATCACTAATGATGCTCAAGTGATTATACACTTGTATACAACTTGATTCATCCAACAGCTCCTGACAGAGCAAATAACAAAATCTGATCAGACTAAAACCAGTAATAACTGTCATTACACTAGTTCCCCACCCACCTCTGTCACACAAAATGGAATTATTTGGTGTTGGAGCTGTACACAAATGATTCCCTTGTGCCCCATAGTGTTACTTAGGCTTTTTCACACCCCCCTTCTGCCTTTGATCTGACAGCAACATATGCTCTGCGATGAGGAACCAGCAAGAACAAAAATTTTGCTGCTAGTGTTAACAGCAAAGGTAGGAAAGCATAAACCTCTCCAGCTTAAAATGTGTCCTTAGATGTAAAGGCTGTAAGTGCGGTGGAAATATAAAAGGTGCTAAGAATCCATTTGTCTGATACGTTCCCTGATGGGATTCTATCAGCAAATGTATGAGGGAAGAAGTTGGTTAGACACAAAACATATCACAATATTCCTTTCAATTTTCATTTTGTATTTAGCCTTTAATCAGCCCCACTGGCTATATCCGTTCCAACATACTAAAAAGGTCCAAGGATCTGAGAATATAAGGCCCAGAATGGCTCTTATCCCTACCTAGACACTCCTCATGGGGCAGTCTGTACTGGCCATGGGAATTGCTGCTCTCCAAGGATGGCAGAGCGCTGGCTGACATCAGCCACCACGTATCAGGGACTACAATAAAAACATAAACATTTTGTTCCACCATATGCCAGGGCTAAAGGCCACATACTGCCCCCATCCATACTAGTATGAAGGTGGCCACTCTGCACTGTTTCTGTTCTAGAGGGACTGTATATTAACTACTGTTGACAACCTGCATTTTTTTTTCTTCTTAGTCCTCTTATTTCCATTACAGCCACCAATTTTCTAGCTTAAAAGAGTATTTATGAACCACAACAAAAGTCTTAGACTGGTCCAATACTGTAGAACAACTCATCACAAAGTCCTGGTCTCACAAGTCCCGTCCAGACAGGGACTTGCTGAATCTATAATAGTGACCCAAACAGTGACAGCACCTGTCCGGCAGCCCCAGTATCACCTAAGAGCATCTGAGTATTCCATAATATTAAGCTTCCTTAGTCTCCAAAATACAATTCATGCCTATTTTGAACAGTTTCTGGCTGATGCTCATTTCCAGCTGTAACTGTGAATTGGTCTACAAGTTCATCCAGGACAAAAATACGTTAGGGCCAGTACTAAAAAATTAAGTCTAGATTCCCTACATGTTCTAGTACTCGAACATGTTCTAGGAGACTGTTTAATGTGTTAGCAAAGATTCAGTCAGAAGGAAATAAGCTCTGCAATAACTGACCACAGCAGCCACCAGATACATACGTCCTTCTGTCCTCGACCTGGTGTTCTTCCAGTGGATGAGAAGGTACAAGAGGTGCAGAAAAAACACACAGGTCTCCTCGTGACAAACAGCCAGGACACATCCCAGTCCAGCAAAACAAATGGTGGTCCCATATACATAAGCCACGCTCACTATAATCCCTTAGATCCCATCTGTGCCTTAAGTCTATATGCACAAACAAAACAGAATTTCGCTCTACATGGTGTTAGGGAGAAAATAATAAAATATAGCAAAAGTCACACTTGCAGAGTGCTAATCTTACCATGAAAACAATGTCATAAAGTACAGCAATAAAATGCTGCACAAAGAGAAGCACAGCTATCCCAATCAGATGCAGATGCTTTTTTTTCATTATGAAGCTTTGATAATGCAGATTAAAGAATATAAGTTCACTGATGATTTTTTATTTGCAGTAATTAAAATATGATTTTGAATATTTTTTATTATAGAATCTTCCTTTATTAATTTATATCAATAAAAAACAAAGTGATGAACCATTAATTCAAGAAATAACTTTCTTATATACAAGTTAACTGGAAAACAGAGCTAGTCCCAGACAACTCTCAGTAAAAATGGGTTAAATTCAGCAAAGCTAGCAGCTTAGTCCAGTTCATCTCCATTGTATTTTACTATTAATGTAATGACAGAGAGGAAAAAAAAAAACAACTGAAAATCTCTGTCTTAAATTGAGTTCCAATTATAACACAAAACACAGAATTTTACCTAAGGCCTTTCCCATTTAACTTTTATGAGCCTAAAGCCTATTTGTATTCAGTGCCAGAGGACAGAATGCAAAGATCCCACGCAGAAGGCTCATCGCTAGGTCTAATTGGCTCAGCACACCCAAAGGAACTCCAAAGTGTTTGCACGATCATGTGAGTGAGACTAGGCTCTGCATTAAAGGTGAACTAAGACTGGCCTCAGAACCAAAAATTCAGTGAGACAGCATGTATACCTAGTGGTTAGTGCTATATTCTCTGCACAGACTTTGTGTATACACATGCAATATTCAGGGCTTCCTGTATACCTGAAATTGCCCTCCTCATGTTTGTTTTAATTCCAGCAGAAGTCCTTTCTACTGCTGTCGTCTTATTTCAAGGATTTAAATGAGACTTAAAGGGCACTTTTTTCATTTTATCTGCTGTCTCAGACAAGAAAGATTATTCATAACATTAAACACCACACAGATGTGTCAATGCAGATGTACATCTGAAGGTCAACTGACAAAAACAACTAGGACCGGATATGCAGTTTAGCCTCCCAGCACCTATATCAATACTGCCCTCAAAAACTTGCTATAGTAATGGGTATCAGAGGTGAGAGGTAACTGTCAAATCTGAATCACTCAAATAAACTGTGAGCCTAACCATGCTTTTTTGGGAAAATTTCCCCATTAAAGCCAAAGGTTCAGGGGCAGGTCACACAAGCTGTATGAACATCATCCATCTCCCAGCACAGACACTGGTGTTGGTTTAGCTGATTCTTCTTTGCCTTTCAGCTTAAGGAAGATAGTAAATAAACTTTTGAGGTTCTGCCCAGGCCTATTTATCAGTTTCTATGCTGAAGACTATTGACAAGCTCAGCAGACAGGACAACTCTCTATCAATAACTACTCTGGACTAAGTGATCTCCAGAAAACCCTTCCAATCTTATCCATTCTGTGCTTAATTGCTAAATTTATGTATTAGAGCTAATGCTGTTCAAATTACTACTTGCACAGGCTACTGCAAAGAGTACAGAAGTGCTCTTTAGTAATTTAATAATTATTCTTAATTATGAGAAAAAAATGAAGCAGATAATCAAAGGAAAACGATGAGAAACTGCAAGATTAACTTGCATCAAAAATTAGGATAATGAATATCTGCTGTATTGATGATACTACTACACTATATTCTTTCCTTAAAAGTCATATTTTAAGTCTTAAATACAAATGATATAAACAAAGTAATAATATTTTAAATAAATAATAAATAATAACAAATAATAAATTAATTTTTATAGTAATTTAAACACTTACCATCACTTCTCTTCTTTTCCCTTGTTGCTTTTTAATTCCTATTTCAAAATAGCTGTAATGGAAAAAAAAGACAAAGTAAGTAAAACTTGTACATTTATGTATCAAAAGAAATGGGCAATCCAAAAATACTCACTGTAAAACCCCTATCCAGTGACTAACAAAGGAAATGATGCCAGTATCAGTACATCAGTTTGCCACTGCAGGAAACTAAATACTACACACTTTGTCACCACAGTAGAACCTAAATCCCAGCACGGTGTAGGTCTCCCTGTCTTGGAGGGATTATACAGATGAGAAGGGCTACTTAAAACAACCACTCTTTGGTCAGGAATTACCAGCAGATATCCTGCAAGAAGTACTAGCCCCATGTAGTTGTATGAAATCCCTCAAAGTAGTTTATGGAGTAAAGGAAGGGGTGAGAATCCCCTCTATCAACTCTGGGTCCAAAGTCTAATATTCTCCCTGAAATGTGCTGTACATCTTCTTATGGCCATAGGTGTGATTGTACTACTCATCTCCAATGCTGCATTCTATAGACTAATGCACTTGTCCAGAATACCATGTATGTATGTGTGCGTGTATACATATATATATAATGTATATGCATACAGTGTGTCTTTACAGCTCCAATGAAAATTTCTGTAAATCATCAGTTAAAATTCAAATTCTGAAATGATTTTGACTATATATGTGATTTTTGACTAATTATATACATATATACAACAGCATATATATATATTCCAGTGATATTTTTAAATCTACAGTTCAGGTATCAACAAACTAATTATGCCAAAAAAAATAAAAATATGCATCATATTTCATTTATGAAGACTTCATTTTCAGTGAAATCTGACCAAAACTTATATGCAATCTACAGTGTCACACCACAGCTAAACTACTATCTATACCAAGTAGCTAAATTAATTAAACTAAGTTTAACTAATAAACTAATACTTATCTAGCTATTCTTGTCCAAGCAGAAAAGAGACTCTGTAATTTCACAAGAAGTTATTTCAGCAGGGCTTAACTGCAGAGAGACACCTTTTCACACAAAACTTTGCAACTTTCAGATCCTCCAGAAATGCCAAAATACAGCACCACCAAAAAACAATATTAGCAAAAATTGACAAGCACAAGAAATGAGATGTAGCATGAGGAGAGAGAGAAATAAAACTGTCTTGGTTGCTCATAGGTTATCAAAGCAGCTCCATAACTGTTCCTCAGAGTCATGACCAAGCACTGTTCCTTGCAGTGGGGCAATTACCTGCAGCCCAGAAAAGAGAGACTTGTCCCAGGTAAGTCTTATTTGTCCATGACCTTGCTCCTCTTGTTGCCATTGACAATACTCAATTGCGTTCTGTTTTGCAGCAGTGCATTAGCTGGCAGAAATAAAGGCCACGGACCATCTTTGTTGTTCCAGTTTCCTCAAGCAGCAATAAGAGCAGTAGATGCATGAAGCCAATGAACCTCTTCGCTATTTCTCCTGCACTCAAGGTTCTTCAGAGCAACAACACTAAAACTGAATAAATCTCACCAGTTTTAATTCCCCCTCTCTTGGCAAAGCAGATTGTATCTGTACATTTCTGAAGATAACTCAAAATTTGAACAGGTATTCGAGTAAAACATGTAGCATCCTAAAAACTCAACAATCCTTTTTTGTTGTAATTTACTGTCCACTGCAAGTATTGTTGCCCTCTATGGCAAAAAATCAAAGCTGTGTTTCTCTGCTACTGACAGCCCAATATACAGATTTGCCTTTCCAGGGCAGGGACAGACAAACCTTATCTCTACCAGAGTTACAGGTTCCATGAGATAGTGAACTAAAAATATAATAGTAGATTAAAATCATCACTGAAAAGATTTAGAGTCTGATAAATTATTTAGCGCATAAGTAAACAAAAAAAAAGAAAAAAAAAAAAGAAAAAAAAATGATCTGCACCATTTCCTTTCTCAGGGGGAGCAGCTTGGCTGAGTATGGCATAGATGCCTTCTTCAATGATCAGTTTGCCTTTGCATTGTAAAGTGTGGCAGGGAAGTGTATTTTTATACCTCCTTTTCTCCACTCTTTATTTCATATTTAAAGGTGCATTTTGAATGATACATGTGACTTACAGTGATAAAATCTTGGAAATCATCACGCAATTTATGACTAAACTGGTGAACACTGAAAATGTGTTGACTGTTAAAGACCATCAACCGCCCAGTGGCAAAGTGAAATCCTTGTGCTTCACCACCCAGGAACCATCCATCACTGCCTCCATACAGAGCAGGGCTGCAGGCCCTCTCTTCACTGGGGACCTGTCTGTCTCCACACGTGGCAGCCAAGGAATGACCAACTACAGCCACAGCTGACAGCACAACCAGCCACAGTCTGTAACCAGAACAAGCAGCATGGCCAAGATACCTTCCATGTAAGAGAACCAGGAGCATCACTGCGACATCTTCCATTTAGAAGATATTTCTTCTAGGGGCAGATAGGGGCATCATCAAGACATTTTCCATGTAAGAGAAATAAAAGGAGCGCCATTGAGAAACCTTCCATGTAGGAGAAATAGGAACAGTAGAATCAAGACATCTTCCATGTAGGAGAAATAGGAGGAGCATCATCAAGACACCTTCCATGTAAGAGAAACAGCAGCAGCATTGAGACACCTTCCATGTAGAAGTAGTAAAAGCAGCAGCATAAAGATACCTTCTGTTTAAGAGATATTAAAGGAGCATCATCAAGACATCTTCCATGTAAGAGGTATGACTACGGCCAAGACGACTTCCATGTAAGAAAAATAAGAGGAGCATCATCAAAACACCTTCCTTTAAAGAGATACTAAAGGAGCATCATGGAGACACCTCCAATGTAAGAGATACAAAAGGCGCATCACCAAGACACGACCCACGTAGGAGAAACAACCGAAACAGGCTGGGGAAGGGCTCCTGCAGCACCACGACAGGCAAGACCCCTGCCCGCAGCACCAGCACCTCGGCGGGGGCCGAGGCTCTCTACTTACTCCAGCTTCTTGAACTTCTCCAGCCCGGCGGCCACGTAGCGGCCGCCCTGCTCGAGGTCGCCCAGCTGGCGCACGCGGTGGCCCTGGCGCGGCGTGTAGAGCGCGCGCACGCCGAAGGGCGACGCCACCGCCTCGCTGAGCTGCGCCAGCAGCGCCTCGAAGGTGGGCACGTGCCGCCGGTTGATCACGAACTTCTTGCCCGGGTAGAAGGCGTCGCCGTTGCGGTAGACGAGCACGGTGCGCGCCGGCACCAGGTCGGCCCGGCTGCAGCCCGGCGGCGTGGCCGGCGACGCCACCATGGTGCCCCGCTGGGCGGCGCTCGGCGCAGCGCGGAGGCCTCGGCGCCGCCAGCCCCGCCGCGGCCTGACCCGTCCCCGCCCCGGATTGTGACCGCGGCCCCGGCGGCCG
>JAUBOD010000729.1:2172143-2195017 GCA_032353885.1 Nothura maculosa
TGTTAGAGGCTGTAAAATATTTTTGGTCTTCAGCTAGAAATTGAATTTTACCTATTCTCCTATCTCTTTACATGTTAAGTCAATCAGCTACACAAAAAGAAAACCTTCAGCTAAAAGTGGAAGTTTGCTTAGCAAGACTATGATTTTTTTTTCCCTCTTCATCAGCCAATGAAAATTAGCATGTCTGTAATTTACAGAATTACCTTACAGCATCAGAAGTTAAAATTCTCTCAAAGATCATCACCATCATAAAGTTCATTAGAAATAATGGTTCCCTAGAAATAATGGTTCCCAGGGACTCTGGTAAGATAGGAAGAACTAGTGCTGGGGTCTGCAAAGCAAACAAGGGGCCCTCACCCATGTCCTGCATGATACAGACTCTGAGAAGGCTCAGATTGACTTAAGGTGGTGTATCTCCTGATGTGGGGCACTCTCTGCCATCAAAGTAAAAGCAATAGCCCCAGGAAACTGCTGTGGTCTTCCTTCTGTCAGAGAGTTAGTAATTTATTTCCACAACTTCCAGTGTTTTTTGTCAGAATGCCTATTTTGGAGGCCAGTATAAAACTAAAGTTGTTGCCATGTGGAGGTCCATATGGGTGTATGGAGGTCATGGAACCCGCTGGCACTTTCTAAGGTAAAAATATCCTATATCTGACCACTGCCTGCGCTTTCAGCAAAGTTCAACAGTGGTGTCTTCAATCACTCCCTTCCTACCCTTCCTAAATAGGATGAAATACAGTAGTGTGGAGAAAGGAGAAGCAGCGGAAGGATAGGGTCCTTCCATGATCCTAAAATGAGAAAAGTATGAGGAGAAGGAGGAGAGGAGAGATATGAGAGTCCTGAAATACTAAGAACATGAAATACCAATAAAAAGGGATGTTGCCAGCTTCCACTGAGGAGTGGAAGAAGGAAACATGGAGTCTGAGGACATAGGAACACTGAATTTTGAGTGTGAGGAAGGTAAAAATGGGAGGCACAGGACTGCAGCTACTAGGAAGAGGAAATGGAGGAGTTAAAAGCCTGGCCACAAAGGGCTCCAGTGAGGGGAAATAGGGTACTTTGAACTGAGGGCAAAAAGAAAAGAGAGGAATCTTGAGCAGGGCATGGAGGAAGACAAAGAAGGAGGAGGAGAAGTGCAAAGAGGTGGAAATGTGAGGAAATGAGCTGTAGATGTAGGCAACGTGTGATGGAAAGCCATTTATTTTTCCTTATTTTGGAACAATATTTTATGTGTGAGTGTAATTCTTTTTGCCATATAAATACATATGGCTATTTATATCTTAACAGTGCAGTAGTTATCCTGACAGACTCAGTGAGATTCCGTTCAGGGCACATTTCCCTGGCCCTGCTTGGTGTGTGTTGCCAGAGCAGCACAACTTGCATTACCAGCCACAGGAGACACGCACTGTTATTGCATGATTTGCTCTTGGTGCTGAGCCAGTCCAGTGATGCCTAGGCTCCAAACAAGAGCTGCAAGGGATTTGGCTGGAAAATCAACACATTCATGGGGGCCACTAGAACTCAGCATCCGTAGTGCTGGGCAGACATAGGCAGGCAGCTGGGTCAGTGTACACTGGCTGAGAAGATGACACAAAATCACTTTAGTACCTTCTTACTGAGTTCTCCACCACGCTCATCATCAACAATCATGAGTCTATGTCTTGCTGTATTCTGCCAGGAAAGCAGAAGTCATAGGATCTTAGCAGCATAGAAACACAGGCCCAGGAGGGTCCAAAAGAGACTGTCTAGTCCAGTGGCCTGACTTTGTCCAACTGAAGAAGCTACTTTTACACTAAGCAAATCTATTAAAGCATAGCTGACCTTTTGTTAGATTTTCCCTGATATCCAAGTCAGACCTTGTTGGCTTCAGTTTTGACCTGATTCCTCATTCCATTGCATTAGCGGCATTGGAAATAATTAGCTACCATCTAATACCACCGTAAAGAGCCTTTACATCTTGTATATACTTCCTTCCTTAATTCTTTTCTAGACTAAATATATGTCTTAGCCTTTCTTCACAGGTCGTGTTTGCCAGCTCTTGGTTATTCTTTTTTTTTTTTTTTTGCTTCTGTTGTGGATTCTGCTGATCAAAATGGAACCCAATTTGCCAACGTAAGACCCGACTTGCATGAGGGAAAAAAAAAATAACTCCCTTTCATGTCTTACCTGTAGCAGCACATCCCAGAATGAAATGTCTCCTTTGATACACCACCAGACCTTGAGTTCATCTGTAGTTTGTGACTGATCCTAATCCTGTAACCTCTTGATGTTTTTCTGCCTTTCACATTTAATACCTGGGCATTTGTTCACTTTTTCTTATATATAATACTTTTGCCTTTTCTTCCTTGTGTTTCACTGGTTCAAGTCAGGTATTTCTCCATCGAGTAAAAACATTTTTAAACATGATTAGGTCTCCTGCAGTTCTTAAAGCCCTCTTCAAACAAATTTACCTTCCTCACATTAATGTAGACCAAAAAAAAAATCATGATTCAAAACATCAGTATAAATATTGAGTAGAACAAGCCACACTGAGCTCCAGTTTGCAATGCCCACTCACTTTGAACCCCAAAACACCAAGAATTGTACTTTGACAGCAGTTTTACAAGCAGTGTATCCACTTTCTGAGTATTAATCATCAAAGCTGTTTCTTGTTTTGTGTATGAGGAGCTGGAATTGCATCAAGAAATAGGCCATCTTCCCAATTTCTCTGTGTACCACATCAGTAAACACGTAAAAATAGGTATAGTATGATTTGTTCTGGACACATCCCAAATGACTTTCTCCATCCCTTTAAAACCTAGCCAGTGCCTTAAATGTTTAGCCTTTTTTTCTCGTGTCTCAGGTTGTCTGGTGTGTTGTTTTCCCTTTGCCTCTTTTTAAATACAGGTAGTTTCTAAAGCCAGTTACTATGTGCAAGCTCCTCTAAGGCTCGGGGACCTGTTGCTCCTCCAGGAGCATCTGAAGATGATCGCTAATAGTTAACAACTGCCATGGGAACTTAATCTTAAGTTGTGCACTGGATTCACCTCACCCAGCTAACCAGAATACTTCTGACATCTGAATGTTCTTCAGCCTGCCCTTTCTCCATTCTGGCCTGTGCTTCTCATCCCTCGTTAAAATTAATTGCTCCAAAGATCTGATCACAATTAACCTTGAGACAGTAAAGCTTTCAGCCTTTCCTATTTCATCACAGCAGACAAAAGCTTTTTCCATCAAATTAAAAAGAAATACGTAGCCTGCAGAGCACTCGCACCTCAGTAAAGCATTATCATAATGCAGAGCCAGGCACTTTTTCTCTGCATAGCGCAAAGGCAGCTGTGCTTTCAGTGGTGCTTCTGGATTTGCTCTGTGATGATCCATTTTGGCTGCTGTGCCATGACTTTCCAATGTCTCCACATCCACACTTTTTATAGACAGACACTCACAAGGGCAGACACACTACTTGCCATGTGAAGGAGAATTTTGGCAGCACATGTCAGCCTAAACTCGTTCAGACTGGCTACCAAACTCAGATTTTGTTTCATAAAAAGACATATTTTTTCTTTTGCATAAGAGTTCGCTCATGATACATGTGCCATTTTCATTCCTATATATCTTCCACTTGCAAGAACTGCAAGGAGTGAAAAGGAAAGGCCACTGTCCAAAATGTGAACATCATTAGCCTTGCAAGATATTTTGCACCTCAAATCTTTTCCAGAGACCTTTCAGGCAACGTTTGCTCTTTCTCTTCACTCTCACCAACCTTCTTGCCTTTGGATACCAAAGCTCATTCAGAGAGGAGCTACTCAACTTTTCCAGGTATTTTTTGCCCGTCATCAAATGTCTGGACTGTCTTACTCCTTTTATTCCCTGCCTCCAATCAATCCCATCTCAAGCCAATATTTTTTACATCTCTGCAAATCCATCCCTTGTTTGTTAGGCCATGGTTTGATAATAGACTAAGTTTAGGTTTAGGATCTTGTACTAGATCAGAAGGACTGCAGTACAGCACTGACCCTGCATAAACTTCCTCAATAAATGTGATCAGAGGCACTTGATAGGTCAACTTTGTACTGACTAGCTTTATGCCAGATCAGGTGTCTTCCTGTAACCAGCATGAACTTAACCTAAAAACATAAAGGCAGGCTAACCTCTATATCATGTGAATTAACCTGTTAAAAAAGGCAGATCTAAAGATTAGTTTTGTAGTGCTGGATGATTTGATCTTCATAACTGTAATAATAGTAATAATAAAACAAATTTTATTTGCTTCAGCAGTTGATCTTCTGAGGAACAAAAATGAGCAAAACCAGAGCTTCAGAGTTGCCCTCAGATCTTTACATGTCTCTAACTGCCTCCTGAATCCTTCCTATGGCGTCCATACAGAAGGAACCCTTTTCTTCTCTGTCTTCTAAGCTCCATGAGCTCATCAGTTAAAATAAACAGTTAAGGATCATTTTTGTAAAAATCCAGTACTAGCCTAGCTAAGGCCAGATTACTGGTAAGTTCTGTTATGTTTGATTTTACATTTACAACCTGGAAGTCTGTTTCCTTTTAATACATTCAGCACTGCACATCCCCATCTAGGTTATGAAGCACATCCACAGTGTTCCTCCTTCAAGCTTTTGCTCCTGAAGCTAGTCAAGCAAGCTGCCCTGCACATGAAGGTCATTGCAATTGTACTTGCTTGTGTGCAATTTTTCCTTTCTGCTCCCTATTGTATCTCCTTGAGTTTCTATTTATTGCTCCGCAGCACAGGCTGGGAAAGTCATGGTGGATTCCCACACGTCATAGGCAGCAGGGAAGGAAAAAGCAACACCGAGTCACCATTATTCTGTCCGTCCTGCAAAAATGAGAGCTATGAAGAAATAAAACTTGCCTCTAACACAGTGATCGTAGCAGTCAGTTTGGGATGGAAGAAGGAAAAGCTATTTTCTCCAGCAAAGCACTTGTTTTTTCTCTACTGGGTTCATGGCACAGTATCACACTGGGCTGCGTATGTAGAAATCGAATCTAGATCTGCCAGGAGAGAGAAGAAGCACCTGTGTCATGTCACCTTCTTCTAGCGGAGCTCCCACCTCCTTCACAACCTCACGTAGCCTCTGTCCATAACGTTACACAACACACAGTCAGTCAGCACAGGAGATGTGTCAGCGGAGGCTCCGTGTACCAGCTCCCAAGAGCTGATAGACAGAATTCATCCTATCCAATGGAAATAGATGCATCAGATGGAAATATCTGCTCTTCACCTTGGTTTCACCTTAAGGCGATGGGAAGAAATTAGCAGTCAGAGCAGGGAACATTCCCATCCAAATTTAGACATCTGAAATAGCGCAGATGACTCACACCCGGAATGCACTTATTTTTCTCTGCGCTGTAGAGAGAACTGGTGTGACTACAGATGTCTGCGTGAGAGCCTGTCACACCTCCATTGAGAAGTCTCCATGCCAGCACTGACGTACGTGTCCTCATTGCAGCCAGCACAGAGCTGCCAAAGTTAGCAGTTCGTGGGAGGCCAAACCAGCCGTGCCCAGGGGCTCACACAGAGGCACCTAGTGACCCTTGGAGCACCTTAGGACTTGGAAAACATTTGGCAGTCTTACCACACTGTTTAAGTGTTGCCCAAAAATGTATGATTTGACCCCAGCTAGGTAAAACATTGCCCAGGTAGTGGTGCTCCCAGCAAGATGTACAGGCAGTCACTTAAAGCAGATTGAACCATCTCCTGTTCACACATCTCCTATACACAATCAGTACCCAATTCAAACCTTTAAAAATCAGTTCAGGATAACTAAGGGGAAAAACAAATCACTAAATCCACAAATGTGGGCAACTACTCAGTTCAGTTGCCCATTGACTGCTTCCCCTCACTACTTCTTACTTGAAATGGTACTTTCTCCTTTTCTAGGCTAATATCTTCATTAATATTAATTACTAGTATGTTTAACTTTGATTTCCTTTCATTTTCATGATATTCCTAACAATAAACCTAGCCTGCTTAATTGTTATCACCTCTTTAAGATCTTTTAACTATTCTCAACAGCTTTAAAATTTTCATTTTTTTCCTCTCTGTAATCTTATGATAAATAATTTCTCCCTGCGTGCTCCCTATTAAAAAGGCATTTCTGTCAAAGCTTTTATTTGTAGGCTTCAATCATATGTATACATTTATACATATGTTTGAACACCAGAGAGGGTTGCTTATTTTGTCTATATCCCATCTGACCATAAAGAGGTACAGGAAGCAAAAAGGCAAAGAGAACGGGAAGCAAAAAACAGCCAGCGGGGAAAGACAGAAAGTCTTATATAAGCGTAAATATAAACCAAGCAGGATGCATCCAGCACAACAGCTCCCAAGGAGGCTATAGGGTAGTTAGGACATGCCTGACATTTTTTGAAAACTTTCAGTCTTCATCACTGATGTGTGATTTATTGATACGTGATTGATACGTATTGATACATGAAAAACAAGCATGGCATCAATGCAGATTGAGAAAACACAATAGAATGATCTGAAATGCTAAAATATCATTTAAATTCAAATTGAACAGATGCAATTCAAAATAAGTAGAGGTGGACATGTATCGGAAATATTCTCCTCTATGATAGGAGGTGATTTAATGGTCACTGTTTGTTGCAACTGGTGAACTAACAACTTAGTGTAATAAAATATATGAGCTGTTCTGTGTGTCCTGGGAATAAGAAAGGCTGTTTTCTTGTGGTATCTCCTACTGGTATCTCAAGTCTGTAGTACCTAAAAAAGGACAAATTCTGATCAAATCTCTTTTTCTGGAGTTAAGATTTCATACAGTCACTCTGCAATATGATTCTTTTTGATATTTAATGAGATGAATTCACACTGCAGCCCTGCCCTCAGCCGAGACCAAGAGAAACCTTTGTTCAATACTCAGCTGCCTCTTGACACATGTTTAGAAACTCCAAGACCTTCTGACAGATCTGTCTGAAACTGGCTAACAGGTTCGGGAGTTACTAGCCAGATACACACCGCATGATCATATAAGCCTTGTTCTGCAAATAATGCTGAAGATAGAAACAGTGGCCACTAAACTGATGTGGATACAACTAGCAGATAACATTTTGCAGGTGGCATCTGAAGCAGAGGAATGGGTGCTAGAAAGAATGGCTAAATATAAAGTTAATAAAGCATCGGAGCAGGTGTCCGCAGTGTCAGGAAATGAGCCCCAATGCAGCTTGGTTCAAGTAAACTCAGGCTCTACTTCATTCAGTTTACAAGGTCACTGCCAGACATCACTAACTTCTCATATATTAGCAACCTAGATGTTTCAGTTTAGTTTAAAATCATGAGGCAAATTGGTCTCATGGGTTAGATTTGTTTATATTCTGTTTACTCAAAAAACTGTCCAAACTTAAATGGGATTCATCTTATGTCATAAATGTGTTTTTTTTAAGAATTTATTTTAAATATTATAAATTTTATGTTTTTTAAAAAAGCAAATCAATATCTAAGCTGACACAATGTGGAACCATATAATAAAAGTTTATCATACAATTCCATTGCAGGTCTGACTAGATGGAAAAGGAAGAAAACCTTTGAGACGAAGAGTGAGGATACTTCAGGCACCTCTGTCCCAAAGAGAAATTGAAAAAAAGATGTTATAACTAAGAGTTAATTGCAAAGTCAGCATAGCAGCATTGCTATGTATATACATACATGTTGCATATTCAACATATGCATTCATGCTTTTGCCAGGCAAGCCTGAGAGATCCAGGATTTTTCTTCCTGTTTCTGAAAGGTAAGACATAACCACAAAATCAACATGCCAAGGCAATCATCTACATCAAGGTCAATAACAATCTTCTCTGCTTATTCAGTTCTGGATATTTAGAAGAGACTTTATCTAAATAATGTACAAGTTGCTACGTTAGATTTCTTGTCTATAGAAGAAAAGCAGTGCTGGTGGAGTGGCAAGGAATGGTATTAAATAAATCAAACACACATACATAAATAAGGAAGGTATTTTGTACTAAGAAAGTTAGTATTTTGCATTTTCAGATCCTCTTTCATCTCAAAGTGTACCAAGAACACAGTGAACTGAATGTATCATTTGGTCTCCCTCCATTACAATCATACTAAAGGATGAAGCTGGATAAAGAACAAAGCTGGATTTGTGGCTCTTCCCGTATGTAATAAACCATTTCTTCACTAGATGGCACCCGTCTACTCCTGTGAATCAGTGTTCGGCGTGGCAAAAAAACCAAAAGCTTCTTTTTCAGAGAACATAAAATTTTTCTTTATGTTGAAGGCTTTTACTGCTTCTCCACGCTGTGCATTACACTCCTTTGTGTGCTTTTAAGGGTGAAGTCTCACATCACCCCAAACATGTACTTCAACTACCCCGAAATAAGCATAAATCTAGAATTTACATACTGTGACAAATCCTCAGCAGGTATAAATGGGTTTAGCATCACTGAAGTTAATTGATGCCAGGTGAAGATCTGCACCTGCAGTTTAGATGCTGGCCTGCAGAGCACAGCTTGGCTTGTTTTCTTTTTCTTAATTCCAGCGCACAATAATTGAACTAATTTGAGCAAGCTTCTCACATTTTATCCATTGGTAATAGACTTAAGATCAGTGCGTGGTTCTTTTTCATAAGTTCAAATGATCTTTTCACAAAGTAGAGAAGCAAGTTTCCTGAAGACATCAAAGCTAGGAACTCAGGTGCTCACTACATCAGCAGTTGCACTGAAGATCATGGTAGCCCTAATAAAAGCAAATTATTGCTCCACTCCATCATTTTATATTCAGTTGCCTCTTGTTGCCACTAGATGATAGTATGGTAACACATGTTTTACTCAGCTGCAAGCCAGACCTTCCCTCTCTGAATTCTTGGCAGAATTCACGTTTTTATATGGGAATAATGTACAGAAAGGCATCAATGCTACACAGCTAGCCTTTGAATAGAAGTGTTTAATTATATCCCCAGTGGCTTCCATACATTAGTGAATAGTACATGGTATTATTTGGCCGTGGACCCAAACTGGGTTTTATTTAGACAAAGACATAGTGGTAGATCGGTCTCCTCCCCTTGCTTTTGTAGACACCCATCCAGAGCTGTAGTGAGACGTTTCATTGCAAAGGGCAGGATAATTTTGTTTCCCTCTGAAGAAGACCACAAATGGCTCGAGGTAACATTTACACTCCATCTCAGGGGCATCCTGCTCGCTGTTAGTTCTGCCCATCTGCTTTTTGCTTCTCTCACCCTTTCCATTTCACACTCTCCCTCTTGAGAGGGCTCCCTTCCTTCCTCATTCAATTGAAAAGCTCCCGGCTAGAAGGAGACATGCATCCAGAAAAACACCTTGAGCACATAACTACCCTTCCCTCTACAAACCATTTCTCCCCCAATTCACAAAGCTTGTTCTCACCTAGCAGAGCACAATTAAAAACAAACTGTTCATTCTGTAAGCTCTGCTGTAAATAGTCGAAATACGAGGCTTTGTGTCTTTTTTTCTTAGATAAATCTTAAGAATTTGCTTTCTCTTTACCTGCCTCTCCCCAGCCAGCGCAGTGCTCCCCAGCATAGGCAGGAGGCTGGCTCCAGCCCTGCACACTACCTTTCACTTCAGGTGGTTTCAGAGATGCAGGTATTTCCATCTCCCTGAGTGGAAACAAAACCTCTTGCTTCACAATCTATGGTTGTGTACATGGATTTATTGGTACGCCTAGATAAACCAAAAATTAACAAACAGCTGCAGCCAAGAGAGACTGAGCTTTGCACAAACTCATGCTCATATGTGCACAGATAAGTGAGCAGCAGGATACCTGAAAATCAAGGCTTATGAGGAGGTTGTCCAAATAGAGGCAAAGGAGAGAGTTATGCATTATCCAGGGCTGGGTTAAATCCTAGTATAGGATTTAATTCAGCCATCAGCACTACAAGGCACTGAGCCTTCCTTCAGAACTCGACCAGGATTCAAATCTTATGGAAATCTGGTATTTACATTTTACTGAAGATTTTGCTACTCGGACATCTTTTTGTTTCGATTCAGGATGAAAATATGTTTTTAAGATTTGCATATTTAAAACACTCATATTAGTTCTATATTATTTAATAATTGGACATTTAATAGTGCATGAACTGCTTGTTACAAGGCATAATTGTTAAATGAGTCATTTATGTAATCAGTAAGAATATTTTCCACATAATGTTCATTAAAATATCAACATTGTTAATGCTTTGTATTCTGATTATTTCTGTTTTTATTGCTTTACTTTCAGAATATCTCCAGTTTATAGTGTCATAGCAGTCCCAAAAGGAGAAACTGATTCAAGTGCCACACTCCTTCATTACTGCAAACAAGAGCACTCTCAGAAAGATAACTTGTTTCAATTGGAAAGAAAGAGATAAAGAATAAAGTAAAAAATTTCTAGCGTTATATTGAATGCTATTACTTGACAAGATTACTGACCCTTTATAGGTCAAAATGAAGTTTGAGAGCTTAGAAATGAAATTCTGAAACACTCCAAAAGGAAACACCTTGGAAGATGTTCGCTTCAGAAATTTTTGCCATTGTGAACCTTCCCTGCATTTGAAACTATAAAATTGTTTTTGTTCATCTTATCATTTTGTTTCATTTTTCATTAGATGCTGTAACTAAAATATCCAACCATCTCCTTTTTTTTTTTTAATGCATATTTGAACTAAGATTTCCAGAGTTTATTCTTCTTAGAAGTACTCCATTTTCTTGGAGTTCTGCAGGGAGATAGCTGGGCTCTTCCCAGCCAGGGAGCAGTAAGAAAGCAGCAGAACCAAATTCCTCTGAAAGCAGTGGAAATCTTACAGACATATCCCACAGGCCTTGTTCCCCCCGCCCAAATGGTGAATTAAGGACTGTAGCAACCAAGGACATAAAGGGCTCTGGCAATATATCTAGCTTCTTTTCTATTGCATATTTCAAGAATTGCAGAAACATACACTGGAGACCATGAAAACTGGAGGAAATAAGTGGGGTTTTTTTTATTGTCTTTATTTTTCATCATAAATTTTATAGAAACTCAGGCTGCTTACAAGCTGTAGACATTATGGCAATCTTTATAAATGTGGAGTGAGTTCCATACAGCCAGAATACAGCATACAGCATTTGGTACCTAAAAAAGCTTCTCACTTTCTTAAAAGGAATATGAAAAGGTCTCTTTTCATGTTTCCAGAGAAATCAAACTATTGTATCTGAGACTTCCAAAAACTAGATGAAAATAAACAGTTAACAACTTAGGCACTTGCGTAACGAGGGAGCTCCAGACATCTGGAACTCAAGTGTGGACTATTCTAATATACCTGCAGTGATTTGACAAGAGTATATCAAAGATTTAAAGGCTTTCTGAGGATTCCCACAGCAGAGAGGCAGCAAGAAGCAACCATGGTATATACAAATTGTTCTACCAGAACAGTCAGCCCCTGCAAATTCTGTAAAGCATCTTTGAATATTAGTATAGAACCATGTCCACATTATTGTTAGATATCAATACAGAATTTGAAGAAAGCTTTACATACATAAATCATATCCACCTTCATAAAAAATATTCAAAACAACACACCAAAAAAGTAAAGCAATCTACGGATCATCTATTTCTTATAGTGATTACTCTAGTCCTGGGCTGATATTCAATTTTATAGAAACGTGCTATCGATATTCAAAATTCATAGTAAATATATATATACAGGGTTCAAATTCACAGAGTAAATATATCAAGCAAAGCAATTTACCTTTTCTAGTATATAACAATAGTATCATGCCGCATATTGTTAGGATGCAGATATGGACGAAAATGTATGGTCACTGATTATTCAAATACCATGACGCTACACAGTAGATATGAGTTGGTCTTGCCTTGCTGAAAGGAAACATCAGGAAGCACATGCCAGATCCACTCTGCATATTGTAGGCTTACTTCCCATACTCATCTTACACACAGTTTGGTTGCTAATTTATACAAAGGATCTTTCCTCCTTAAAGATCACCTTAAAACACTGTGCAGAGTAGTCCTGCAAACCGGTCAGTCTTTAATTTTGCAGTCTATGTCTAAGATCAGGTTGAAATGATGTGCAACCGTCTCTTAGAAAGCTGCAAAATAATTCATCATTTCCTTTGTGAAATTATGGGCATTTTAAAGTATATATCACATTTTCAATTACATGCAATTGTAAATTGGGTACATAAATTATTTGTGCAAAGTGATTTATTGCTGCTATATACATGAACTGGAAAGCTATTTAGAACTTGTTGCTGCTTTTTAGGGGTTCAGCACTGAAATCTGACTAAAGGTGATAATTTTTTTTCCTGCCCAAAAAACTGTTGGCTAAACCATTTTTGTGACAATCATTGTCGATTTATAAGAAAACTTAAACTGTAGAGAACTGGTATGAGTTTGTGGGGTTTTTCTGTGCTAAGAGCATCTTATGCAAATGTGAAGCGTTTCCTTTCAGTTTATCTGGACCTTAATTATTTCATGCACTGAATAATTCTCAACTAAAGAATACAGAAGATCTTATTTTAAGATCTTATCTTAAAAATCTTATTTTTACCTTTAGCAAATCCCAAAACACCCATTTGGTCTGGATCCCTCTCTCAGTACTAAATTACAAGACTTTGGTCCTCCTCCAGCCTTAAAGCTCAGTTAGTTTTGTGAACGAAATATTACAAAATTGGTAGCACTCCTGATTAGTTGGCTGCTTTGGCTGTGTTTTAAAAACGAAGTTGCAATACCTTTACATCCAAAAAAACTTGCAGTAGTATTTGTACTAATTAACTGCGGTACACAAAGTATTTGCCTCGAGACTGAATTATCCCTGTAGCACTACAAGCAATTAATGTTTGTAACTACAAATTTTGCTAAGATAAAAGAATATCAAGGATCTACGTCTTCAGAAATACCATTCTAGCAACTGAAGAGCAAATTCTGCCTTCTCTCACAGTCATGCAATCAAATTTGGGCATTTTGTCATGAGGGTGGAATTTAGCCTCCAGCCTCATTTTTTACTAAATACATATATTTTCCCAAAGAAAAACAAGCCCTGTCTTACTTATTATTGTTCTTCCCTTCTGAAGGGTAAATATTGATATTTGAAATACCTAAATTGTATTTACAGCTGTACAACCCTGATGTCACATACTTGCAAAATATCTCCTGTGCTCCATGAACATAGGGCAACTCATACGATCTGCTTAAAAAAACATTTTTTCTTAAAATAAAGAAAAAGCAGACGAGCTTACACGTTTTCTTTGTCAAATTCACAAACAAAATACATGGTAATGTGACACGCCACGTCGTTCCAGCCCCCAGAGGCCACCATCTCCACACAGTCCTCCTCGTCGTAGGCATTGTTGGGCTCCCCGCTGCGCCACTTGTTGAAGGTCTGCATGGGGGATCGGTCGGAGTAGACGAAGTTCCCCTCCTTCTCCAGGTCATTGATGCCGATGAACACTCGGGTGAGCCCCGCTTGGTTGATGTAGGAGGCGATGAGGTTGTTGGCGTGCTCGTCCTTGGGCATGCTCAGCGTTCCTCCTCTCCCGTGGCAGTAGAGCTGCGCTTCCACGTACCTCTTCTCCTCCTTCACCAGCAGATAGATCTTATTATCTGTCTCACGCACACCAGCAACAGCTGCGGGGGAGGGCAGTGCTGAAAAGTGAGCACTCGCGTTTCTATAAACCAACTTACTGCACACCCCAAAAGAGCTGCACAAATCAGACGCGAAGTGGCGGTGCTCACTGCGAGCAACCTCAGCGGCCAAGCGTGACCATGAACAAGGAGACTATTTATGAAAAATACACCTACCATTTTTTATGAATTTTAGTTCTGTTGTGAGCTGTGCCACTTGGATATCCATTTCACCAATAGCCTTCCTTAGCTGGCTACACTCACAGGGGATGCCTGCAAAATGGTACAAATAGACCACGATCAATAAACTGTGTCATCCTCATCATTATCTAGTAGCTTTATGGAAAGGCCCAGCCTGGCTTCCCTGGAAGAGACACCTTCCACCCAAATAGTAGATGAGAAACTGTGGCCTCTGCTGCCCTGAACAGCCATAGGATTTTCACAGGTGTTTGCACCCAAACAGTGGATAAAATTCTTATTTTCGTTCTTCTTCAAAGAGTTTTTCTTTTCCAGCAAAAATCTACACAGCATATTTTTCCTCTGTTTCTCACAAGGAATCTAATGCAGCAGATCAAAAAGGCAAATGTTCCAACCACACAGTGCACATAATTAGCTGCAAAATGTATTTCTGCACTTCTCAGAGTGTTGAATTTACTGTAGCTCTCCTGATAAAAGAAGACAATAGAAAACTATCTATTATGCCAAATTGATATTGGTTTGAAAAAGTCTGAATGAGAATACTAAAAGAATAATTGCTACTTCTGTGAACCCAAGTTTCAAAACTGGGATCAATTATAGCTTCCAGTTCTGCATACAATTATTCAAATCTGCATTTGACTCAAGAGAAAACTCTCGTGGGGGACTTTTAATGTACCAGGAAGGAAGGAACAAACTGAGCTTTTGCCATGGACCTGTTGCTTTTGTAAGTAGTGAGCTTGAAGCCTGTTGCTCAGGCCTACTGGCTTGCTGGGCACTTTCATGGAAAGCAAAATAGAAACCTTTACGAACAACTTATGCTTTTTAAGCCAGACTTCCACCTTTTCCTCTGGGGGATCTAAGTCCCGCTCCTACAACCATAACCCATGTTGGAGCAGGGCCTTCCTGCACCAATTCCTTTGGGTTGGCTGGAGGTCAGAACCGGATAGGCAGAGAGGTCCTTTTGCTCTGTGATAAATGATCAGACAGTTGTACTTAAGCTCCTACTATGCTTTCACAGTGATATGACCTCTGAGGAGATCTGAGATATTGTTTTAAAAAATACATTACAAGTCCAGCAATTTCTGCAGCCTCAATATTTTTTCTTAACTAATTTGAAGACATTACAGCAAATAATACACAAATACTTATTTATCATGTTTTATCCCAGTGTTTCAAAAGACATATTTTTGGTGATGCATGAATCTTCTAAAATTCTTCACATACAGAAGACTTGCCATGGCTTACCTGGGTCGCCGTTAGGACCCGGTGGTCCTATGTCACCATTATCTCCTTTTTCTCCTAAAAAAATGAAAAGGAATAGAACTTAAAGGCAGCTTCTTGGGGTAACAGTTCAGTTTGTCTCTAGTAACATTCAAAGGGAAACGTAGAAATAGGCCTAAGTAAAAATAAAAAAGAACTTCATAGAACTAATAACTTCTGATGTCGTAGAGAGGAAAGGGCTGGATATTCTGTTTTACAGCCTTAATCTTATCTTCTAATCCAGATGCTTAAGTAAATACTGGCTCAAATGATTTAACCAAAGTCCTGTAGGAAGCCTGTGGGGAAGGCAAGTATAGAATTCAAGTCTTAGGCTTTTGAAACTATATCAAAATACAGTGCACCCTCCTATCCTGTCTACACTTGCATGTTAGTGCACAAAGTTCTTCATTTAGCCTCAAATCAGGATTCCCAGGTCTAGCTGTCAGAGCAAAAGGGAACTCACTGAAGGAGCTTAATCAGCTGCTTGACTGCAGAGTGAGAAACTCCCTATTGTGATAACCTCTGAGACTAGTTAACCGTTTTTTTCAGGCCACTAGACTTTTCTCAAAGATAAATAATCACAGATTTTTCGTCTGAGACACAAATGGGAAAGGATTGAACTAAGCTTACCTTTTGAACCAATGGGACCAATTTTTCCATGTCGTCCCATGCTGCCTTTCTGTCCTTTGTCCCCCATTTCTCCTATACATAACAAAAAGACAAAAGGCCAAAGGTAAGAAGGTAGTCTGATACATTCAGATTCCAGCACCTTTGCAACTTCAGTTTTTGCAATGAGCAAAAGCATGCTATATCCCCAATATTTGCTGAACTGCAGGGGTCCACCTCATTCCTTGTCAAGGTCTGATGTGTAACAACCTAGATACTGATTTAATCTTTGCAAAGCAATTGATTTTAATGAGGCACACAGGTGTAAATGAAAACTGAGCTTGGCTGAGAGCCACTGGAAAAGCTTTTGCAAAGTGTTGTCAGATAGTGATGCCAGAATTAGGGTGAAAATGAGGGGAAATTCCATTAGAACATGTAGGTCAATGGACTAGGTTTGTAATGGAGTTGGAAAGACCTAAAGAATCAAGCACAATTTGCAGTTTGCACTGATGAAGTCGCTCCACTCTAACCAAAGTCTAAATTTGGCTGTTGTGTCTTATTTAAACAATCTAAACACAGTGAAGGCATCCTTGCACACTAAACATTTGAAAATTAAATAATGAGATATAAAAATGAAGAACATACATATGTTCATACTGAAACACATAAAGTTTAAATAAAAACAAGAATGTTGAATGATTCTGTGGAATAGATGATTCTGGGGAATACTTAAAAGTGCATTTGTAGCAAAGATGCCCCTTGAAAATCATATTCCTCAATTCTTTTTTTTTTACAAATAAACATATTCAACTCATTGTGAGGAGAAATTGTCAACAAATCTACACGACACAGTCGCAGTCACCTATCAGTATTTGTCCATGTAATATTCCCAGAAATCTAAGGTGAGACAGTTTGATTTGCCTGCTTTTTTCTGACTTTGACCCCTTTTCTATATACTGTGTTTTCCTGTGACAGGCGAAGTGAATATTGCAGTGGCTTGAGGGGTAACAGAATTTGCACTGGCAGGTTCTTTGTCATGACCCTCTTCACAAAGCAGGCTGAAGCACAGTGCTTGTTGTTACTAATAAAAGGTTTACTACAGTTCAATTTAGAAGTTAGTAATCTAGGCTCCTCCAGAGCTCAAACAAAAGAACAGATAAAAGCTGTCTGTTATGTCATGCAGCTCTTTTGGATGGCATTTCTCAAACATTATGAAAAATAAATATCTTGTGTAAATGCTGTGAGTAGCACTTTAGCATCTAAAAGCCTCATCCTACCCTGTATCTGCAATACCTGTGTACAAATTCAGGGCATCAGTAGTTATCAGAAGTAAACAAACACAAACCATTTGATAGGTGAGTACAGCAGGTTTACAAATTACTCCAATTTTGGCTTAAACAAGGCCATTTGTAGTCAACAAACTCCACATAGTCCAAGCTTCTCTCAGGTGCAACTAACTCTTCATTGCAGATTATTATATGTAATGCTCTTTAGTACTGGTATTGCTTTAGAAATGATTACCTGCTTTTTAAAAAATTTATTTTCTGAGACCTATGAAAGTAGTCCTTACATTTTGTTAAGCACCATGCAGTGTTTTTTGCATTGTTTGCCGTACAGTGGGGCTAACCATGGCCCTGAGAAGCTTCAGGAAGTAATATCACTGCTCTGTATATGCTGGCTGCACTCTTTCCTTGGTGCAGCACCGAGTAAGTCTGCCATCAGATTTAGTCCTCTTTGTACCTTTACTTTGGGAAGGAACATGGTCTGGACCACAGACTTCCAGCTGTGGAACTACTTATATGAGGTTCGTTTTTGACTGTCCACACATCAATAGAAGACAGAAGGTATGGCGAGACAATGGAGAAGAGAAGCCAAATGCCTCCTGAGGCTCCCATCCTACAGAAACACAACACTGAGACGGCTATGAGAAATATTGTCACAATTTATTCAATGATTTTCTCACCCAAAATTGTTTCTTTCCTCTAAAACACATCCATTACACATTGTTTAGCTAAATAAGAAATGAATGAGGCAAGTTCGATGGAAAATCCACTATAGTGATCAAGCAATTGAACCCTTGTGAATTGCTAAAGCTCAGGCCCAGCTGTGGATCTGTGACAACTAAAGATCTCTTGTCAGGATATGGGATTCGTTGTGGAATTCACATACTTCTAGTATATGTTTTGTAAAGCTGGATATTTTTCTGACTGGTTTAATCATTAACCTTCACTTAAAAGCTAATTAGTGATATGTTTCAGGACATAAATTGATCATCACCAGGGTAAAAGATGATGTTACCTCTCCTCCGTGTTACTCCAGGTTTCACATAGGTATCAGTTGATGATACCTATTCAGGTTACGAAAAGATAATTTCCTTTAAACTGTCAAAAGATAAATGTGTTGGTCTAATTCATTCCTGGCAAGTCCAATAATCAATGATTTTCCTTGTTTCCAGCAAGAATCAGGCTCCTTCACTTCTCAGACATTCAATCAGTTAAGAAATTTGACAAAAATATTTTCCCTTGTTTATATTTTCTATATATTCCTATATTCCTCCCTTCTGGAGGAACAGAAAGAACAGAATGAATTCAATCAGCTTAAAATTCCTGGTTTCTTTTAGAGACTCAATCCATGGGGATGTGCAACTTAGAAAAATACTGATGCTACTGATGCTACTATCAGATATTCACCCGTTAGAGATGACATATTAAGGATGTATTTTCTTGAAAGTCTCCAAGAATATTAGCTTACAATGACTTCATCTGGTTGTTCTAAAGATGAGCTTTCTCACTTTGGATTGGAATTGGGATTGCAATATCAGATTATATCAGATATTTACTTGCTGTTCCATATTACCTCTTTTCAAGCAGCTTTGTCTGAAATTAAACAAACATGTATGTAGTAAATACATGAATTATAATATATAAATGAGACATCATTTTCTTTCTTCACTGCCCAAAAGAGGACTGCTTTTCAATAACAGCCAGCAAATGCTATGTAATCTGCTCAGAAGTAAAAGTGTGAGATCTCAAATAATGAAGACTTATATGTCTCCTGCACTCATTGAAAGAACTGGTTAGATTTGGTTTTCTCCAGCAGTGACTAACCCCGGCTTCTATACCAGAGGCTTGCTTATTCTATAGAACAAATCACAGGATTTCAAGAGACCCTTATCTGCCTTGAGGGTTTTCAAAAGTTTAAATACCTTCTATGAAGCCTTTTTCAGTGGGCCTGTGCTTGCCAAAAATGCAGTCTAAAAAGTCATAATGAAATAAAGAAGCGACTGATGAAAAGAAATGAGGACAGTGAAAGAAATTAAGTCCCAAAAGACCAAGTGTAGGAAATCTAACTGAAAGTGAATGGAGAATATGAAGCAAGTCATCTGTCATCTCTCAGATGAAGATGATATACAGTGGAACCAATTAGAGAGGACTTAGTGGGTTTTGGAAGGAACTAAAGCCTAAATGACCTTTTTGGTGGTCCTTTCAGGCCCACAAACAAAAGAAGAAAGAAAATACGAGAGATGAATGGCAGACTGCATAACCTATGGGAAGATGAAGGCTTTGGCTCTGTGGAGTTCTGCAAATTGAGTTATTCATAGAGCATGACCCATCTTTTCAGACAGGATTAACTGGAACAGACAAGAAGGTAAGAAAAGGAGAAGGGCCAAAAAAACAAATCCAGTAGAAACTCAAATATTCTGTGTTTTGGACAAATCGAACTGAGTGTGTGAAGGAGAGGAAGAAAACTGTTGTTTATATTCCAAAATTATATTTTAAAAAAATCAAATGAAAATTCCTATATATGAAATGGAATTTGACATATCAGACATTATAGAGACATACCTAACAACATTAATAGAAGTATGCCAAACCAGACCAAAAGTCTGTCAAGTCCAAGGCCATCTTTGAAATCAATTAGCAAAGAATATTTAGAAAAAAGTAGGTAATACACAGATCAAATTTAAAGTGTCATTCCCCAACATATCTCCTTAGTCTTCTCGCAGTTAACTTTCCCAATTGAAATATTTAATCTGACTTGAACAAGAACCTTATTTTACAAGCTTATCATTATGTTATGGTATTACATATTCAATTTATATTCAAGATACCTTTTAGAACTTTATTGACAACTGGAAGTTGAAAAAAATATTAGCAAACTGGCGCACTATGTTACAACTTTGCCCTAAATAAATCCAACTTATACACACCACTGAAGACTGGTGATCACCTAGGGAACAGTGATTACAACTGAGTTGCATCTTTTATAAATAAACAGTGGATAATCCCAAGTTATATTTTAGGTAGCTAGGATAGACTCATTTCACCCAGTATTAGGTACCTGAAAGTTAGGTGTTTAGTCAAAGCTACTCATCTAGGCTCTCCTTGTAGACAATGCAAAATAACACTGCTTAACAATGAATCATCCCACTCATGTTAGATAGCTATCTTAGTGACAAAGTGAATTTTCAAAAGCTTTGTATAACAAAGAGCTAAAAAGGAATGATTACTAATCCCTAATGATGAGAAATCAGAAAGGCAAGAAAATTTGTAGGGAGAACTAAAGACATCAAGAAAAATCAAATCTAGTAAGGTAAAGGAAAGGTTTAGAGGATTTTTACGTAGATTCATAACAAAATAAATAGTGACAGTATGGTCCATTCCTCACAAGTTTTTTTTTACATTCAAATGCACACATACACACATAACTGCATTTATAAAATATATATCTTACCAGAATTAGGTTAAGGACACATAACTCAGCCTGTTCATTCCAGTGGTCCCTGTGGCCTAGTGTACACATTGACAGCCGGAGCTACTATTAAGGAGATTGTGCAACCCTAGGCAAAGGGAACTTAGTGGCTTGCACTTGATTAAATTGTGGATTCCTAAAGTCCCTCTATCCTACATTTATTTACGTTCAAGATCCTATTGCATTCAAGTGGAACAGAAGATAGTTTCAAATCAGATACCCACTTTTTGAACCCAAGACTACCAATATCTGGACTTTCATGTGGAATTCTGCCTGCAGCACTCCTTAGTGAGCAGTACATTCACATATGTTAACTCTGAAATGTAAATGATTGGTTGATTACATAATAGTGAGACATCAGTAATACTAAAATATAAACTGAGGTATTATTATCTCTCTTTAGAAGCTGATTATACAAATGGCTGAACTCTCTGGCTTCAATCCAGTTATATTAATGAAACTTTTCATTTATTTAAAGGCCATATCTATACGTGCAGACTAAATTGCCAGGGATGGTTGCCTGACAGTGGGAACTAAGTGGCCAGGAATGGTACAATCTACGAGATTGTCTTAGATTTTCAATATAGGACAGTCCCTTGGAAGCTGCTCATTGTGCTAACTCCCAAAATATGCCCAAGAATTCCATGGGAAAGATTTAGCTAGCACAAGCCAAACCATGCTACACTGTTACAAGACTGTTTAACATATTATTTGAGAAAGAGGATGATGTGTAAAGACTGAAATTAAAGCATTAAAATAATGTATTTTAAAATGTTTAAGGGTAAAAGTAAATTAAGAGGTCTTGAATGCTTTTTAAGTGCTGTTCTTTTGTAATGTATTCCAAGATTAACTTCATTCTCTATTTTGATTGCCGTAAACAGAATCCATGCTAATCTGTGAAAATTCACATGATATTGTTACTGAAATATAGGCAAGGGGTTTGTATTCATGGAAGATTCAACCTCACAGATAAGATCATGACTCAGTCAAAAACTGAGATCATTCCCATCATGGAACTCTACAACAACCAGTGCAAGTGGGGATAGCAAGGCCTGGTACACCTCCCACCCTACAACCTGCACTGCAATGCATGCTTCATTCATCCAAATCGACCATTTTAATTGATCCAGTACTCTATGTATTACATACAGTCAGCATATAGTTTTATATTCTGCTGACATGCTATGCATCATAATTGACCTACGTAGTTAATTAAAATCAATGAGGAAAGTAAGTGGAATTTAACCTTAATCAGTGCCCAAAGACATCAGGATCTCTGAGGTCACCCTGAAACATTGGGATGTTCATAGCTAGATTTATTTCAGGTAAGTACAAAAGTACTAAACGTATTTCTGCTTCCAAACTATGAAAATCTGGAAATATCATAAGGAAGGAATATGCTAAAAACATTTGTAGCACTTTCTCATATTGAAATGTTTATTTCAGCTCAAATTTACTATGAGAAAAATATTTCTTATTCTATGTGTTCACTGGTTATGGCACTCCTAAGTAGTCCAAAGATACCAAGCACATTGAATTTACCCAAGAAGCAAAAGAAAAGAAAGAAGAAAGAAATAAAAAAGATTTTTGTGATTACCTGAAGTGACAACATAAGGTAGAAAACCCTACAAATGCTGTACAATTACTGCTTCTCCCTCCTGTAAACCATCATTTACTTAAAGAGCAGTAACATACAACCAACACTGGCAGTTTCTCCCAGTAGAAAGAGCAAAATATTAGCCTCTTCCTGTGAAAATAGTAATTACCAGACTCAGTAAAAGTACAATTAAAAACTATAAAAGTGATTTTTTTTTTACAGTAACTGCAATTCAACAACCTACAGTCCAAAAGCTGAACCACAGTGAGCATCCATATGTGCACTTAAAAGGGGCAAATGCAAGGTGAGGCAGCAATTTTATCTATCTTTCATTTTGCACTGAGCTGTGCTTTAAGTCATGGCTCTACGCCTTATGGTAATTTAGCTTTTAAAGAGTTCTCCCAAGATTTTAAAGGACATCAGTGGTGTAATCCCATCAAGAGATGAAGAACAGAGCAAAATAAATAAATAACAGGTCATGCATGGATATTATATTAGATAATCTATTGAGGAAGAGACTGGAGTTGTTATTTCTGGAGCACCATGGTGGACCAGCTACAGGCTCCAAATGATGGCCAGGTCCTATCCCTCCTTGCTGTTGTGACATGAATATTCTTGACCATGATATGAATATTCTTCTTAAGGGAAGTTCTTAATGGAAGTGAGGAAGCCAAGTAGGAGAATAAAAGCCCTGGACTTCTGGAGGGCTCACATCATTGGCTTGTTTGGGGGAGTGGTAGGTAGGCTGCTATGCAGAGTTGCCCAGGAAGTGCTTCTCATTCTTAAAGAACAGTTTTCCTTTCTTTTGATTTAAAGCACAAGACCTGTCCATCATAATGTGCA
>JAUBOD010000729.1:2195117-2215509 GCA_032353885.1 Nothura maculosa
AAAATTGTAAAAGTGAATTTTTTTACAGTGACTGCAATTCAACAACCTACAGTCCAAAAGCTGAACCACAGTGAGCATCCATATGTGCACTTAAAAGGGAGCAAATGCAAGGTGAGGCAGCAATTTTATCTATCTTTCATTTTGCACTGAGCTATGCTTTAAGTCATGGGTCTATGCCTTATGGTAATTTAGCTGTTAATGAGTTCTCCCAGGATTTTAAAGGACATCAAGAGATGTAATCCCATCAAGAGATGAAGAACAGAGCAAAATAAATAAATAACAGGTCAGAGCAAAATAAATAAATAACAGCTCATGCATGGATATTAGATAATCTATTGAGGAAGAGACTGTGGAGTGGTTATTTCTGGAGCACCATGGTGGACCAGCTACAGGCTCCAAATGATGGCCAGTTCCTAACCCTCCACAGGCAGGCTGAATGTCCCACTATGAAAAAGATGTCAGTGTGTTAGATATTTCAGTACTACCTGCTGTCATGACATGAATATTCTTGACCATGACATGAATATTCTTCTTAAGGGAAGTTCTTAATGGAAGTGGGCAAGCCAAGTAGGAGAATAAAAGCCCTGGACTTCTGGAGGGCTCACATCATTGGCTTGTTTGAGGGAGTGGTAGGTAGGCTGCTATGCAGAGTTGCCCAGGAAGAGCTTCTCATTCTTAAAGAACAGTTTTCCTTTCTTTTGATTTAAAGCACAAGACCTGTCCATCATAATGTGCAAGGAAAGTGAGCAGATTTGGCAGAAGTCCAGCTTGGCTGAACAGGAAACTGCTGGCTGTGCCCAAATGCCAAAAGGAACAATATAGGAGGTGGAGGCAGGAGCAGGCTGCCCAAGGGGAATATAGAAGCACTTCCCAGGCATGCAGGGATGAAATGACAACACAAATGTTTAGATTGAGCTGAACTTGTCTAAGTATGAAGACAACATGAAAGGCTTTGTAGATAAGACAATAACAAAAAGGAGAGCAGGGATAACATGGCCAGTTTGCTCAGGGAGAAAGGCAACCTCACGACGAAGGACTTAGAAAAGGCTGAGATACTCAGTGCTTTCTTTGCCTTGGTCTTTACTGGCAAGGTCTGCTTTCAGGCTTCCCGGGTCTTCATGACCAGTAGCAAAGGACCAGAGCAACCCAAGCTAGAAGGACCGAGTTAGTGACTACTTAAGTCCGATATGCGCATATCCATAGCACTGGTCAGAATATATCCAATGGTGTTGAAAGAGATAGATGATGCTATTACCCCTTGTCATCCTTGACAGACTGTGGCAAGCAGACAAGATTCCTGGTGACTGGAAAGGACAAATATTATGTCTGCTTTCAAGGAAAGCCCTACCAGCCAGTCAGCTCACCTCAGCTCTCAGCAAAATTACAGATCAAGTTCACATGAAATTTATTCCAGACACCAGAAGTACAAGACAAGGGAACACCCGACACCAAATTTCCAAATGTCTGACCAACCTCATTGCTTTCTATAATAAAAGAACTGGCCTTGTGCATAAATAAATATTATTTACTGACAGGATCTTCATGAAGATCAGAAAAGACATATGCAAAGTCCTGTATATGGAGTGCAGTGATATCAGCTAGCCAATGGTTGGCTAGAAAACCCCTTGGCTTTCTAGGGGTTTTCTGGATAAGAACCCAGAGATTGTGGATCTCTCAAAGAAGAGATAAATAAACTGCAGACAGTCTAGGTGAAGAAAATGTTTTTATTTAGCCTGGAGAATGGTAAGAGGGGACCTGTTACCTAGAGGAGTCTTGCAGAGAAGACAGAGTCTTCTCCTCTCAGGGATGCACAGTGAAAGAACAAAAGGCAATAATGACAAATTATAGGAAGAGAAAATTGAGTTGTCCATAAGGAAAAGGTTCTTCACAATTATAGTGGTGAATAGGCTAACATAACAAGAATGTCTGTCCTGGGAGAGTTTTAGAATTCTAGTTGTCAAGACCATGAGCAACCTGAACTAAATTTAAAGTCAGTTCTGCTTCAAACTGAAGGCTCAAACCAGATGGCCTCTGTATGATCTTTTAGCCTAAATCATTCTATGGTACTACAGCTTCTCATCATGTTGTCTTAGTTTACAGGAGTTGAAATTTCAGTTTGCAATATTTTTCATGACAGTTTCCCTTGAAGGCTACATTTCAGTAAGAATATAGACAGTTCTTACTCTGACTGAACAGTCACACCTCATGGAAAATATCAGGTTTTGAGTGCATGAGGGGATGAACTTTAGTCATGGATCTTGGTCCCAGGGTAAACTGCAGATGTCATATGTCCGGAGCTGACCAAAAGAAGAGCATGATGGATCACGGATCATCTTAAGTAAGTGTAAGTAACAGAGCAATTGCTTTGCAATGAAGTTTTTAAATTCAGCTTGTGAAAGCTAGGTCAAACATTCTGGTGCAAGGACTGTCTAATGTTTCATTTCAGTACTGAAATAAATATTTTGACTACTCCAAATGTGAATTTTTCAGATTGTGCATCTGCTGGAAAACTTATGAAGGTCAGCTTTCCTCTCTATTTTAGAAAAACAAGAAACATGAAAAGACAGAATTTTCTTCAAGACAAAAATGCCATGTTTCTCTCAGCTTTGACAAGCTACGGTACTTTTGAGCACTGTTCCTCTGAAGATCTGCAAGTTTTCTTTGAGCTGCAATGCAATGGCTTTACCACCATCTTGCCATAATTATTCCTGAAGTGTGATCCCAAAATGTGGAGACACTTTAAACCATCTCTGCCTGTTAGGCCTAGTGCCCTCTCATGGTGATTTTACTGTGAGGTAACTGAGTCTTTACGATATCTGTGAGGCATTATGATATTTTTCTTTACAGAGAACATTAAAAAGAAAAGAAAAACAAAAAATAGCCTTAAGCTTTTCCCTAATGAAACTTTTTAAACAGAAAGAAATAGTTAAGTCTACAAATATGTGTATAAGGTATATAAAACACACTCTTCCAGAAAAGGGATAGAGAATCTCCATTATCATCACCTCAAAAGAAAAGGCCCCATTTGGTGTGGAATTACTTTCAAATCATTTCTTTAAGAGTTACCTTTTTCTCCCGGAGGCCCAACTCTTCCTGGTCGACCTGGAGCACCTTTTTCACCCTTTTCTCCAGCCTCCCCTATTAGCACAAATGGAAATAAAAGGAAGAATCATATTAAGCCAGAACTATTTTTCATAGTGTCAATGATAAAAGCAGTATTTTCCTCACTGAAAAGAAAAGCCTATTTCAAGAAAGTGGGAAAAAATAAAAGTGGATGGAGTTGGCCTTAATAGCTTTATTTGATGTATAAAGAGCAGTTACCTGCAATTGACCTGCTACCATAACAGTAATAAAGCCAAAATTAAACGATTACTGAATTCTTATATAAGGAAGCTACTGCTGGGGACTGTTTTTGTGACAAACTCCAAAAAGACCAACAGCATAACTTATTTTAGTAGTAGCTGCAGAATTAGGCCTCAACTTAAAACACTAACTTTTGGCTTCGCATTCACCACTTTCTGAGGATCTATCAAATTCTGTCCCTTTTCAGCAATGCATCTTAAGGATATACTTAAGTCTCAAGTGAGAAAAGTTTAACCATAATCTCATATTTTAAAAAAAAAAATGTTTATGGCATTTATTTAGTAGGGGAAGATCAGGCCTATAGAGAGAATTCCTTCATCTTTATTTTCAGATACATGCTGTGCCTCTTAATCTGTGTGGAATGAAGCACTCTGCGTTGTACTTGCATTTGCCTAGCTCATGGCAGCTGGTAGATTTTTTCATATTATAATGCCAATTTCTGAGAATGTTTGCCTTCCCCCTGTTTGGGAAAGCTTATCTGGCTTTGCCCTCTGCTGTTGTAGTTGACCGTCAACATAAAACATCTTAAACAAAATGGAAGATTGAAGAATTATTTACATTTCTACCTCCTCTTTAAAAAGATACATCAGGAGAAGTGCTATGGCTTCTGCAGGAAATAAAGTGTTGCCAGACACTGCAAGGGGGGAATCCAAAGCCAGACTAGCATGTGTTGTACGCAATGCAGGGTGAATGTGAGCTATTCTCCCATGGAAAGCATCGTAGCAAGACAAGCAAATGGGATCACTCACCCCTAGCGCTCTCTGGCATAGAGAGAGGTCATGGAAATGACACGTGGAAGCAAAGTGAGACATGGCCGCGTTCAAATACACAGCCTCGCTCTCTCCTTGCTGTAGATGCGAGTGGCTGTGAGCTGAGCTCAGCCCCTCGTGTGTTGTATTCTCCTTCCCCAGGCTGCCAGGCAGCTCCAAATGAGCTCTCATGCCTTCAGATATGCAAAAATAGGCCATTCCCTGACATTAATGAGGACAAACCTCACATAATCCCTTGTGAGTAATATTGTTAGTAAGAAACAGGCTCTTATTTGCCACTTTTGTGAACGCAACTTTTTTTATTACCAGGTAACTAATAGGCTTTGCATTATTGTCATTCCCCACCCTGGGCTGGTTATGAGTTCTCTGCTTCCCCAAGATAAATCCTGCCAATGACTTTTCCGTCTCTCTGGAGGCTCAGAGCAGGCTATTACAGCCTATTGCTTTACGCGTTCCTCAGAGTGAATGCTGTGCATGAGGAATCAATAAAATAGATCACTCTTGCTTCAGGCCATTACACTTGCCTGCATTTATTCCCGTAATAAGATGACACTGCATTCCTTAGTGTGGGTCTGTCAGAAATCTTCCCTCAGAGCATGTTACCCCATTGCAGGCTCTACCTTACAGTTTTCCTTTTCAGCGGTCTTAAGCAGCAAGGACCTGAGCATGGTCTAATTCAGCTTTGCAGTGCTCAAGCTCTTGCTTTGCTGCATGCACTCGGAGCAGTGTGTAAGGGGAGGATGCAACCTCTGTGCAGGCTGAAATCCCCTGCGGAGCAGGGGAGAGGCAGCAACAGCTGGAGGTTTGCCCAAGTGTGTATGCACCTTATTTTTTGTGATTTTTTCTCTATAATAACAGTAACTTCATTCTGATGGGCCTTTCAGAAGGAACAGAGCTTTGGGAAGAATATGAGTGAGTGATACAGTAAGGCTTCACTACCCGTCCCTTCTCCATATACAACACATTTTCCCTTTATTAACATTATTGACTTTTTAAAATAGAGATCATTCTGCTGCCTGGATTTTCAGGACCACAGTACTTCCTTTTCTTTCCTTCATCTTACCTTTTTATAATTTTCAGGATAAATATATATATTTATATATATATATATGTGATTTGTATATAATGAGTTCCTACTACCTAAGCTGATGACCTTAAACTTATTTGCCTTTTTTTCTATTCTCAATGTCTTTACTGGCTTTCTTTGTCTTCCACTTCCATCCTTTTTTTCTATGGAGTCCTAATTGTCTTTGTGATTTTTAGCTTATTTTCTAATGCTTTCCACTCTCTCCATTCATTTTTTGTGCCCTCCTTTTCTCTTATCTCTTCCTGTTCTTCCTAAATTTCTCCCTTATGCTCTCTCATCTCATTTGAATGTGTATTCCCGATCTCTTCCTCCTTCACCACCTCATTTGGGCTCAGCACCACCTCTTCGGTTGAGGGCACCCTCCTGCTTTTTCTGTTCTCTTCATCACGTGGTCTCCCCTCCTTCCTTCATTCCCTCCCTGCAGTGAGCACCCATGGTGGTGGTGCCAGAGTCCCAAGGAGCTTCAGCCTCTCCATCCTTTGGGATTTTACTGGCATCTGAGCAGAAGAGGAGCAGGGGCAGGTCCAAGACATGTGGTGAGCAGCTCCTGCTGTGTGACAGCCACAATTTGGGCATGCAGCCACATGGATGCTCCGTGGAGAGGAAACCTTGGCTGCTGAAATGGGTTGGAGTCGTGCCAGGAGGTGACAGCAGTATCTCATTACCAGCTCTCCGAGTCAGCCCCTCTGACAGTGTAGCTGGAGCACTGATGGGTTTGGAGAGATTTCGCATTAACCAGCTAGGCTGCATCAGGCCATTTTGTGCTTCGCTGCATTTGCACATCAATCTCTATCACTTTTGCAGTGCTGGTGTCTCGTGAAGTGGAATGAAAATCATTAATGTTTCAGGCTGCTTTGTTGTTTCCTGGCTCAGAATTACCTCCTGATAAAAGGCTAGGATTATTATTACAATCCTTATATGTTTTTAAAACTCAGTTGCATATAATAATAATAATGGTAATAATAACAATGGTCCTTTATGTCACAAAAACGGACATTGCATTGTCAAAGTCTAGCAAAGACAACTTTTCATGTCAAAGCTTTGGTTTCCAGTACTGTGGTTTGACGATTTGACTGATCTCTGTGCCTTTAGATGAGACACATTAAACCTGAGATTATCATGTCGTATGAATCACATAAACAGCACTATCTTATACTTCTTCCACATGAAATATAACAGATAAATACTGGAAATAATTTTAATCAAGGTTTCATAAAGCCTTAGAAGATCTGGACATATAAGAGTTTTTTTGGTTGTTTTGTTTTCTAATTGTAACTTATAGAAGGTAAATATGTCATTCAGATTTTAAAGGCCAACTACTGAAATAAATCTTAAAACTTTGTTGTTGTTTTTTCAATTCAGGCAGCTGTAGATCTCTTATGTCATCATAATAAACATATGATATATAAAAATATATGGTTGATATATGTTATAATTGTAATGAACAAATGACATATTATTCGCCACCATATTCAGTTGGCCAAGCACAACCAGTTCAGTCTCTCCCAGTCCAGGCCCTCAAAGCAGGGCAGCCACATCCAAACCAGGCAGTTTCTGGAAAGGGCAATATACACCATAGCCAAAACCATGGCTGGGCTTTGCAAGCGGCTCAACTGTGCAGACAACTGTGTGACAGCACCTGAGCCGTGCCCTCTCCCTGAATGATTCACCAGCACAGATCTCGCCTCAAGTCCATACTATAGACCTCAGGCACTTGGTTAAAATCAAGGTTTATGCAATGTTAGAAACAGGTTTCAGATGAACTGTGTCATTTGCAGGTACTGAAATGCCAGAAAAACTGTGAGGTGAGCTGTGCAGTTTATTGCATTGTTTTTAATCCTTACTCTGACAAAGCAGTGGTTTGAATGTTTGGGTTTCTTTCCTAGTTAATAAGCATTTCTTCATACTCACGGGTATTACGGTCTGATAGAAATATCATGGCCTTCATAAGAGGAATTATTGTTATTAATTATAATAATGGAGCTGGGATTTTATACCACCCTGGCAATAAATACTGTTGCTTTAAAATGCTAATTCTTTCCAGATGATGATTTCCTTTCTAAGGTACTAATATTAATACATTCTTTTTTGTTATGAAAGAACAATATTTATTATATCATCATTTCCAGGCAATGTTTTGATGTCATATTTGATAGAAATGTTGGTTTTTGCCCAAGCAATCTATAGAAATGCCAAAGAAATTGCTTTATTTTCTTATTTCCTCTGAAAGGCAGTAGGGCGTTTAAAACCCGAGGAAATTTGTTCCAAAAGACAGCACACAGAGGCCTAGAAAACATAAAATAATTCCTTGTAGTGCATCTCAAGATGGCAGTGAAAACCTCTCCAGGAGCAATGTAGAGTCTGATTTTATAGCCTCTGTGCATGGGTGCTGCTCAGGAGGGTGAGCAGCACAGAGAAACCAGCCGGGCAACCGGGCATCAGCATAACAAGCACTATTCACCAGGAGCAGGTTTTGGAAATTTTGGCATGCATTCTCTAAACCATGTGAGGTTTTTAAATTTTTTCTGACATTAATTCATCTTATGACCTTAAAGTTCTGTTTATAGCAAGGCTATAAGCTGGACAAATGAGAAGACCACTGAAAGACATCTCCTTTGCCTCAGTTAGTAATCATCAATGGTGCAAATTAGCTTGCTAAAAAGAAAGTATTTGGATGATGGAGTAGACTGCCACATTACCTTTGAGGCCCGGAACAAGAATTTGAACAGAGCAGGACTCCTCTGCTATATGTTGAGGATATCCAGATCTTAGCAGTGACAGGAAGGCAAGGCTAATTAGAGTCACCAAGAAAACCAGATCTTTCTTCATAATGAGCACTTACAGGTCACTGACTCCTAAACAAAAGAATGAATAAACAGTTATAAGAATTCCAAAGACTTTCAACAGTTTCTGAACAAATACAGCACCCTGTTATGAAGGCAGTATATTTGTGCATGCCATAACCCGTGCAGTGTGGAAGGAATGTGTGCAGGTCCTCCAAGCAGGTTGTACATTCCCTAAACATACATGAAATACGTAGTAGCGCTTATTTGTTTTGGTGCTAGCCCAGGTAAGATGAAATTTAGTTAGGATAAGATTCCTAATAAAATCCTTTACTCTTAATACTAATTAGAGCTAAAAACAGGGAATTTTGTGTTTACTGTTTCTCAATAGTAAGCAGGTATCTTGTAAAGTTAAAGAAGAAAATTTAGTATATGGGCTTGCATTTAAAGATGTAAGTACTAAATTGACACTTAGAATAAACACGGTTCTAAAGAGGCAGTTTGATAGGTGATGAGACCAAGCTTGTGATTTCACTTCCATTCTACCTAAACATTGAAACTTCCCAGTAAATTGTTTGGCACAATAGCCCTCACCTGACTCATCTGTGGGGAGGGGGAGAGATAATACTTCATCAACTCATGCAATGAAGATACTTCACAGTCTTCAATAAATCCTAAAAAAAAATCTCTGAAATACACGCTCTTTTAAGCCTACCCACGAAATGGTTTGCCTGATACCAGGTTGTGAAGAAATGTCTCAGAGCAGCAGTGCAGAAATAGAATTTGTGTGAGAGAATTGTCAAAAGCTAGTCTTGAGGAAGTCACTAGATATATCCTTGACAAAAACTGTTATTTATGTACTTCTGATGTGTTTTTCCAGTCGTTCTTTCAAAAAGGCTCTGTACTACACCAAAGAAGCTGGAAGTCATATCAGAGTTTTAGTAGAAAGTATCTGTATATCATTTTTATAGTCTCAATATAGCTATGTGCATCTTACAACTAGAGCAAAAATGATGGATTAAATTACTCTTCATCCCTTGAGACCTTACAAAAATAAGCAAACTAGATCCAGCACACACATGGAGTCAGTGCACAGGTCTGTGCATCTCTAAGTCTAAGAGACTGCAATAAGACATGAGCCCTAGTGAAAATCATTGGTGCTGAGTAATCCTCCCACTGAATAAGGAAGAGTGACTAATGTCACACATGAGCCACAACCACAACTTGCCTGCACTGGACAGCTCTGAAGTACTTCATACGTGAGATTCACCAATCTCAAGAAAAATGACCCAAAAGAGTGTGGATAAAAAAAAGGAAGTTTATGATACGCTGTAATGTAATGATTTTGTTTTCAAGAGACTTTTCTCTAAATTTCAGTGTATGTTTATATGCACATTTTCAGAATATACTGTGCAATATGATGTATAATAAAAATAACTGAGACTGCCACCCATATGTATGTGTCTGAATCATCTTTAAATTAGCTAGCTCAGGTATTGCTAGGAGTGCACAGACCCACCGAAGAACCGACTTCAATATAGGATGCTTGTATATTTAGGCCACACAGTTTTCTCACAATTGTAGCAACACCACCCAAAGCATCTCAATACAGGCAAAACTAAATTTTGCCACCTCAGAGATGAGAGACTGGGCCTGGAAGAGAGAGTTTAACATAAAGGTGGACCTAGAAAAGTAGAATTGCGGAAGGCAGGAAGGAAAAACAAAAAGAAAAAAATGAAGAGAAAGAAGAGGTGCGAACATTTGTCTTAAAGCTTCTTCTGCCACAGAGAAATATTTGCACCCTTAGTAGCAGCCTCTGCATAGCACTTCAGCAGGAGCAGAAACTGAACAAGTTCTCTAGGGCCTTTTTTCTAATATTTATAAACTACTTTATCACAATCTTGGCATAACTGTGGAGTATCAGATCTCCTTGATAATGTTCTTCTTCCAGATAGCCTTATGCATAAACCAGACAAAAGACTTCAAATACATTAAGCTTGGATTTGGACACATTTCCCCAGAAGGAGACATTGTAGGGCCCATGCCACTCTGTCTGGAAATGCTTTAGAGGAGTTTGCATTACCCACAGTAGACAATCTTGGCTCTTTATGCAATATACTAAAAGTGTTCAGTGTTTATACACTGAGAGTGATGGGATCCACAGAAGGAATAGGCTTTGCAGTGCCCAACATTCCCTGTATGGGAAATCAGGGATCTGTCACTGTCACAGCCAGCCAAGAAGACCTGACCAGCCATGAAGTTTGTGTCCAAAAATCTCATTTGGACACCTGAGAATAGGTGTTTAACTCTTAGCATAAGGTCAGACACCTTTGAGGGATAGGGAATTGAGTTGTCCTGAACAGCAGTCATGCCCACATTGTTCTGGCCAGGAAAGCAGAGGACATGGTTTCTGCCTTATCCTGTAAACACAGCCCCATAGCCCAGGAGAGCACCTCACCCAGTAGGAGGGCAACAAAAAAAGCTTGTAAGCTTAGTGATTAAGATATTCAGCCCAAAGCCTGGAAACCTAGAAGTGATGGAGGAGACATTCCTCCAGTACCGTGATAACAGGAATTATTTACAGAGGAGCAGGAGATGTGGTTGAAATGAGCTGAGATAGGAGAAATTGCAATTAGGAGGGTGCTCCACTTCTGCATCAGTGGATACAAAGTCCCTTCCTCCATTTGCATTTTAGAGGTGCTAGATGTAGCCAGACTACAACTGAAAGATCAAAGCCTCCAATACGTTAAATATTCATCTGTCTTTGCAGACTCTTACACAGCTCAAGGGTGAGGCAGACATGGAGCAGCAGAGCTGTCAGGGCTGTTAGGTAGAAATGAAGGGGTTTCTCAGGGGAATCTAAGCCACTGAGAAAGCACCATCACTGCTGCAGAGCTCAGGGGCCTCAGGATGGGGCTCAGGGGCCTCAGGATGGGGCTCAGGGGCCTCGGGGGCTCAGGTGGATGACACCTCGTGAGCTGGGGATAGCCGGGCTTGCTTAGAACACAGGTTGTCACACCAGGACATTGAGGGAACCCTTCTAGCAAACAGCACTTTTGAAGAGCAGCCAGATCCCAGCACCTGGGCCCCACATGGATTCTTGGCGAAACAGTTCAGTCTGAGAAAAAAAGGTGACTGTGGAAATCTTTGAAGAGGTGTCAGGTTCATAATGTCTGTAACTGCAGTAAAGGGACAAACTAGCAGGAGACATGTAACCAGAAATATCTTGGATATCACTTTATCTACCCTTTCTTTTCCTGCTTTAAAAAAAAAGAAATGTTCCCTTGGGCATTAAACCTGCCTTAGACAACTAAAACAAGAGTTTGACCTCCAGGTATGTGCTGCAGCAGCATCTTTCATTTTAAAACAATGGAGAATTCTTTGCCTTTCTGACCTATCTACAAGTCCTTTTGGACTCTGAGTCACAAAGGCTATTTAAAAGACTAAATTCCACAGAAATTAGTCCTCAGACACAGATGACAGCTCATCTTTTTCGAATGTGGTCTTTATCTTTCACTCTGGAATATCTTCAGCATCAGAAAAAGCAATGCCAGAGAGAAACCCAAACATGTTCAGCCCTTGTAAAAGTCTTCCAATAGCTACCTAGAGGTTGAGAGTCAAACTAAAGGCACTGATAATGGTGACCTATTAGTGGAGTGTAGTCCCAAGTGAAGTGTTTTGGAGAAAGGGAAGGAGTAAACCACAGCATTTACATGTAGAAAAAAAATAGTGAAATGCCTCTGTTTCCATTAGCAATGTAAACCTAGCAATTGAAATAGCACAGTAATTTTAGAACAGATTTTGAGACCTGTGAGCATTAGGGAATAATCGGCCTCCCCTGCTGAGAGCAGAGCTTTGCTAGGCTGAGTTCCAAGGGACAAGTTTCTGAGTGGTCGTCAGAGAAGCCTCGAAGCTCAGAGAGCCGCAGCCATCGCTCAGAACCGCTGAGACCAGCCCTGCTGCTTGTGCCAAGTGAGCGACCCTGGGCTTCCTTGCTGAACCTGCCACGTTTCAGGTGGGAAGCTTGGAGGCCTGATCAGCCAGCAAACATGTGTGACGACCCTGCACAGCCCAGGGCAAGGGCCAAAGCCTTGTCGCAATCTGCTTTTTATGCCTCGGAGCAACACCACAATCTGCTCAGTTGAATCCAAATGGGTTAAAAAAGTTTTTTAAAAAAATGACATGAAAATGCTACTTGATGCTGTTAATGCTCGAGCCAGCCAATAGCTACAGCTGTCTCTGCAATCTGAATTAATTCTTGTTTGGGGTTCTGTCATCTCTTTGAGATATTTTTATTTTATTGTTTATGAGTTGTTTTCACTGTTAATGAGCTACAGCTTTCTCTCCTCTTGAAAACAAGTGCACTTCATTCTAAATAATCTTAGCTGTATTATCTGCTTTCTGGATTAATACAAACGTCTGCACAGCCAGTCCATGTCTAGAAGAAATGTGGACACTCATCTGGGTTTGAGTCAGCACTGTGTATATATCCATACTATATAAATATATATATATATATATATCCATAGTATGGACAGATGGGATGAAATGCTGGAATGTCTCCAGCATTCAACAGCTTTCACTCCCACGAATTTTCAAGTCCTCTTCATCCATATCCCAGCACTTTTTAGAACATCTCAGCAGCAAACACTTCATCCTTGGATGCCTCAATGGGCTCCACATCTGAATGGATAAAAAACATGCCTGGCAAATTGTGCCATTGAAATGCTGAAATGGCTGGTATGTCACAGACTTCAATCAAAGAAATAATAAATAAATAAATAAATAAAACAGTAAAACCAGTAATTCTGCCCTGAGTAACACCAGGGCTGAATGGAGATCCAGGTTCATAAGCCCTTGAGGGGCAGTGGGGTGAATGAGAGGGGACGAACCTCCCGCGCGCTGTGTACAAGTCACTTCTCATCACTTGGCCCGGAGCTATGGATCACCCCTGGAGAGGATGCATCTCACACTGCAGATGAAACCTCTGTCACTGACCTTTCCTTCCTGTGTTGCAGCTTTGCCGATAGCCTGTTCTACGGATGTTTTGTAGCTAGGCTCATACTTATCTTAGCTCTCTCCCATTTGTCCTCCCAGCAACCCCATCCGTTACCCTGTGTAATCAAGTGTCGACCATTTAGCCAGAATATAAATGAGATTCCATGATAAAGCTACTTAAACTATAGGCAATCATTTTCATAACATTGCTGTGCTTGAAAGTTAAATGCTAAGTGTAGATTTAAAGGTTAAAGCAATGGGCTTGAAAGATAGAAAATACCTAAATATTAAGGCCATAGGGTTCTGAAAATGGAGACCATAACTGCTGTGGTTAGGAAGTCTCTGCAAAATCTATGGAGTGTGCAGCAGCAAAAAGCAGAGCAGCAACACATCTCAGGTGTTGACGATGCTGAAGAGCAGGGAGGTTTGGTGCAGAGGGCACAGGAGTGAGTCTGCGCTGCCTGGAAGCTAAGCCTAGCAGATAGGAAAACATTGGTTACTCCTGAAAGTCCTTTGAGTCTGGCTCAGCAGAGCTATTTCCTTAGACAGTGTTTGTGAGGTTTAAGGGGCTATTAGTTCTGCCTGCATAACGTAAGTGCCCTTGCATGGACAAGAATATTAGCCTCACTTTTCAGCAAAAACCGTGTTTTTAAAAACTGTGAGACAACTTGCTGCTGAAGTTGGTAAGTTTATATCAGAAATAGCTTACTATTGTCTAGGCTGAAAGTGTAAAAAAAATGGACTTTAGCAAGAGTGAAATGAAAATGGCACAAAAGGGGGGCAAGTATGTTTTCAAAACCTGTAGCTAGGTGAGACCCACATGAGTTCTGCTGCTGAGCCCCTAAATGTATCACTCTGTAGAGAGTTTCAGATGATATAGAGCCAAAATGCAGCCAGCATTTTACTAGTTAGTATTTTATTAGTTAGAGATAACTGGAAATGTTAAACAGAATTTCTCCCACAATGTTTTATTCAATGTCTCTGTTAGGTGAGTAGAGCTCTACTATTTCCTCCTCTGCAGCTATAAGCCACAGAAAGTTTATGATTTTGGGTGCCATCATTCACACGTCAGATCAAATTCACTCCAAAATCCTACCAGGTCCAAATATAGATGCTTAGTACTTCTAAAACCTGTGTTTAATTTGCCTTCAGCTGAATTTGCCTAAATTGCAATCAGCTGTGCCTGGCTACTATAAAGCATATACATGAGAATCTGGTAGTATCCCTACCAGCATCACTAGGAACTAAAATACCAAGGGATCACCAAGAAACAGCTAATGATTTGGAGAATAGAGTACATTTCCTTGCATAAATACAGATTACTTACAATCTTATTTCTGAAAATTCAAGGTTCTCCTTTCTAATTCTCCACATCCCTAAAACCTTAGCAAAGTAGAAGTAGATTTTGTCTCTGTCTGCTTATGCACTACATACGCAAAAACTATGTTAAATGGTAATTTGAAGAACCAAGAGGCAGAGAGTGATTGTTGCTTCCTGCTTCTGAATGCTGCTAGGATGAGACCGCAGAAAATGAGCTACTAAGGGATGGAATAGGCTTGGCACTAAGAAATGTTTGTTTATCAGAATGACTTTGCTTAGCAGCAGATCTCAGTCTAGCCAAAACTATAAGTAGCCCCCCAGACAGGATTCAGCTCTCCTGGCTTAGGTTCAAAGTCTGTGAAAATCGACCCTAGTTCCTCCTGTAATCACATAAGGGGAAGGCACCTTTGCACAGTCATTCCCTTCATCCTGAGTCAGGTCAGATAAATGGATCTCTGGAGGCTGCCTAGGAAGAAAGCTCAACCCTGTCGATACATGAAATTCGGCAAGAAGATTCCCACCCTTACTAATTAGCTAAGCTAATCTCATGGGAAGGCTAATGAGAGTCCAGCTCACCGACTAAAGCCACACATTGCTGACCCTTCTTGGTGCTATCACCCACAGTCTTCTAATGCTGTACTGAGCTAGCTCAGCTTGCTAAACCCACAAAAAGCTATTCCTCTTTTTTTAGGGTTATTTCTCAGCTGATTTAGCTGCTCAGGTCCTGGTAAGGTAAAATGACCATCCATTCCTGTGAAAAATGCTGCTGGCCAGGGATCAAAGTGCTCCCTGCAGCAGCTGAAATGGCCTTTAATGCATTATAAAAATGCTCTAATGTGCTAACAGCACACAGAAAACAGAAAGATGTGTAAGTGAAAGAAGTAATGTCACTGAGTTCACTAGAAGAAAAAAAATACAGCATATAATTAAAGAGTGGGAACATTTTAACATGAGGAGAGATATGGCAAAATACCAGGCCACAGTGGAAAATAATATCCAGAAAATGATGCAGAGCATAGGAGATACCACAAGAAGGGACATTTTGCAATAGCATGCAAGTCACCAAGAGTCATGGAAATTATCCAAGAGTGTTATCCTCAAATGACAAGGACATACTTCTTGGAATTATATCCTGGATATAAAAAAATAACATGACATATACACATGCATGATCAAAATCCTGCATTTAAGCTGGGGAAATGTCAATCCATTTTCCACAAATGATTAGAATTGTTCCTGAGCTGGAAATCTGCAAAGACCAAATAACATTTCACTTGTGATCCTATGCTAAAGCTCCCAGGAGCCTGGGAAAAAGAGAGAATTAATTATATAGATGATACAGAGACAATATCTTCAGGAGACTACGTATCAATGTAGGAAAAAAAGAACAGAGCATCAACAACAAGGAAGAAGCTGCAGAGAACGCAGCCACATATCTTCACTGGACAAGCAAATAGGCAAGGGAAAACTAAACAGTAATGGTGTCATTCAACATTCCTTTTACTCTTAGGAGCCAGCACTTTCCCAAGCACAGGTAAGGGAAAGGGAACCAAAGTAAGGGAAACCTGTCAGTAGTAGTTCCCCAGATGAAGGAGAAAAACAAACTAACTAACTAACTAACTTACAAAGTATGCCAAAAAGAAGCAAGTTTCAAGAGCATCTTCGGGGACAAACATTTCCCAAAGCAACTTTTTTACCATGACACTTGCATGCAGAATCCTTTGCTATGGATAGTGTGTATCAGTCTACATCAAAGACTTTAAAAAATTACGAGCACACAAGTGATTACAAGCAGGTTTGAGGGAAGTTTGTAGTTTTCTAGACTACAAACTTTAGTAGCTTAGTAGTTTAGTGTAAACTGTAATCTAGTTTAGTTTACATTAGTTTAGAAAGTTTTCTAGTCTCATTTTGAGACCAATGAATCAGACGTGAATTCAGATAAATGAGAATTCAGAAAGAAATGTAAAGAACATAATTTGGAATCAGGGATATTTACTTGAATTAAGATAAACTGGAATTGTTACTTCTCGTATCTGCAGCCTGAGAGCCTCCTGTTACCAAAAGACTCCTGAAAATGATAACTCCCTTTGGGAATGATTTGCTAAACCTCCTGAGACTTTACTTTTCCTTTTAATAATGTTTCCAGAGAAGAATATCACAAGATACATTATGTAAGGGTCTCTACCTGGCTTTTGTACTCTGCAGCTTTTCTAACAGTAACAGCAGATGCATCTTCACAGGGCCAGAACGTGACCACAGCTAGTCACAACACATCCAGGAGCCTCACACCAGATAGGCACTGATCACTTACACCTTCAGATGGCTCAATGCAGATTTTTGCAGCATTTCTAGCTTATTGAGAGGAGCAGGAACTACTATTATAGCTTTAGGTACCAGCAAAGAAAGAGGGTTCGTGGGAGGCATTAAAGACTACCTTGACCTTGTCCTAACTGAAATCCCATCATCTACCACTTGACTTAAGCAAAGGAAGGATGATAATAAGACAACAATAACAATTCCTAGCAGTTGTGGAGAATGCCAGTGTTTTCCTAGGGTACTAACAGTTCCCGTTATCCCTGTAGTGCTGTAAGAGGAGACATAGCAGTGATATAGCCTGCATAAAAACGAATGGTCATTCAAAGCATGTCTGGAGCATTAGCAAACACCATCTTTGCTTACCCATCTCCATAGACCTTGTGAAGATGATAAGGTTGTCTCCATGTATGACTCTCAGGCAATTCAAACTAAAAAACTCTAACCTGAACAATTCTGGACACAGGAGGTATTTAGAAACTGGCAGGAATTCTCCCAGTGTTACCTAGGAAGCATATCACGAGGACTCTTCTTGACAAACCAGGTTCATCTTCACTATTTCTCACCAAAATAAGGCAAGATTATGTAGAAGAACTCTGTGAAAAAAAAAATCCCTTCATGGATTGACGGTCAAAGTTCAAACAAAAGAACTGAAAAACCTGTAATTTTTCCTTAAATATTTACTTTTTAAGATTTTCTCCAGAATTATTTAGATAGGGTAGACATAAGATAGTTATATATATAACATGATTTAAGACTTAAATTTAATTTTTATATCTTTGTAACTTAAAATTACAAGAAAGGAAAATCTAAGACAACGTTGCTAGACAACAGAGGAAATAAACCTTTGATAAAGATGTTTTTAGCTTCTGCTCAAAATGCAGCTCCTGTTGTGTAAACTTGCTTCATCACTGAATTGGTTTTAAGCTGCAAGTTCATTGCACAGCTAGAGAGAAGCATCGCAAATGCATCTGCATGAGCTGCTGACAAATACATCACTCTGGGGTCTTCGTAGCAACGGGAGCAGTGCTGCTCTCTGCTCTTACACTTGCTCGCCAAAGCTGTTTCTTTAACATTTCTTGTACACTAAGTAGTCTGCCCTTCAGAGATGTGCTTGCTCTTTAACACCCTAAAAGAGTACTCAGTGAAAGGCATTTTTCTTCCTCTAAATTTTTGCTGCTTCTTGTGCTAGGCTTTCACTCTCTTTTCTGATGCTCTCATCTGATGTTTTAATTTTGACCATGCCATCCAACATTGCCAGATTCTTCAGAAATGACTTACTATTTTGGGAAAGTTGTTTGTTTCAGATCCCAAATATTAGATGATCTCTTGTAAATCCTTCTCTGATGATAATCATAATGGTCTGTTTATATTACATAATATCTTTATAAAAAGTCCCATGCTTTATCGCTTCCTCTTAAGTCTCAATAGTCTTTGGAGTACTAAAATCTTTTAAAATAAGGCATTCTTGTGAAGCCTTTTGCTGATGCCGGTTATTTTGGTGTCTTCTTCAGTGCAGGTGAATGATTTATGAACCCTTGTGTTTCTCTGGGCATTGCGTTCTTCGGCAAGCCAAGCTTCATTTCCTACAGGCTTTACTGTTCTGCCCTCCTGCAGATGGGAAGGAGAAAAGTGCCCTCTGCATTCAGGCTGGATGGAGACCTATCCAGCCTCTGATCCATGGTCTCTCAGAGCCCCATGCAGTATTTCAATGGGGTCTACTAAAGACAGTTAATAAAAGCAAATCTATCGTCAGCAAGTTTCAATAGCTGCTAAGATCTTCAACACTAGCACAGGGAAATTGGAAGGATCCATAAGTAAGCCTGAAAAGTATTGAGCAAAGCAAACCAGAAATCTTACAAGAGCTATCTGTAGGATTTTTGTTGTTATTATTATTAAGGAAAACACTGCAACTAGTGTAACATAACAGCGTCAAAAATCACAGTGAGCCATACCAACACTGAGCAAAGTTAGCTACCAGGACATTAAGCCCAGGATGCAGGTTCACCTTGATTCCCAATCCCCACTGCCAACAATTAGTAAGAGTTTAAGCAATTTCGCTCATCCCTTTTCCTTACTTCATCCACAGTCCCTACCATAGCATCCCAAGACATAAGTAACCTAAGTCATCACTGCCAATGGTCCCACTGAAGCTGCATCTGTAGCTCTTTACAAGTCCAAACAGAAGATCCAAAATGTTCTCCTAACAACTCAGTCATCCTAATAGGCAATAAGCTGCCTATGACTTTGTCAGAAAACTTAGATGTCAAAGTTTTTCCTACTGCACAGAGCAAAAATCACCACCATCTGGCTTGAAGTGTATAACAACACACTAGGCTCTCACCTGACCCATTTATAGCCATTAAGGAGATTTGTCCACACTCTTCCAGGCAGTTCATCCTCTAAAGAACCCACAAATATGAATATTAAAACAAAACATTGCCATTTGCTTCCAATATATGGTGGTGTGATACCTCTTGTTTGCATGGTAGGTTTTGTAAAGGAATGATCATGCCAAAGAAAAGATTTCTTCTTAGATAGATTTTTTTATATTAGTACTAACCAGATATCAAAATCAGAACTTGCTCTGGGAGCTGTGGATGCAATCTTGGATGTGCAGTGAACAAGAAAAAATGTCTGTATTCAAATTATTGTATCATTTAGTGATGAGGGCACCTTTACAGCACATGGGAGATGCGGATTTGAAAGCTGTGGAGTGAACCGACTGCAGGTCTCCTGCCTTCCAGGTATGTCCACCAGTCAGTAGATTATCATGTAAAAAGTGAGCTGACTCAGAGAGACCTCCAGAAAGCTTTTTTTTCATACCCAGTTTTTGAAGTATTCCTATTCAAAAGACCAAGGGGGCACCAAAGGAGCAGAAATCCCTCTTTGTCTTGAGCATTTCCAGTGAGCTGCTGTGGTACAGCATCCAGATCCCCAGGGATCCTTGGATCTCAAAACACAAGAGAATGGTTGAGTGATGCACTTGAACAAATCAGCTTCAGGTCACTTCTCACTACAGATGTCTTATGCAGCTCTATTTGGATTTATTTATCCAAATAAATGAGGCCTGATTTTTTTAAGAAATAGGGAGATTGGTAAGAATGAGTTAAGAATTTCCTGGATTTTCAAAGCTTTATATGACCATATGACCAGGAGGTTGTTTTCCTCCTAACCTCTTTAGAGTTTACCTTGGTCTTAAGATCCAGCCTTGCTCCCTTGCAGCTTCAATTCTCAGTTTAGAAAAAGGAGCGCTTTCAGCACAAAGCTTGGCAGAAACATGAGCAACATCTGAAGTTCTTAAAATGCTCTTCCCTCTCTGTTTTTTGTGTGGATAAAAAACATCAAAAAGCTTGCAAAACCTTTATTGACACATCTGACCTTCTCAAAGAGTCTTGCTTCCAAGACACAGCAAATATGTTGCTCTTACACAAATGTTCTACCTTTAAGAAGCTGCCCACCTCCTAGCTAGTTGTCCACTCATAACCCAGGGCACTTCTGCTACAGTTCATTCCTCTATCCTTGTTCTTTCCCCCTGTTACTGGACTACTTTTCTCAAAATACATTGGAATGGTCCTTTTCATCAAGGGAAATAAAAAAAAAAAAACTATCAATTCCCTGATCATAGGGCCTTAAAGGAAACATTATCCAGCCATGAAGCCCAGCCAATAGTGAAATGTGATGCAAAGCACAAACTACAGTTCCCAGGAGACATCATATTTTTGGCTAAACTTTTCTGGTTTTCAGCCAAAATATTT
>JAUBOD010000729.1:2215609-2229336 GCA_032353885.1 Nothura maculosa
AGCCCTCAACATAAAGTGCCATTTTTAAGTTACACAACAGGTTAATACTGCCTCTGCATGCAGTTAGCTGCTGGCTGTGGCAATTTCCGTGCCTAAATGCCATTTTGACTACAAATTTAATGTTCTCTTTATTGTATGTCTGTTTAAAACAGCAATTTCATCTTAATGGGTACGGCTAAGAATTTTCAGAAAGACAGTCTCTTAAAAGGAATAGTCCATGTGAAAGCGCTGCTTCATGGCTACAATATTGGTACACCTTATTTACGCTGCTACAGTCAGCAGAAGCACTAATGGAAAGGGTTTATGGATATTTCTAACATGGTGTCATAGAAGAAAATACGTTAATGTCATTCTGATAAACGATAATTTTAAATCAGCATTTGTTTCATATGCTCTGATCTCTGTAATTCCCTAAACGATTGGGCCTGTAAATGCAAAATATTCAAATACTTAAGATCAGAAGTCTTAGCCGCTGAGAGCAACATGCAGAAAGGTATTTGTTTCCTAGATTTCAAAATCTAGATTCCTAGATTTTCAAAATTTTTTTCATAGGTGAGTGTCAAAAATGGAGCTTTTTCAGCCCAACTCATCACTCAGTGGCAAACGCAGAGCAAAACGGTGCATTGCAGTTAGTAGCAGTCCTTGGGTTTTGCTAGAAAACTGCCACTATTGAGCCCAGCACACACGTATGGACACACAGAGGGACAAAGGGCAGCCCGCAAGCCCTTCATGAACCCCATTTCTTTCCTATCCCTTCTCTGAAAGGCTGGCACGTGGCCTTCCCATCAGTGCAGTATGGCTCACTCTCATATTCCTGATCATTTGGACCAAGACTTTATCATCTTTATTTACGTATCTTTAAATTTCTCTAAACATTCCTGTTTAGGGCAACGTCATTTGATTTGCACTGTGTTTACTCTTAATTACCCCCACTATAATTCTTAACCCTTTCTGGATCTTCTGCCATCTGCCTCTCTTCTGCAATGCCAGTTCTTCGCTTTCTGCTTTGCAGCCGTATTACGAGCCCACCTTTCCCACAGAAAACAGCCCAGAAGCAGAATTAGGGGAATGCAGAGAAGCACCAAGCAGCTCCAGAATTAAGCAGAGATACTGATTATCTGTTAGCGGGAATTACAACCCGTTAGTGATCTGCAGTGGGGTTTCAGCGGTATAAAAATGAAAATCCATATACCACTTTGCCTGTTCTCACTCAAAGGAAAGTATTTGTGCAGTTTGGGTACAAACCCCACAGTGAATGGGACCGTGTGGTCAGACCCACATGGGCTCTTCTGAATAGAAAGGTCCAACATCGACTCCCAGAGCCAGAGAGCTCGTTTCCCAAGCCTCCCCTTACGATGCAGCAATTGCCAGTCACATTTTGCTGCTTATAAGACAGCCCCTTAAGAGACACCCAGATTTCCTTCTCTTTACAAGTTTCTGAGCAGCGAAAGTGAAAAAGTCTCTCTTACCTTATGGTCGCTGAGAAAATGGGAACTGCCGAACACGCTGAGCCTGCAGGGACACTGCACAGATGAACCTCATTGCTGCTGTTTACAGAAGTCTGACAGTTTTTAATTTGAAAAGAGGTTGCCTTTTGCTTTTCGACAGTTCAACAAATCAGACAAAACAGTTGCAAGTGTTATCTGTAAACAGCTTCCTGTTTGAAATAGATCAGCTGTCCTGCAGGACAATAATTAGGAAAGAAGTGTGGGAAAGCTGAAGAGGTCCATGATGTAAGCTTTTTATTTTGGGAATGTACTTTTTTGGGAATGCACTCTTGCTCTCCCCTCCTCCTCTCTAGCAGAGAACCCCTTTTTAACCATTTAGATCTATTCGGCTGCAAGTCATGCACACACTCTGCCCGGGGAGAGCACGTTTCTTGCTTTGCTTTAATTGCAGCGGCCGATACAAAAACACCGCGAGTGCAGCACTGAACGTGAGCCTCTTATGTGGGTAATAAACACACGCTTTCCTTTCTGAAATTCTCTCCATTCTTGCAACTAGCTGCAGCATTCTTGACTCGCTGAGTAAAACACGCAACTATTTCAGAGCTCCCAACACTCCACAATAGCTTAAGTGCTAAATTATCCACATGACAGGGTGCTTCAAGGCTGCCTTTTTTGGGGTTTTGGTTTTTTACCTTTCTGTGTTGTTGGGAAGGGGAAAAGGAGGGGGACATTTGGATGCCCTTCGTTAGAGCCTCCAATACAAAGCTGGTGTGTGATCGATGCACCCTCCACCAGCTCCCTCCTCTGCTTGTGCCACTGCTCCGCTCTCCCAGCCTGTCCCAGGACAGTGGCTGAGGGGTCACACCGGGAGCAGGCACCGGTGTCCAAACAACTCCCGGGCACAGGGCATCACAACAAGGAGAGCAGGGGGAGATGCCAGTTTCACCATCCGAGGCACCAACACCTAAAAGCACTTGGATTATGGGACCACAGAGAACTGAAAGGGGCACTTTTGTTTGGTTTTATTTATTTATTTATGTGCATGTTTTCTTTATTAACCTTCTGAGGTGTTATCATTGGGGCACAGACCCTCTCCTTTGAGGATTTCACCCTGCACCATAAGTGGCTCCGAGCGCTTGTCCCTTCCAGCGCATCCGCAGCCTCCATCCCATCACTCCACACACAGAGCAGCTCTGGAGCCTTCCAGGTTCTGGAAAGGTGCCGTAGACAAGGGCAACATCCTCAAGGAGAAAATCCATTGAACGAGTACGTGCCCAGGCGCAGGAAAGGGGGCAGACGCACAGCAGGCGCTGGGCACAGAGCAGGACACGCTGGTGACGATGAACACAAGGGGACCCCCCTAAATCAGGAGCAGAGTTGGGCTCGTGTGGGGGCTGAGCAGCAAAAGCATCAGGACAGGGTCCTGCAGAGGGTCCTGCTGGCGCCCACTGCTAGCAGAGACCTTTGATGTAAAGAATGCAGCAAAGAGACTGCCGTCCAAGCCTTTGAAGATTGTATTACCCTGGCAAAGGCACTGTACATTTACATAGATATCTTCTGGCCCTATATAAACACACAAATAACTGAGGCCAGAAAAGGGAATTCAGGGGAGAAATGGAACTATTTCAAAGGGATTTGGCAGAAAAGGTAGGATTAAACTCAGGCTTAGCAAAGAGGAGTAACAACAGAGTTCAAAAAGTAGGCTTGGATGTTGTCGAAGCAGTGAATTTTTTTTCCCCTTGAAAAGGAGTTAACGAAAGAAACAAGTAGATCATTTTGGTTCACTGAGGAAGCGAGGAAAGGGGGGACACTGCATGTGGAGATGGACAGAAGCACCCTCTGCTTGTGCACAAAGCTGCCTGGAAGCTCCAAGTGCCATCACTGAGCACTTACAGCTGAGCAGGAATGTGCAATTTAGGGCAGCGAGGCTCAGATTAAACAAGGGGCAGCTGCAGTCACCCCCCAGCCTGGCACATAGTAGGGACAGATCCTGCAGCTGCTCGGGCTGGATCCGTGACCGAACAGACATCAGAACTTAAGCTCAGGTTCGGTACCATGCAGATACAACTGCATTTATGAGAGCTGGATGGAAACAGGCAATGCAGGCTCATAAATGAACCCAAAAAAAGCACATAGAAAAATGCAAGCTGCTTGGAAAAGCAGGGACAATTTTGCTAACAGAAAACAGGAAAGGAAAGAAAGCACTTGAAAGAAATATATTTTTAAGAGCCTTCAGGCAAATTCCTGTACTTTTTCCACAGTCAGTGGGCATTACCTCTACGCTGAAAGATCACAACACTCATTTTAAAGTTCTGTCGCTAGGAAGAGATGAGGAGGCCTTTAATTCTCCCCTTGGTAGGGCAAAACATCCAGTCACCTTGACAGCAAACAAAGAACCATCAATACTCAAACTCATTAACTAAAACCACAACCCGAGCTCAGTTGCTGGAGCTCGGCCTACCACAGGTTGCACTACAAATACTGCTCGAGCTCTTGAACACAAGGGCTGTGTCACTCAGCTCCCCCAGGGGACCCCTGAGGAAGCAGAGGGGCCTCAGGCCCAACCGGGCCCTGGCCCCGCTCAGGGCTGCGGCCTGGGCAGCTGCTGGAGCCGGACTCTTGTCCTTGTCCTGTGACACCACAAGCAACGCGTCCCCTTTCCCAGGGCTCAACATAAAAGACATGTTCTCTTTCCCGGGGCTTCACCTGACAGCAAGGGTTTAGCCAAGAAAATAGAAAACTCGGCTTAAAGGCCAAGATCGCTCTGGGGAAGATTAGCCTCTCACAGCTGTACTTGTGAGGACTTCAGCTCCCGTATTTTCCACATATCCCATTAATGCATCCAAAGAGCATAGGCAGTACCATTCTAATTGTATGAATATGAAGGTAAAAGCCAAGTTTTCTTACCTTTCTGCAAGATGCATGAAATGCATGGAAAGTTCAGCACAAAAATGGCAATGAAGAGTTTTAGCTACAGCTGTTTAAAATTCGACCTTGTGGCACTGATCTTTTTTGGTGACACTTTTGCAATATTGCTGCCATGAGAATTACCTTTTTTTTTGGTATTGCCCCATCTCTAAAATAGGAATATTCTGTTCAAAGCCTGGCTCTGCACTTGGATTTGCTGCTCCAGAAGAGGCAAATCAAAACTGGGCCAGAAAAAAAAACTGTCTAAATACGTCTGAATAGAAGTTGCCAGATGCACTGGAAGGTTTACTGCACATTGTGTTACTCCACATCAACTGCCACATCAGTACCAGACAGGTCATGTCCTGAGACTGGAGTCCCCTTCTCTGGAGATCTTCCAAACCCGCCTGGATGCTGCCCTGTGCTCTGGGTGTCCCTGTTGGAGCAGGAAAGTTGAACTAGATCATCTCTGGAGGTCCCCTCCAACCTCATCCCTTCTGTGATTCAGTGAGGTCAGATACTTACCATGCAAAAACTTCCAGTTCTGTCACACGAGAAATGCAACACACGCCCACACCTATTTTAAGGGCGCAAAATGAGGAACAGCTTTCCTCATGGATCAAGAAAATAGGAGGCATTTGTGAAAGCATTCATTTGGAGTAAGCGATGAAAGCTTTACCATCAGATGCAAGCCTCAAGAGCATCTGGTAGGTGAAGAAAACCCCTCTTTTTTTCAGTGGGCTGCTAAAGTAGGAATTTGGTCTTCCTCCACTCTCCAGTTCAGGTTTCCCTACCCTGCTGCTGCACAGGGTCCTGGTACAGAATATCTCAGCACTGCTTTCCTTTGTGAAACACAAAGAGCAGCTGATCAGCTCCTGGGGAATCACTCACTCCTTCAAAAAGGGCTTAAATGTGCCAGCAAATGAAAGGTAAAGTCTAGCCTCACCTCCTAGGGAGCCGGCTCTAGGTGAAGCTAACATTTGACACCAGTTTTTCCAGCAGGCTCATTAGCACCTGACCAGATGGCATCGACTGACTATCCAGATTGCAGACACTCATTTGATTTGCTTGTCAAGGGACTGAGGGAGTTGTCTGACTGTATCAGTGACACCAACACACAAGGGGCCTGTGCATAAACGAGGACAAAAGTCTTTCACCAAGCACAGTCTGGTATCTTTACACCACAAAATTGACATTTATGTGCAGTGTGGTAGGTATGGGAACAATAAATCGCTTTGTTATCCTTTCTCTCAGAATTCAGATGAAGCCCTCACAAGGCTTTGCACTTCATAGTTAAAAGAGCTCACAATAAGACCCAAAGAAAAGAAACACATACACACACACAACCAGGTGGCAATGCCTGGGAACATTCACGATTTTTACATTCAGTTAGCGTAAGATACCTACCCCTCCCTTCATTTTAGAAGGGAAGTTGATATATCACTTCTACCAATTCATCCTTAGGCAATAAATGGCAGAATAGAAGTTACACTCTGGAGACAGATGTCTAAAGCAGGAACAGAAAGAGCTCATGGTAAGCAAATTTCTTCAAAGCTACAGTCCACTTTTTTTGTGCATTTCAGCCATATCAGTAAATAGCAGGATGTTATTAGAACTAAGCTCATATGCTGCTTTATTTTTCCTCCTTGCATCGTCTGAACCAAATGTCTACTGCTATCATCTGCCCTGTGCTCCTGAAGTTACAGCATCTCTTGAAAAGCTTCAGTCTTTTAAAGGCAAAAGCAATGCAGAACCTATTTCAACTTCTTAGCTCTTCAGAGCTGAAGGAGGAAGGTATCACACAGAAAATGATGAAAACTGCAGAAAACAGGATGATATGGACTCTGAATAGAGTGGCCTTTGTCTCCCAACTACATCCACATTTGAAAAAAAAGGAAGCCATTAAGAGCTGCTGGCTGTTACAAAATTAGCTCTCCAGCTAATAGGTCTTCTCTGTAATTAGCTACCTCTTTTCTGTGTTAAATGCTAATCCAAAGTAACAAAATAGCCTGTTCAGTAGAGTGAAACACTTCATTCATCTGCTCAGTATATTTACAAGGTTCAGTCTAGAAAGTCAAGAACTCCCCAGAGCAGTGAAGGAAAAGGCCACTTGGTGAAGGTGCTTCTCACCATTGCCAGGCTGAGAATGCTCGACCTTCAGGGCACTTCTGCAGAATCCCTGACAGCTACCATGTATTCCGTCATTCCCCCTTGCTCCCCATCACATAGCAAGAATGCACTGAACTACGTTAAAACACCCTCTAAAAACACCATTCCAAAAGCTATTTCCTCACCTCTGAATAGTTATCCCTGCCTTTTGTTTTTTTGTCCATAGTCTGAGGAAGGCTACAAGATACAGGTACCATCGGCAAGTACCTATCACTAACATATGGAGACATGAGAAAACATGCTTTTTGAAAGCAAGCTCAATATCTAGAAAACTACAGCTTTGTCAAGCAAGATGTTAAAGGGTTCAGAAATGAAGTCATCTGCCCTTTTGTACCAACGGGGAGAAGCTGCAAGGTTTGCTTTTAGCTATGAATGAGTATGCAATTCTACTCCTTAAATAAAGTTACCTCAAGTTTGAGTTATAACTTCTCAAAAATGTATTATTCAAACAGTTCTGTATGTGTCACTGCTCCATGTTTCAGGGGTTACAACTGCTGCTATGCAGATGTGTTCCAGTATCAGGAACATCTCTTGTGACTTAGTGCCTTGATACATGGATATCCCTCATCTGGAAGGCAGGTAAATCCCACGAGCCAGCCAATCCCACCTATGTTTACAGAAATAGAAATTTAAATGAGATTACTCTGTTATATGAATAGTTGTTTATTCAGCCATTTTTTGCACTTTACAGCTGGAATTCTGGGAACTCGAACACCACATCTTTGCCTGTGAGCTTCTTGTAGACACCAGAAAATGTTTCCACCTGTGAAGACAGACAAACTTATCTACAAGCTGCATAGGGAAGGACAAAATATTGTTAACATAGTTTAGGAACTACACCGTTTCCCTCAGTGTCCTCACTCTGAAGTGAACTCTCTGGCTGATTATTTTCTTTCAGATCAAGGCAACTGAATATTTAATTAGAAAGCCAAAGTTTTGTTCAGAATATTTAGAACTTGTGAATTGCAAGCAAGAGAGACTTGGAGAAGTTGAGCTATCCCAAATATATCCCACCAAAACTTAAGCCAAGCAATTGGTGACTTCAGGCTGGACCAAGCACACCAGCCTTAGATCAAAACTCAGGGCTCCATCTAAAAAAAGCCACTGTCTGTTCTCACAAAGGAACAGACTGCCTGCTTTACAGTTGAGGAGTTGTGGCAAGTACAGTTGAGTTTGAGCTTTAATTCAAGAAATGCCTTGCCTGCATCTTTACCATCTTACTCCAAACATCAAGAGAGGCTTCTCCATTGCCACAAGACAAAAAAAGTGTTTTGCTGCACTGCATTAGCAGCCTTTCAGGTATTTCAGAATGCCACCCCATCCTGCATAAGGATTTTTCTTCTTTTTACCTTGTGTTCAACATTGTTCTGTTGTGCTTTGTCCAAGTGGACTTTTATGAGTCTGCTGCCGTCCAGTTTTACGCGGATTCTCTTGCCCACAATTTCACTTGGGAAGACCAGGTCTTCAAGAATGGCATCGTGCACTGCGGTAAGCGTACGGCTGAAACGCCACATTGGTATCATTAGAACAAGTCCTCACATCTGCAAAGTTTCCTAGTCTGCCAAGGTTTAAACCTTCCACAAATGCTTTTCCTGAAAACTTAAAGTCTTTCTACTGACACAACATCACACCTTTTCACAAGCCCTGCAAAAATGAACACTAAGTTCTACACTATCTGTATTAGTTTAATGACTATATGATAAGCAGTCAACAGTCATGCTCTTGACCTGTTAGATCATACATTGTTTTGCAGCAGAGTATTCACAAAATAACAGCCAATACTGCCTTATAACAGCCCTTACTGCTACACAGTTAAGGAAAACTATTTAAGTCAAAAATGAGTTTTCCCACCTGCAGTTTTGCTAGAGGCACTCACTGGAAGAGTTAAGTGTGCAAGTATCTTCAACTACACAGAGTATGTTCATAGGAGACCCAGTTTTGAAAACACTGGCTTCTTGATCTGCCTAAAAGAGAATTGGCTTAAAACTGCAAGATATTACATGAAAAGTCCAATTGGCAAGTTTGGCCCATGCTTAAAGACTGTTGATACTGTCTACATTTGTGTTCTTCCATCTGAAATGTTTGAAACAGTCATCACAGAACAGAACCAAGTTCTCTTGGTGTACAGGTATGACTGACTGAATCTTTCAGCTTCCCTTGCTGCAGTGTTTGCAGTGTTACAAGTATCACTAATAGTCAAGTCCTGTGCCTACAGCAGCATTTGAACCCTCTGAAGACAGGGATAACTAGAGGAGACAAACACTGCATAACTGTCTTTTGCTTTAGACACAGTTTTGCTGTATTGTGAGTCTGGGAAGATGGCACCCTGCACACTCTCCCTCCTCACAACACGGCACTCAGTGCAGAGCTCCAGCCTCTCCAGGCAATACGAAGTGCCAGCTCCAGTGCCATGGTGGGGAGCAGGAACATACACTCAAGGCACAACTGCAGCTATGCGAGTAGCACAACCCTGCAGTTATGAAAGCCATGCTTGAAATTTTGAATAATTTAGATATGACATCGGTGTAACACTGGGGCTGGTAAAAGCTACAGAAATATGCTGTAATTCAGAAGGAAGGGCACCTTCTCAGACTACATGAGAAGGGAGTAAGCTCGAGAGCAGCACACAACCCTACTGCACACTTAGTGACACCTTAAGCTTCATTAATACACTGGGTGGGAGCAGGGAGGCCATTGGGGAGCCCCACTGTCTGCTGTGTAGCTGCCAAACTGGGACCCAGCAGGACTATCTGTATCCACAGGCCTCCCCAGCACCTCCCTTCTTCTTCACAGCCCTTGTGCCAGCCCAGCCATTTGTGTGCAGCCTAACACATGAAGAGCTTCTTCCTACAACTTCAAAGAGATGCTTGACAGCACAGTGCAGTAACAGAAAGCAACTGGGGCTGCTTTCTTAAGCCAGCTTTGCTAGCTAAAAATTCAGTCCAGCTTTATCTGAAAACCCACATTGAGTTCTTTCTGAGAAATGCAATTTCAATATTCTCAGGTCGACTAAGGACAAGAGCATCCAATCACTTCATTGGCTTTTCTCAAAACTTGGATTACAAATCACTTTCTATCAGGTGACTAAGGATGGCTGTCACACTGAATCAATGTAATTTACTTACCTCCTTGGACGCTTTTGCTTGTTTTTTGTGCGGCTTTTTCTTGTTGGCTTGGGCAAAATTCTCCTCTGTTAAGAGGGGAGGGAAAAAGAGGGAAAAAAAAAAGTAATTCCTGAGTATCTACTCAAAACACTCAAAAAAAGAAAAAGTCCTATATGAATTTTACAAGAAGCAGCGGCATGAAGCATCAAAAGAGAGACCTGAATATGCCTAAAGTTACACCAGCATTAGAACCAGGTGTTACATGCAGAAGCAGAAATGCTGCAGCTGCTGCTTTATTTTGCATGTCCTGATCCTGTGGAGAGTACACTGAAGTGAGAGGTTCTATTTTTCCTCTCCCCATCCAGTGCACAGCCAAGATAATTATTATTTTGTATTAACAATCTGAATACTGTACTTCTTAGGAAAGAGTTCTCAACAAGATGTGACAAGGTAGTTTTGATTGAGTTTATTGCCCAGCTTCATGCTAAGGGCTCAGTCTCACAGAGTTGAGTCACATCTTCCCAAAACACTTAAGAGTTTGAAGGAGATGCACAGAGCAATTCTAACCAAACTCTGATTAAGACGTAATTGTTCTGAAAGTATCATATACAGCATTTATAGTAGTCTGAATGAGTAAAGTTTATATTTTCTATATTCTTGTCTGCAAGGAGAGAGACTTCAAAATCCTGACCATTACATGCAGTTGCAGCCACTGTGATATTTTCCATGAATCCTTCATGGCTTCTCGATGATTCTACTTAGAGTGAGGTCACTATAATCCAGACAAAGTTTTGTATCTTATTAAAAAGCCAAGTGTTTCATTAACAAAACTAATCCTACAAGCATCTTCATCTAAAATGTGGTCAGACTGACACACTAACAGCGAATTTTCATCCACTGAATTTAGGCAAGTCAGAAGCATTTCTTCTTGATGGAAGGAAAAAAAAAATCAGGGTAAGATAACTTGTTTCAATATCATGTTACCAAGAGTTTTCTCTAAAAAAATTCAATCTAGCAATTAATCGTCCCTCCTACACAGACACACAGCACATTCCCCTACCCCGTGTTTCTCCTCACAGCCATTTGTTACTTTTTCCAGGCTTAGCTTCTCACATACATTCAGATTTAGAGTGACATTTATTTAGGTCTTCTCTCCATCTTTTCCTATGTTGAATTTAAGAGCTTGGATTATGTCAGTGTATTAGAATTCCTACTGGTGTTTCTTTCCTCCTCTTGGTAAGCCTGTATTTACCCTCTTCTAAGGTTTGCTCTCAAACTTCTGAGGAAACAGCAGAGGGATGAGCAGAGTCCAGAAGAAACAGCTGTTTCCTCCAAGGGGCTTCTACACAACTCACCAGTAAATGTACACAGCCTTGGCTGTTAGCTGAAATCATCCTTATCAGAAGGGTATTTGTTATATTTGACATGGATAGAAAAATAAGCATCATATCATTGTTACCCTGAAGAGACAGACAAGAAGGGTAGCATGGTACTGGAACAGGTTATCCAGAAAGGTTGTGGAATCTCCATCCTTGGATTTTTTGAAGACTCAGCTAGGTAAGAGGCATGGCTGACCTGATCTAAAGCTGGACATTTTCCTACTTTAAGCATGAGGCTGGACTAGATGACCTGCAGAAATGTTCTCAAACCAACATTTCTATGGCTCAAAGTGTTTTACCTGAGCAATAAACACCACATGCTTTCCACTGAACTTCTTCTCCAGCTCACGCACTAGCCGCACCTGAATCTTCTGGAAAGATTTCAGCTGAGGAACCGGTACGAAGATAATGATGGCTTTTCTGCCACCACCCACTTCAATTTCCTGGAACAGAAGAAAAATTAAGTTTAGCTAGGGCTCAAGGAGCAGCATTCAGTTTGACCAACAATCCCCTCAATACAGGCACGTGACCGCTTTACTTACTGGAAAGAAGCATCATATGAAACTACCTGTTTTAACACACTTAAGAGTGAGCATTAAACAAAACAAATACCCAAAGCAACAATAAAACCAAACCACACTATCACAGTGGCACGTGCAAAAGAGCAACTAGGCACTCAAATTTACAGCCTCAACATAACTGAGTTCAAATTAATTATGAGAAAATGGAATCAGGTGCTTAGATTTTAGTTTTACTGACCATTTATCAACACATCTGCATTGCCCCTTGCATGCTGCTCCCCAGTTTCCCAAGTTGTCTTAGTCTCTGTAGTAGATGCAAAGGTTTACAGCAGTAAATCTCCTATGTTATCAATCCCTTTGAGTGGCTCATCCTCCATCACTTGCTAAGGCTGCAAACATCACCCTGCCTCCCCCTCCAAAAGCCAGTGGGTCTGTAGCCACATCCACCAACATGGACTGTTTTCCATGGGCTGTCTCTAATACTTGGTCAAAACTTCAGGGATTTGTAGAGATTTCCAAGGCACTTCTCTCATGAACCAAGCCACGAACACGGTCATTCTCCCACAGAACAGATCACTGCATTGCACGTGACCCATTTCATATGCACATTTAGACTTAGTTAAATAATTTTGACTCTAGAGATATTTCCAAAACTCTTCATGGGCAGTCAGGATGCACTGCTGCAATTCAGTAAAAAAGCCTTCTGAAGAGCTACAAGCTTCATTTATACTTTAGTTCCTGGGCCAAACTGACATTGTGCATCTAAGTTAAATATATATATATAATAAATACATACATATAACCTATATATACATATACACACATGTATACATATATGCACACCTATATATACACACATACAAACACACACATAAATATCAGCTGTGCCTGTGCACATGTTGGTGGTCTGGGGCAAGTACCAAAGAGCAGCCTGCAGCAGCCCATGGCTACAAGAGTGACCTTCTCAAGTCTCAACCAGGAGTCTAGAAATACTACCACTAATCTTGTCTCCACTTGGAGGATTCTGGTACCAATACTTACATTGAAACTGAATTTACAAGAAGAGACAAACTATGTTATCAAGCCCATAACGCTGAACCATCCCCTATTTGTTGCCTACTGTCCAAAAACAGAGTCTACAACAAATCAATTTTAAGAGATTTTATGTCCCTCACAAAGATTCTTAGAATATTTTAATTGCTAATAACAAAAACAGTCAGCATCACATCTCAAACTGAGTTTCAAAGTAGAATAACTACCTTTAAGTATTGATATTTGAATACTAAGCTACCAGTACCAGGTGAGCTCTTACAGAGTCTTTCCAGAGCAACGCTTTAAGAAACATCACTCTCCTACTCTCCTCCATGTTAAGAGCAACCACCAGATGATAAACCCAATATTTAATAAAAAGAAACAGTTCACTTAACATCTAAAAGACACCATCCAACTAGCATATTAACATCTGTACAAATTCAACGGATAAAAATCCAGAACAGCACAACGTGCACCCACCCACCCACCGCAGCGCTGAGCAGCTGACCAAGGAAACTGCCCCTCTCCAGCATGGGCCAAACCTACCTTAGCTGCTGTGATGTTCAGCTCCCGCAGCTGGGCCTTGAGGTCCGAGTTCATCTCCAGCTCCAGGAGAGCCTGGGGAAACGATGGGGCAGAACAGTCCATTACATGTGGATGCACACAGCTATATATAACTGAACTATACACATACACGTATGAATCTAAGTATATATGGAGAAAATGAAGCTGGCAGCTGAAGCCTGTCCTCAGCACCCGGAAGCAGCGCACACCTTCAGGACTGGGTGTATGGGAACAGGCTCGGGCTGCTGCAGGCCACGCGACCGGGAGCAACAAGCGCTGCAGGCAGGGAGGCCGTGCAGCTCCTAAGCGGCACCGTGTCACACAGGCAGCCAGTGCTGCCTTCGAGATATCCCTACCTGGCCACGTATCCCTACGCACCCACCTGGGATATCCCCGACTCGAACTCATCGGGCTTCTCGCCGTTGGGCTTCACGATCTTGGCGCTGGAGCTGAACATGGCGCTCCTGCAAGGCAGAAGCGGAGCTCAGGCGGTGCCGCGCGCTCCCGCACGAGGCCGCGGGCGCCGCCGGGCCCGGGCGCTCCCGGGACCCCGCGGCGGGGAAGCGCAGGCCCAGGCCGCGGCGCGGGGCCGGGGCCCTCCTC
>JAUBOD010000729.1:2255573-2268287 GCA_032353885.1 Nothura maculosa
AGTGTCTATAAATACCTCAAGGGAGGCAGTGAGGAGGAGGGGGTTGGCCTCTTTTCAGTGGTGTCCACAAGAGGAAAGGGCCACAAATTGAAGCACCAAAAGTTCCACAGGAACTTAAGGAAAAAATGTCTTGACAGTGAAGGTGACAAAGCCCCGGAAAAGGCTGCCCAGAGAGGTTGTGGAGTCTGCTTCTCTGGAGATCTTTAAAAACTGCTTGGATGCAGCCCTGTGCCCCGTGCTCTAGGTGAGCTATCTAGGTGACCAGGGAGTTGGACTAGATGATCTCTAGAGGTCCCTTCCAACCTTAAGAAGTCCGTGATTCTACAGTCTCATCTTTTGACATGATCCAAAGTCCTGATGTACAACATGTGAAAAACAGAATCTCCTTCATGGCTATATAAATTCTAAACTCCATCTGTATTTGCAGCTGCCATTTCCGTTTCTGTCCTGCATATCTACACACTCAGAACAGTAAATACAAGAAAAAAAAACCACTTTTGAAAACATCCCACAAAATCATAATGCACTGGACTACCTACATGCATCGCTAAGTCATCATTCCCCCCATATAAATTGGTTCTTCATTGCCCATCTTTTATCCTATCTTTATGTATACTAAAAACTCTTGGGCTTGCAGACATTTATTTTTTTCACAAAGCTCTGGGTACTAATTAAATCCATGAATAAGGCATTAAAAGAATAATTTAGGTGTTCGTTATATATGTAGCAATTTGGAGATTTACCACAGCATTTGATGAGTCAATCCTTAAAATTTCTGTGAAGAATCGATGAGCTTCTGCAAAATTATTCTGGCCAAGGTGGAGAAATGCTCTAAAAAGCAAGTGACACACCAATGAGTTATCCTGAAAAATCCAAGGTGCTAATATATTTAAAAAGAATAGACACCATTTTTTATTTTTCCTATTACAGATGTGCAAGTTTCTGGCCTTTGCACTTCACAGTGTAATCTCTACCTAGCAAGGAGACATTGATTCACAGACACATTTAGTGACACTTTGCATCATTTGGCTATTCTGCCAAATTCTGCCTACCAAAGCAATTGTCTCTACTGTGTTTTTATTAATTAAAATATTGTTACTGTCTTCCTGGAATTATTTCTCTTCATGAAATGAGCCAAGCTGTATCATTTTCAGAGTATTTTAGAACAGTGTTTTCTAAATTCATAAAGCCAATGTGCTCAACATTACAGCCTGAGCAGCCTGGCATGCAGCTCAGTTTACTGCTTTATATTCTAGCACTCTTTCAACCTAAAAGGCAGCAGCCAATGTGACTGTAGGATAAGGGTCCAAAACAGCTTTTCCTCTCCTAAGAATTATTTATGTAAATGTGTACTGAAAAAGCAGAGTGAAAATATGCAATGACTGGAAGAATGAGAAAAATCTTGGTAAAATCAGCTGAAGGGTCACAATTTCATCCAGGATAATGCGACTGTATCAAGTAATGCAGATCTCCTGGGTCTATGTGCCATCCAGTCTCACTTAAGACAGATGTAGTTACATGAACGAGAAGAGAACTGTCTCTAGGGTAGCTTAGTGCTCACGATACACATTGTGCAAGACCATATTTGGAAGTTTCATTTAGCCATTAAATTATTTACCTGTTCATTAAAACCATTATTTGGCTTTGCAGTCCATCCAATTTGTGTGTCACTTTCTCCACGTCTTGAAAATATTTTTCAGCAGTTTTTATGTCTCCAATCTAAACAGTAAAAGCATAAGGTTCTCATGATAAGAAGGAAGAGAATTCCCGATTAAAGCCTTTACAAAGAATAAGAACATGAAAACAGTGTCATTATCTGGTACAAATGTATTGGGTAATGTCTGTTATTAAACAAGATCCTGGAAAAGCTCAATTTTGATGAACAAGGGCAGGTGCAGCTTTATCCAAGTGTTTCTCAGTGGTGGAAAATGGGCAGAGGACAGGATTTCTTTCGTTATGACTAAGTGTTACTACTATTCAACACACTTTCTCCTTTGGAGAAGGAGAAAACAAATTCCAAGCAAACCAATCTTCACTCTTTTCTCACAGAAAGTGCTTTCCAGCCCCTCTGGTCATTCCTGCAATTCCTCTCTGTCCTTCACATCTTTCCTGAGCACCCAGAAGTGGTCACAAACTCCAGCTGAGCTCCTGTGGGCAGCCAGGAGAGCAGCATGATTTTGTGGTTCATATCTAAAGATGGAGTTTGCTTTTATGCCACAGTATTTTAATAGTCTGGTTTGTTTAGCCACATGCATCTTGCTTTCCCTTAGACTAATTCCTTTCTGCAGCATGCTGCCTAGTATTTATGTATTTATGTATTTTTGCCACCATTCAGGAGTATTTGGCCTTTATTCTTTGAATAGCAGCCAATTTGCCACTTTGCTTTCCCAATTTATCAAGATTATTTTACATTCTCATCCTGCCCTTCACAGTGTTTGTGCTTCTAACCATGAGAATAATCAGTCTGTAAAGCAAACTTCCAGTTTGCTCTGCTGTAGAGTCTGTAGAATCCACGTCTAACAGGTTTTAAGACTAATCAAACCATATTTGGGATCATGAGGAGTTCTATTTCTTAGTAGTGTCTTGTATCTTCTAAGCAGATCACAGATTGCCATTCCTGCCACTAAACAGAGGAACTTGTTAATACCTTTATACTTTTTACACTTTTTTTTCACCCAGAAAGACTGAAATTAGGCTTAAATTAGTTATTAAATATTAAAAATTTGAAGTAGTATTTGCCACTTTTATTTAACTAAGTTCAGAAAAGGTGAGTAGCACTTCAAATTAATAATGAAATTATTACTTTCACGTTACTCTCAAGTAATATCCTCTATTATTCTCAAATAATTTCCTCTATTAATAAGCCTCCAATAGACTCTGTGCTTAATTTAAGTTCGTTGTTAGTCTGAACTCCCAGATTATTTTTCTGAATTTAATTAGTGTTTTTAACTCTGTTTTCCTGCAACCAGTATGTATGCAACCAGAGTATGGCCAGATGCCATTTCACCTTTTAAGTTCCTTAACGGAGTTATTTAAATGGCAAATTTGGATAGGTCAGTCTGCGAGCAGAGTCTATTAGCCACATGCCACAAAATACTGAGGACTCAAACGTCTCCTTGCTTCATGTGAAGTTCCCTGCTGTTTCCCTGCCTCACGTGAACTTCTGTTTTATAACTTGGGTGATGGTGACAGGATTATGGAGCTTCTCAAAACATCACTGTGTTAGGCTCTGTTGTTATTTTGGGGGTTGTTTGCTTGTTTTTTTGTAATCTTTGGTTCTCTTGGCCCCATTTCACTGAGACAACAGCTAGGAGCCCTGCAAATCACATCTTTATGCTACTCCACATATGGAGATAAAGATGACATGGTCTCCAAAACTGCTAAGGTCAATTAAATAAACAAAATAAAATCACATATAAACTCAGGTCACCATCATGGAGCCCCACAACGCCAGATGACTCCCTAACAAGTTTATTAACACCATTTTTTAAATTGGATAAAAGTCTTTCCAAAATTAGGAGCCACTTTCCTCCCATTCTCCTGAGAGTGAAGATATTTCTGCAGCAAACAACTGAGCTACTAATGGACCACAGAGTGTGGCCTTAAGGAAGACACTGTTCAGCAAAAGAGTACCAAGTAACATACCCAGCTTCCCTTCCCATTAAACTCAGGACTATTAAGGACTTGTATTTCCAACAGTATTACATAAATTTACAGTGCCATTATTTAATATAGAAAATTATAAGCTGCTTATTTACGTAATAATTAATTAATGTACATGACACTTCTCAGTATTAAAACATTTCTTTGTAATGATGGAGAGCCACTTTAAATCAGAGTATTTTAAACATGAACACGTTTCTGTCAAATGGTGAAAACATTTTCCTGCTAAGAGCTGAAAACTTGGAGCTGAATTTGAATTTTGACACATTCTCGGACTGCAAGCAAACAGTATTTTTCATGACTTAATTATCTACCAAGAGTAAATTATACAATTTCAATGCAATTTTATAACCTTAGTGCCACAAACTGGATTGTTTGTGAATACTTTTGACAATTTTTTGACAATTTTTACAATTGTCAATTCAATGACAATTCAAAATTACATTTATAACAATTTGACAATTCAAAATTACATTTATAATAGATAAAAATTAAAAGTTTGAAACAGGAAATCAGGAAACTCTGAGATTCTTTTATATTCACTTGCCAGTGATAGAGGATGATGAAGAGCTGCAGTGGGAAAGGAAATTTTCAGCAAGATTCTGGCTAAAAACATGGGAGTTTTGCCATCAATTTTAAGAGAAGTTTGCCCTTTGACTCAACTATTAGCATAATTTTCTACAGCACTTTCTTTGCTCAGTAATACAAATGCATGTAATTTTAATACTATACAAGTTTGTATTTCCTAGCATAATCTGATAATCTCACAGTGACTTTTTTCTTTTTTACCACTGCCTCTATAATTTGATACATGCCCTATAAAAATAACTGTAAAAAAATAACTGTACTTTTAGATGCAATAATCCCTCCCCAGGGCTACAAACAGTATTATGACCTTGCAGATTTAGAATAAAGCACATACCTGAAGGAATATCCTTCCAATGCCACTCAACAGCTGAGGCTCTTGCTGGGGATAGTATTTGATGACGGAGTGATAAGTTTCTACAGCAAGCACATAGTCCTGAGGGGTGAAGAGCAGGGGACCAGATATTTAATCTCAAGTTATACTGGAACTGTAGAGCACATCTCTACCTTTCAGTTCTTTAAGTTTGTAGCTAAATATTAGGAGAAAGGATCTGCATTTACTCTCTTCAGCCTAGATTATGTTTTTAATGCGAGAGTCAGAAGCCCTCTGTACATATTTGAGAAGTGCTGTAAGGTTCAATTACACAAAACACTGATATAGTTTAACTAATAAATTACTATGTTAAAGAAACTTTGGGACTTTCTTTGCACTTGGTCTTAACTTGTGAAAAATACAAGGCAGTGTAACAGGTGCTACTGCAACTTCACGCATGTTTTAAGCTCACAGAAGAGCACAGTGGCCAAAGGAAGCCAGTCCTGTCCTACTCCTCCACTCAAATCCTTGCTCCCTTCTCACATCTCATGCAAAAGGAAAATGTGCAGTTAACCTGCTTGGAAAATAGATCTGGGCTACACGTAACTGCAAATTGGGCTGTTTCTAACCATGCAGTTCTGAAAGTGGCGACTCACCTGCGCACAGACCATGGCAGGGTGCTGGCCAATGTATATAACGATTAATTTATAACAGTTAATAATCAACATTTAGAGCTTATTCCAATTCCCGTGAGCCTCTCTATGTTCATACTTCTTATAGCTAGTGCCAAGGGTTCAGAGATAACAGGTCACAGACACAAAAACAGGCTTATCCTCTAATTCTGACCGATTTGGAATTCAGAAATCAAAGGTGAGGAAACTTCTCAGGCTGCCAACATTTCTCACTAATTTGTGACTCCAGGAGATTTTAAGGCCACAGCCATAGCTTTTGTTATAGGATTTATTGTTTACAGCACCCCACTGTGTTAAGTCATATGTATATATATGTGTATATGTACATATGTATATGTCTAAAAGCATGGAGAGAGAAACAGTCCATAGTATCACCGTGACCTCTGTGAAAATCAGGACAGGGACCACCAACCTGTATTAACCAACAATCCAGAAGAAAAGGTGTTCCTTAAAAAATATTTAGGGATCTTCCATGACTGTGAATTTTACTCTCAGGATAAGATGTGCTTACTGGTGGGGCAATTCCCTGGTGTTTGTGCTTGCAGCGCTTCCCCTCAGGCCTGCAGCAGTGCTGCAGCCGTGCGGCGCGCCCTGGGGCTGGGCCTGCACAACGAGGACGTGCAGCACGGCCAGTGTGGACGGGGCTGCTCTGCTCACCTCCTCCAGCGCCCCAGCAACCTCGAGGGAAGAAGCTTTCCCGGGAATTCTCTGGAGCAGCGTCTCGGCAGGACGTCCTGGGGACTCGAGGGCCTCATGGACTTGGCCTTGTGAGGCAGCCGCCGCTGCCTTGTTGCCCTCCCTACCAGGTGGCCGTACATCGGGCCCGCTGGAACGAGGAGCAGGCCAAGCCCCTCACCCTGCCTCTGTGCAGCGACACCCACCCAGGGTCCCGGCTCCCCTGCATCGTGCCCCGCGGTTCCCGTTACCAGATCAGGGACGGGGCCAAGTTGTGTAAAGCCAAAGCCGGCCCTGGGCTTCCCTGTGGTCCATTTGATACCTGCAACTTTCCCGTTCCCCAGCTTGGCAGAGCGGCTGCAGGAACAGGGCTGGGTAAGGGGCACGAGGTGCAGCTTGAGGCTTTTATGCCTCAAAGAAAATACAACGCGTGCTGCCAACAGAGTACATAAGGTGCAATGACAAGAGCAGGGACGCTGGAAATTTAGCCTTGGCTTCAATTACTGATTTTGAAGCTTGACTGAATTCTAATGGTTCAGAACCAATACCTAAATCAAACTCCTTCACTTTAGTCTGTCCAAGGGAACTGAAGTTCCCTTAGAATTAGCAAAATGAACAGAATCTGTAAATTCCCTTGGATTTCCCTTGGAATTAACAGATGAACAGAACCATCTCTCCTATCACGGAAGAAGATTTCTACAGCACCCTGTATACAACCAGGTGACACAGAACTATGCTATCCTGTGGCATGTTGAAAAGCACAGCTTATCAATTCCTCATAAAACAGCATATTGCAAAGTAGATGCCACTTGATCTTATTTTACTAAAGACTTGGGTTTCACTCCCAGCTTTGCTAAGGTGACGAGGGATAAGCACAACTGTCTAGGAGAAAGATGAAAGGAAGTATATCTCAGAGGAACGAAGCCCCACGGGTTGTGAGGGGCTGAGAACACGAGGTCCTGCCAGGAGGAGAGCAGTGACCACAACATGTGATCTTAAGGCTCAAAGGTGCTCACATATTATCATGGTTCTCACTTTCTGAAAAATGCAAGTCTTCAGATTTTCACAACTCCAGCAGAAATCCCCAAGGAAGCGACAAGGCTACATGTTCTGGGTACAAATGGGAGCTGGCTCATTCTTTCAGAATCAAATACTGCTGTAATTCTGAAAAATCAGGAACTAACATTAAAGACATCCAGCATGCAAAGAGGTCTACTAGCACAACAAGGGCAAACAGGGTTATCTTTCCTTTGATGCACTGCAGCACAACTCTTTCCCACAATGGTCTCCACATTACCCATTTTTGTGGCTTTGTTACCCATTTTGTGGGTTTATTTTCTCTTCATTGTAAATAATCAAGATACGATTTATCACACGGTTAGAAATAAGCATAAATGATAACGATGGGTGAGCAGCTGAGAGGAGGCTGCGAAAACAACCTAACAGACGATGGTGTTCATAAAGATTATGTTTTGGGAAGAGCTCACAGTCTTTCTGTGGTGCTTCTACAGCAGCACAGGCATAAAAGGGTTACAAACGCAGAGATTTAGGGCTATGGATTCAGAGAACACTCTTTTCCCTTTAAATCAGAGAGAGGCTAGAATTCTTAGGTAAAAATAAAAATAGAATAGTTTTTAATTAGGGCATAATGCTATTGGACCATTATAAAGAAGGGGGCAGCAGCTTGTATTAAGTGATGCAAGGGAGAGACACCTAAGCAAAGTTGTACAAAAACAAAGACAACTCTGTAAAAACATCTAAAAATACAAAATGCACCTTCTCTCAGAGTGCATTTATAATATATAGGTACAGTACTTAGGTATTCACTCTTCAGAGACATAAAAATCTGCAAATATAATGTCAAAAGTGACGTTATCTCAGATGACAAGAACTGTAAAAAGTTTTTCAGGCACTTTCATGGTGCATTAGTAAAATGACACTTTTTTTTGCAATTAGGCTGTTGAAATGAGACAATGCCCATCACTAACTACATTTTAAATGAATATTCCCTCCTGCTGCTGCACTGGGAGCACAGTTAGTTCCATGCCGCTTGTTCACAACTGGAAATGCTGACTCTGCTGATACTCCTGCATGTCAACAGCCTCCTTTTCTGTTTCTCGTGTATCAGCTTCCTTACCTATCAGTTGGTTAAGCCCAAAAGTGGCGCACAGGAGGAGCTAGAAAACCTTTTTAAGAAAGGTTCTACAAAGAAAGGGAATGAAAAGGGACATAGAGTGAGACTGCCTTAAAGTGCCACAGAACTTTATCATGAGGCACCTATCTAAAATGATACAGCAGACAGGATTCTGTACCTTGGGAAGAGAGTCTTGGGGTAAAGGAGAACTGTGATAAATAACCTGTTCCCCTACGGGTCTTCTACATCAGTCTGGGTAAATTGCTTCTTTGCATCCTACTTCACTATCTCGAAAATAATATACTCCACTATCTCAATAAACTAATGTGAGATTCAGCTATGAAACTAATGAGACCATACAGCATATTTAAAAAGACAAATACTACCATGCTGCACAAGCTTGGGTCAGATAAGCAATGCAGAAGAGAAACAACCCCCATTAGGTCTGAGCATAGCTGAAGTAGATTAAACTAGTTATAAGACTAGCATCTGTTCAAAGTCTTTTTTTAATTTATTTTGAAGAGTCAATCCTGAAAAGGTTATTTCTTATTAAATATTACTGAGATGTTTTGGCCAAAGGGAAAGGTTAATAAGTGTTTATGTCAGTGTTATAGGGAACATTCTTTTACTTCTGTAAATTATCCTTATTCATTTACTGAGCACATAAGCTATTAACAGCACTTTGGAATCAAAACAGGATCGTCCTGCAATACTGTGAATATTCGCTAGATGGCAATAAAAGGCACTGGCTCAAAGATTGAGAACAGAATTTCATGGCACACATGTTAATTATATGACACACCTGAAATTATTACAGCGGATTTTTTTAAAGAGCATTATACAACAGCATATAAAGGTGTGGAGCTTTATATTTGAATAAGCAGCTTGGTATGGAATACTGCAGAGAGGGAAGAGAAGACGATCATAGCACTGCTGGATGTTAAAATGGTGTTAAAATCATTGAATGTATCTGTTGTCAGTTCAATGTTATAGAGAATTAGGTTTGGCTTGACTTTGGTATTCAGAGTGGGGAGCAAAGACTGCAAATCCTGGCCTCTGGCTGCTGATTGATTCCTGAAGTAGCTTTAAGTTTCAAGAAATGAGGATATTCTGTTCTCGTGATCGTGAAGTGAACTGTGGGAGTCTTATTTCTATCTCCTAAGCAAAGGAAGAAGCTAATTCTTGTACAAAATGAAGTAGGATTGCTTGAAACAGTATGGAAACTAGGAAAATAAGAGTGATAACCACTTCCTTTTGCTTTTATTCCCCCCTGCTCCCTGTACTGCTAGTGAGGATGTAAATTTGAAGGAAGAGACCCCGCAATCTACAGAGCTGACAAGAGATATATTTAGATGCTCTGGATACAAAGCCTATGGCATTATTAATGTTCACAAATAGAGCAACATTCCTACTGCACAGTTTGAAGGAGACGGGGCACATAATTGCTTTTAATTACAGCATTTAGTTAAGTGTTTGAAAAACTCAATTTAAAAATGCAAATTCCGTATTGTTATTGCATGTTCTCCGAGACGATTTGAGGAGAAATAAGTACAGATATGTTCCTCAGGAACATTACTGCAAATGGTTATCTATTAAAGAAGTCATTATTATTAAGCCTAATTAATTCTTTGCCTAGGCAAAGCCTTCATGCACACTCAGGTAGGCTTCTCTTATCTCTGCAGCTGAAATTCCCTGCTTCCCAGGGACGCTGTATTCCTCAGGATTTGGCACCTCTGCAGCTGTGTCCCCACGTACCTTCATCAGGAGCAGACAGTTTGCCATGGAGTACATCACCCGGCCCAGACGTGCCCTCCACAGCTGAGCAGAGGCTGTGAGAGAAGAGCAGACAGGTAAAATCAGAGGTTCTGTCCTGCCATCAATTACTGGTGCTGTGGGTGAGGATTTTGCAAGGTCCCCCCTGCTAACAGCCCTGGGCTTGGCCAAGGGTTTCCCACCACCAGGCGGGACAGAGGGCACCTCTCCCGGCTGCTTCCTGGGGAGCCTGCCTGGCACAACAGCCAGCATTTAGATGCTGAGGGAATCCACACATCTCCCAGAGCCAGAACAAAAGGTGTACAGAAAGATTCAAGTGCTAACAAGCGCCAGCTAAAAACATGTAATTTATGCGATTAAATGTGAGGAGCCCAAAAATCACACACAGTCAAAATGTCATCTCAGAGCCAAATGGTGCTGGGGGAGAGCTGCCTGTGCACTATTTGTGCTTGCCCCTGGCTGGGAGATGTGCTGGAGAGACCTGCCAAGCCTGTCTGCTCTCCCGCTGCTCCCGGCGCCGCGGGCGCTGCAGGCTGCAGATCCTGCTCTCTCTGGTTTGCAGGCAGACTCCTCACGCTGCAAGAGAACAGCTCACACAGACCCAGATTTTCTCTTGCGTAGCAGTACCCTAGATCAATGCTGATGTTATTCCTCTAATCCTCAAAAATCAACACGAAGAATATTAATTTAGCACACTGGGAAAATGAATGTCTCTCATGCCAGTCAATCAACTGCCAAGGTCACTGTAACGATTGGCGACGGTGGGGGAGAAGGGGAGATCTCAGTGAGACGCGATAACCGAGACCGCTCATTTGTATCAATAATGCAGGCTGGGATGAAAAGCATGGCGGGCTGCACGGGTAATTTTTCAGCACGGATAAAAGCTACTACAAATACGAAGAAAGCCTGCTGAAATGCATGCTCCCCTTCCTCAAAAGAACAACTCTTTCAAAAAAATCCTCCCCAAAACAAAAGCTGTGAATATTCCTCGTCACAAGAGAAGGCTTTTCTTTGTGCCCAAGACTGAAGCCAGCACCTTAAATTACTCATTAATACTAGCTCCTGTTTTAGAAATTCACCTTCAACTACCACATTCCCGCTGCTCTTAGCAGAGAGGATGCTGCAAACACAGAGCCTCTGTTCAGCTCTGCCCATTCTTCCTTCTTTCTGCATGCCTGTAAAAGGTGCACCTAATTAAATTCCTCTCCTTTATTATCTCACTTATCGCCCTGTTTGAATGCGCTGGCATTCTGGTAGCTATGTTCAGTTTTTTTAAGGTCTTATCAAGGACTTTGGTGACAATAAATAAGGCAGGGACTCCTGCAGAGAAGCATGGAGCCGCCAGGGCTTCCCGCAGCTGATACCAGCAGCTTCCCAACAGGGACGGCGGGTGTCAGGGCAGGTTCCTCTGGGCTGTGCTATAAACCAATCAAACAGGAACTGCCTCTGACCTGGAAACGGTGCAGCCCCGTGAAGGAGGCTCCTGGGAGGCAGAAGGGGGTTAAGGAAAACCTGCACAGCAGCAAAATGAAATCAAAAGCCCAAATCAAATGATTGTTTGCTACTGAAATGCTTTCAGCCTGCTTTGCTTCCCGAACACCCCTTTTCCTTTGCTCTGCCTCACGGGCTCTGTGCCTCAAACCACCATCCGTTTCACTCTGTGCATTAAGAGGCTGCAATCGTGGCATCCTGCAGAAAACATCACCAGGCAAGTGGTGCAGTGCTAAATCTCTCCTCCTGCTGAAAACCCAGCGAGTGAGGCGCCCTGTTTCAGCCTACAGGAGATGTATACGATGAGCCGGTTGGTGTGGCACCTACTTACACCAGCAATAAGGAAATTACATACTAAGCATAATCCCCATAATGAATTACGGCTGTCCTCAGGCACGGTTAATGAGGTTTCCTTCAGCTACGTTTCACAGGAAAAAATACATTATCAGCCTCCTGCAGCTCCCAGCGCCGCACGGAGGCAGACAGGGAGCAGACCCAGGTGGCCTCCACAGACAGCAGCAGTCAACGCTCCCTGAGAGGCTTTTTGGCAGCTCCAGCCCCACTGGCAGCAGCAGGACAGACACAGAGAGCCCTGGCCCCACTTGCAGCAGCCTCAGCCCGGGTTGCCGCTTGCTGCTGCTTCCCTAACTGCAGCACTTGGTGGGATCTGGCGCGGCCACCGTGAGGTAACGGGAGGAGCCCCTGTGGGCAGAATGCGGGGCTGCTGCAGGGCGCCAGGACATGGCCAGGACACAACCAGGGCACCAGGACATGGCCAGGCTGTGGCCAGGACATGGTCAGGACATGACCAGGGAGCCAGGACACAGCCAGGATATGGCCAGGACACAGCCAGGATGCGGCTGGGACATGGCCAGGACACAACCAGGATGACACCAGGACACAGTCAGGGCACCAGGACATGGCCAGGACGTGGACAGGACATGGCCAGCACATGGTCAGTATGCGGCCAGGGCACCAGGACATGGCCAGCACATGGCCATGATGCAGCCAGGGCACCAGGACATGGCCAGGACAAAGCTAGGACATGACCAGGGCGCAGCCAGGACATGGCCAGGATATGACCAGGACATGGCCAGGGTGCCAGGACACGGCCAGGACGTGGCCAGGATATGGCCAGGGCATCAGGACATGGCCAGGACAAAGCCAGGACATCACCAGGACACGACTAGGGCACCAGGACACGGCCAGGACATGGCCAGGAGAGAAGGTTCTGGCCTTCTGAGAGGTGAGCAGGCTCTTTGTCCTGAGGAAGGGGAACACGTGTGGGGATAAGAAGGCTGAAGGCAGAATGAAGGTGGAAAAGGAAGCAGAAAGGGAAAGCAGGAGGATAAAAAATGCAATGGAGGCAAGGGACAAGGCAAGAGGAT
>JAUBOD010000729.1:2285201-2296628 GCA_032353885.1 Nothura maculosa
AAAAGCACTTGATAAAAATAGTACCTTACCTTTTCGTCCTGGGTACACTTGAGGGTGATACTCATAATAAAGATCAGGCTGGTCTAAATTCCCAAATGGCTCAAATTCCATCTCTGCATTTTGGAAGAGATTCAGTTTTACCAGTAATGCCAGTCTCACAAACCACAGCTAGAAAATTAATACATATAAAAAAAAGCAAAAGGCAAAGTCTATTATTAGCTTCAATCACAAGGCATATGTGAATAATCTTGGATTTTTTTTTCCTACATATTTTTGATTAAGTAATGACTTTCAATGATAATTTGGGTCAAGAATCACCACTTATGCTACATCTTTCTTCACAGAAAACTTTTTACAAGGTCATTAAAATAACAAAACCCAAATGACTGATGTTTAACTATTAGTTATTCAAGAAGAAGCTTACAAACTATGCTAGCCTGCCTCAAAATCAGAACATCTCTTTTTAATTAGATTTAGATAGCATGTTAGATTTATCAGTCCATGTTTTATATGTTAAAAATATGTAATTTTAAACGTCTGTTATGATTTCAATGAATTTCCATGATTTATATAGTACTAGGGCCAGCACTGTACTTGCCTCCTGTTCACATTTCACCACGTAAAACTGTATCATGAACATTTATTATTTGGTTTATTATACTCAAATGACAAAAAATACTTCTAATATTTGAAATATTATTACAGAGTTCATCATCTATATGCAGTCGATAAAGGTTAGCAAAGTCAGGCATCTAAGATAAGCAAAGCATAATTTTACTAGTCTATCCATCTTTAAAAACATGTAATCAAGAGTTTTACTTTTTAAAATATTTTGTTTAAGATTATGGCCTACTTTACATAAGAAAACAGCAGAAGTGACTTGCTACAATGCATTAATCAGCTTATGTTTTAGGTAATTTTTCTCTGGAGAAAGGACATGGAGGTAGTTTTGTACATACCTGCAAGGAATCTGTTGTGTGGTTCGTAGGCAGTCCACTTTTTCCATATCCTTGACCATGGGCAGTTAGAAGCCGCCCACACAGGTCAACTGCTGCCCTCCAGTTTTTACTGCTCTAGGAAAAAGAAAAAAGTAGAAAAAAACAAAACAAAAAAACAAAACAAAAACAAAACAAAACAAAAAACCCAAAAGCAAAACTCCCTTTTTATTTTTTTTTAAGCAAAAAAGCTAAAATGCACAAGTTCTTATTTTGATGATTGCACAGACATCTGTATTTCAGACTATAACCTTTAATGCAGCTTGTTTCATGAAAATGTTTCCTAACACCACCCAGAACACAATTCTTGTATTATTATTATTAACAATGGAAGACAATAAATAATTTAACGCATAAAATGATAATAAGACCAGAAAGAGTTTCATATTAAAATATAAATATCTGAATTTTCATTTAAGGCTAACTTTACAGTATTCTTTAAAACAAAAATCATTCAAAAATTCATGAAACAAAAACTTGTTTAGTTAGAGAAGTTAAACTGTCCTATGTTTCTGTTACACAGAATATTTGAGACATGCACCATTGTAAAACCTGTACTTTTAATTACAGGAGAGTAAGGCACCAGTTCTTTCAAACAGGACTTCTTAAATACAATAAAAAATGACTAAATATGATAGAAACTGAGCACTTCGTCTGGAGAAACTCAAAGGAATAGAGAATACCTATTTCAATGCTCCTGAAGTTTGGACACTCACCTGAAACTGGCATTCTTCTAGATGATTTCTATTATTTACAGTTTGGAAAACAAGTTAATAGTGCAATCAGTACCTGAGAAAAACTACTGGTAGCAACTGAAGAGTTTTTGTACCCCTTGGCCTCTATTTTGCAGCTCTGGTTGTTCAAAGGACAATAATAAAGAGAGATCAAGAGAGCCCTCAGTGCACTGATGACCTCACCTCCCTGCACTGCCACATTCTAGATAAAATTCTGAATTCTGCTGGAAATGCAGACGTTGACTGGGAGCATAAATGTAGAGCAGCAGGGTAGTTTTCTTTATGAGATCTCTGTGGCCTTATGGGAGGGCAAGAATTGGTATGCATTTATAACACTCTTCAACATAAACTCTTACCTACTTCGAAAAGTAGAAAGGCATGGAGATAGATTACCTGAACTTTATTCCTCTTCCACAGAGGCAAATTAATTCCTATTACCCTCAGACCAGAAGCAGAGTTAAGAATATGACACTGCTTAATTTGGTTTCCTGAATGAGAGTCAAAAATAATGATGGAACATTTATGTAGAAGCTTAGGTGCTACAGTTTTAAGGAACAATTTGGGGCATTGAGAAAAGATGTTTTTTCTTTATAGCAGAAGTCAGCCAGGAGAGGCAGATGTTACAACCACAGTGGTTGCAGTCTTCACTGGAAAATAAAATGTAATATTCCTCATTACTGCAAAAGTAAAGCTCTTTGCTGGCCATGGAGCACAGGTCTCTGTGGAAGCTAAAGCAGCAGAGCTTAGTTGGACTCAAGCAGGACACGTTACTGGCTCTGGCAACTTGAGCCCGAGTTGTAATTGTGAAACTCGGGTGATGCAGCTGGAATTCACTCTCAAGCTGGAAATCCAGCTGGAATCACACTGTCAAGCAAAAAAGACCACGCAGAAGAGCTGAGAGGACCGGCACAACTGTGAAAGAAGCTGCAGACTGGATGTCTGCCATAAGGGTATTCAGTGAAAACTGAACTCCCTTGACACACGAAGAGAATTTATAACGTTCCTTGGCCTCTGAGGAAGAGAGTTTTGAGCCAAGTCATCCAAATTCCATCCAATAAATTGAGGCTTTTTAGTGTAGAAATGCAACCTCTCCCCACGGCCCCCAATTGCTGTTTCTGCTCCAGGTATCTCTACTCTTCTCTCAAATCAGCTACAAAAAGGTTGGAAATTCCTCAATGATTCAGAAATAAAGGAACACACAAAAAATAAAACACATATTTTTAAGGAGAACTTCTGGCTTGTTGAAGCAAATATGTACGCCATAACATTGCATCCACGTTTGTTATATTTGACAACACAGGCAAGTGCCCAACATTAATCACATGCATAAGTAATAGCATGTGATTTTTTGCTGAAAAGAGACTCAAAGGGAGTCATTAACTCTACATGCACCACCATTAAAGTGATTAAAATGTCCTCCTCCACTAGCTATGACATTCTTCTCTCCTGTAAATTACCCTGGCAGAGCACTTCCACATTAGTTAGGAAAATGTAGTTAGTAACCCTTTCCTTATCCAGTAACCTGAAGAAATTATTGCATATTTAAAGCTATTGCTACATATTTATAATGGCAAGATACAGGAGTCTTTTTTTAGGTATGACAAATATCAAAAAGAAAGTAATTTTCCTATGATTGCAAACACCTTTCCATTCCAAATAACAGAAAGATCTGTAAAAAGAAATGCCAGACTGCTTGTTCAGATGAAGGTAAAAAGTTAATCTAATCTAAGGAGGAACAGAAACTGCAGCTTACTTGGAGCTTACCTCTTCTATGCATTATTTTTATTTGCTACTATAAAAGAATGCAAAGGGAAGACAAACTATTATTTACATTTATTTACTACACAGGCAAATGCATGTTCCTGTGCTGGAACAATACAGCATCTTGAAAACTGAAACCTCAAAATTTTATGTTCTCAGACGAATCACATAAAGAGCCTCTACAGGCTATGTGTAATTTTATTATTTACCAGTTATCACAATGGCAGACATATAAATTTACAAAATTCCATTGCTGGACTGTGACTGCTTCTGCAGCCCTTGCAGCCCACCGTGGTTGGAACACTATTTGGCAACAGAACTGTCCCAATATTACCACAACAGCAATGCATTTCCAATTGACTGTTACTTATTCCAGAGCAGAAATTACAATGTGAAAATGAAGTTGTTCAATAAAGCAACAGCAGTACACGGATGTAGCCATCTCTGGGCCCCTGATATGAATCCCACTCAAACCAGCTAGAATCCCAACTCGTCCTGCAACAACTATTCTGTTGGCCAGGTTTAACAATCTGAGCCAGTACCTGCTGAAGAGCCACTAGTCTTAGAAATGATGCTCCTGTTGGAGGCCACATCATGGGGCACATTAGGAAGGGCAGTATTTTATTTTCTTGCTAGCATTTGTTTTCTACTAAGTGTACCTGAAGAAGCTTTTTTCTACACACTTTGCCCTATGATCCTAAAAGAAGGAAGTCGGTAACCAATATTCTTTGTCACAAGCATTAACTTCATCCTATCCACAGAATTTACCTTTCATCTATTTAATTTACTATTCAAGGATGTACTCTGGCATTAATCCAACATACTCTTTTTGTGATCCTGATGAATGGAGTTGGTAATTACATCTGCAGATGTAATTTAGAAAGTTGTCAATATACAGTAGGGCCACATCACTAAACAGGAATCAGATATTTTGTATGGAAGAATAATGGAAAAAGTAAAACCTGATCATTAAAATGTAATTTCCTTCGAAACTAGGAACTTTTGCTGCAAGTTGACTGAAAGAAATACAGAAATAAAGAAAATTCCCACAATTTTATGAGCTGCTAATAGGAGACACCTTTCAATAAGTTAAAGGACTGCATTGAATCCTTCACTGCTGAAGTGGCCTTTGTACAACGCATCTGTAACACAACAGTTTAAATACTGTGCTTGGGTCTACACAGTAATAATAAAACACTAACTGAAAGTGGAAGAGATTTGGAGAAGAACTATCAGGATGATTAAGAAAATTCTATTTTTTTATGGGAAAACTAGGATAAGTTACTATAGCCTTTAAAGACAAAAATTGAGAGGAACATAGCAGATGAAAGAGCAAAGCAAGGTTCACATGGGTACTGAAAGTAACTGCTTTCAAGTTACAGCCATCTATGTTAAGATAAAGGTTTTGACAGGGAAAATTATACACTCGTAAGTATTTTATTTAACCTTTTTGAAGTGAAGAAATAAAAAAAGAAAAATGGAAACAAGTTTTTTTCCTGCCCTAAAACAGAGAATTAAAGAGCCGAATTTATCATATCAGCTTTGCTTATCACAAGAACGGATATACCTCACCTTTAATAAAATGCTACACTAAAACATGAATATATATATATATGCAAACAAACAAACAAAACATTAAAATCTACTTTGAAAGAAACAATTTCCATTATGTAAAACTAGCTTGGTTCTAACTTCTGCATTTACATCCTTTAGAACCCAGCATCACTACTATTACTTTGGCTGGCACGTTTGCAGGAGCAGAACAGACACACGCACATCCTTTATTTCCTTCTCCCAGTCATTAGGTCCCAATTATCTTGAGAGAAGCATGGTATTTAACACATCCTGAATTATGAAGATGAAGTACATTCTTACTTACAATTAGCTGTTTCAAGCCTACAAACGACTGCTCTACAGAGTTGGCATTTAACACTTGTCTCTTCGCTGCAGCTTGTTCCCCCAAGAAGCGAAGCATTAAATCTTTCACTGCATCTCCCTTGGTGTCCATGGAAGGAAAAAAAAAAGAAATGTAAGACACTTTCTAACATTACAGGAAATTGTTGAATTCAAGCTGAGCAAAATATTTTTCTACCTCAAGCAATGCTTATTTTCCATCAGGTTTTGTGTGAAATGAATATACATACATATCTATTGGCAGCATTTCAATGTGAATTTCTAGACTTCACATTATTTGCTAATTCTTCTTTTAGCACCAAAAAAAACCCAGGCATGCTTACTTCTCAGTATCCTTCAAATATCTAATAAAATACTGTTTAAAGACCTTACAAAACACAGTAAGTTTTACTAGGTATTTCTAGTGACCATTACTGTATTGAAAGGTGCAATTTCCAAACCAAAGGGGTAGCGCATTTGATCAGCTGACCTCAAGCAGACACAGAAACTAAACACTGACTGAGAGCCAAAGTGAACAGTAACCTTTTAACCAACAGAACTATTAAGACACTCTTTTTGTCTGTTATGATTTCAGATACCTGTCATATTTTAAGGCAAACACTGCTATTTCACTACCACTTAGATGGTCAAACGCTCTTCTCGCAACTGTTCCTCTATTCTCCTTTTCTTTAATTCCATTACATCTTTTCAGAGGTGGTGATGAGAAGAGCACACAATATTTAAGGTATGAAGCAGAGGAAAAAGAAACACTAAGACTCTGCTCTGAAAAAAGTATCCAACAGAGGTTAGCTAGGATAAAGATATCCATTTAATTGATATAAAATGTTGGCACATTTGCTGGTGACAGGAAATTCATTTATGTTTTCCGTCTAGTTGCATGAGAAACAAGATTGCAATTACTGTTTTATTACTTGGAAAGTTGTCATCTCTGATGCTTTATCTATCCTATGAATAAGATTTCTACCTTTAAAATCAGAGTGTTTACAAGGAAACAAATGCAAAAGAAACTGTCCCCTTCCCTTCTATGGAGAAGGAAATATTACTTATGAAGGATTGTAATGAAATGGAAGATAGCAGGCAACGACTGCTGTAGGCAGGCAGAATAAACAGCAACACTCCTGACTGGTTCCCATTCAGAAAGCACAGGTATAGACCCAGATTCACCTATAGCGGACACAATCATGACTGCTTTAAAATAACATTGCTTGAAACCATCAGAATTAGCAGACTGTTGAACCTGAGAATACTGATTATTTCTATTTTTGAATTGCTTCATGCAACCTCAGAACACTGATCTTCTCACATGAACAAGCACTTTTTGAATGAGGAAGCAAAACCAAACCTGCTGAGCTCTTCAGCACAGGTCATGAAATCTCAGTCCTCCCCTGGAGCATTCAAAGTTCCCTATAAAGGCACTTTTCAACTAACTTCTTTGGTGATCATACGCTGCACTGTTTAAGATCTTGCATTGACATTTAGCATCACAAAACTGTTCCTGCCACAAAGCTTTAATGAACTTTGTCATATGCAGGTTTAACTTGGAAAACAAGCCTTCCACAATGTTCCAGGTGACATCTCAGGCACTCTACAATGACGATCTCAACTAAATACACAATTTGCAGCACTAGAAGCACTTGGAACACTGAGATTGAACTAGAGGGTGCCAGGCCAGTCAGGAAGGGCACTCAGAAGCAGAAACTGGCTAGGAGGAAAGTTGCCTCCCTGCCAACACATCTACGTTGCTGCTTATAAATTAATTCCTTCCTTGATTTTTACAGCAGGACATTTGCAATGTCTTCTTTTCAACGATGCAGTGATGCTGCATCTGCATATATGCACATAACCCAGCTTTGGGGATGACCAGGGCAAGCATCCTTTTAATCCTTGAATCCTCAGAAGCAAGTGAGGAAGAATTATTGCCAAAAAAAAAAAAAGAAAGAAAAGAAAATATGGAGGTTGTGTCCTCCCCTGAAAATTACTATTGTAAAAAGAGACCCTTCTCCTTTGGGTTTGTGCAGAAATTGTTCTTTGGTTATTAGGGGAGAAATATTACAATCTTGAATTATTCAGCAAGCTCAGAATAGGTGATTTTTTTTGTGAAGGCAGAATGAAGCACAGAAAGAGCTGCAAAGTGTTGCAGGATTTGCTTTCATCCTAATTATTTGGTTCTACGGTGACAAATGTTTTAAGATAAAACTAATGCAGGAAACAGCAGCACGGTGTGCATCTGAATTTTACATCATTTTTTTCTTTAGTCACAGACATGAAAATGGAAACTTCAGATTTGTCAGCTGCAAATCAGGACTTCATTCACTCCAAAAACTTTTCTGATGGTTACTGCAGGCTGGGAAGTTACTGCAGACCATTTTCTGCCCTTAATTTTACTTAGCAATTGATAATGTTTATTATGCTGTCATTAAGATTAAATACCTAAACCCTCAAGACCAGCTCTCTAGACAACAATTCAGAACTGTAGATATGAAAAGAAGGATTTGCTTATTTTGAGAAACAAGCATCCACCGCCATAGTTTGGCTCTGCTGGGCTGCCAGGAAAAAAATATTTCATAAGAAGTGTTCAATAGATCTGATTTAAATTTCTCCAGACTGTGAAGAAAATGCCGTCCTTGCACCAGATGGGAAATCCTGACAGAAGGAAATGGGTTCCCACTACTAAACCCTTCCTCTCACAATCTAATGAGAATCCCGCACTCACCTTTGTACAGTTTATGCATTTCCACAGCTTAGGAAAGATAAAAATGACCCAATTCCAGTCAGCATCAACATTATTCACAGCAAACACTGCCGTGGAAAACGTTATTTACTGCTTGGTTGCAACAGTGCAAACAGAACCGACTGCCTTCAGGCTTCCCAGAAGAGCTTTCTAGTTTAGTTTATGTTCAAATTGGGAGCATAAACTTTCTAATGAGAATGGGCAGATTCTAGCTGAAATGATTTAAGTTCAGATCTGATTTTAGACCTTTCATGTATGAGTAGACAGTCATATTAAGTTTGCTCATGAGGTGTAATACAAAGTGACCTTAGCAACAATATGAAGCATTAGAAGATGCCCCAATTTTTGGAGAGCTCTTATTCCGTATTTCTAAAATATAACCGGAGACTAAAGATACAACCACAGACTCTTACCTGGATATTATCAAATTTCAACCCGGGCATGGTGAGATTCTCTTTGTCTATGAACACAGTGCTGTACTGCTGTGTGGCAACCGAAATCAGAACATTCCTGGTTTCCTCACTAGGAAGCCAAGCATCATTTCTCCTATCTAGCTCACTCATATTCAAGGCTGTAGCAAACGGGTCATCACTTCCAGCAAAAACAGCTTGGATTTGGGAGAAGGGCTTGGGAGATGGAGATATTTCTAAAGAGCTTGGAGGACCACCTACTTCAGGTCTCCCATTTCCTATAGAAAATGTACGGTCAGGTGAAGCATGAGAACTGTCTCCAGTGGAAGAAATAGAGGACATTTGTTCTGGGACTGAAGAGCTTGCATTGGGATTACTGACGGAGATAAAACTGGATGTGGTAAATGAATCAAAAAAATCAGAAGCTAAAGTATTAGTGTTCACAGTATCACCAAAGAACTTGCTTAGGCTAGGACTCGGCTGAACAACCTGTGGGTTAGACTTCACTGGAGTCTCGGTTATACTACTAAAACTGGGAGATTTTACCATCTGCGGCTCAAAACCATCCTGCAGGAAGAGCTGTGCCTGAGCTTGGGCCCCGTTTGCCTGGCTGAAAATGGTACACACAGGGATGGGCTCGGCCTCAGCAGCGGCTCTGCCGGCGCTGGGTGACGGCACCTGCTCCTCGTGTCCCTGCTCCCCGGCGGGAGCTCCCGTTTCGGCAGGAAGGCTCTTTATGGATGGCAGATCCTCCCCTGCTGCCTCCTGAACTGCCTCTTCCTTCAGAGACGCCTGATCGTCCGTCCCAATCTCGGAAACGTCTCTGGGTGTCTCTTCCTGCTCAGTTTCGCTCTCATTGCTTAAAAGCTCTTCCCGACCCACTTCCGCTTGCGTTTCTGGATTGTCTTTGGCTTCCATTTGTTCCACCATGTCCTGCAGACAACCCAGCTCCCCAGTGTCATCCTCGCTGTTGTTTGGAGAATCCGAAATAATGACGCTCTCCATCATTTGCTCGTTAAGCTTATCTATGAAGTTATTAGAGTCTTCAGACACTGTCTCATTCCCCTCGGACTCAAAGTCGTCCCCGCCCAGATCGATGGTCTCCTCGTGAAAGAGCATTTCCTCGGGAGTTTTCCGCTGAGCTCCATCGCCCCTGTCCTCCTCGTCGGACACGCTCCTGGCCTCCTTGCTGCTGCTCCCGTTGCTTTCCATGGCACCTGCGGGAACAGGCACAAGAACCAGCTCCGTGACTCGGGGTCCGCTCAAAGCCACAGCCCAACGCAGCACCAAGTCTGGCCCCGCGTCGTGGTGGGCGCTAAGGGGCGGCCCTGCTCGGGCTCCCGCTCCGGGGCTCGGGGTCCCGCTCGGGGCCTCAGGCCCCTCTCCGGGGCTCGGGGTCCCGCTCAGGGTGCCGCTCCAGGGCTCAGGGCCTTATTCTGGGCCTCGGGGCCTCACTCAGGGTCCCGCTCTGGGTCTCGTCTGGGGCTCGGGGCCTCGTTCCGGGGCTCAGGGCCTTGTTCTAGGCCTCGGGGCCTCACTCAGGGTCCCGTTCGGGGCTCGCTCCGGGGCTCAGGGTCCCGCTCTGGGGCCCAGGGCCTTGTTCTAGGCCTCGGGGCCTCACTCAGGGTCCCGCTTTGGGTCTCCTCTGGGGCTCGAGGCCTCGTTCCGGGGCTCGGGAGGTCCCCGCTCCGGGACTCGGGACCTCGTTCCAGACCTCAGGCCCCGCTCTGGGGCTCAGAATCCCGCTCCGGGGCTCAGGATCCCACTCGGGGCTCAGGATCCCACTCGGGGCTCAGGTCCCGCTCCAGGGCTCGGAATCCCGCACCCCCCTCCCCCGCTCACCTCAGCCCGGCCGCGCTCGCTCCGCCGCGGCCGCCCCTCAGCGCGCATGCGCCGCAGGCCGGGCGGGCAGGCGGCGCCTGCGCGGCCGCGCCTCCCGGAAGTGGGCAGGCGACGGGCAGCGGCGAGGGCCAGAAAGGGCGCGGCGCGGCGGGCGCGCGGAGGCGGCGGCCATGGAGGACGACGCGCCCGTGATTTACGGGCTGGAGTTCCAGGTGGGCGCCGGGGCCGCTGTCCTGTGGGTGCGCGGAGCGGCCCGGGGCCGCCCCCGGCGGGTTCGCATTTCCCTGGGTTGTGTCCGGGGCTTGCGGGTGTCCCTGGGTGCGGGTTGCCGGGCTGGGGCTCGGCCAGGCCCGGCAGCCCCCTATAGAGCGGGGAGTATGTACATGGAGCGCACGTATATGGGGAGCACGTATAGGGAGCGCATGTATGGCAAAGCGGGAGCATGAGCGGTTAAATGGTTGTATCCCCTAGAGAGATCCCGGGATGCGGTGCCTTCCTGCCGGGAAGCTCCTGCCCGGCTCCGTGGAGCCCTGGTTGGGGGTGTTGTTGGGATGGAGAAGGGCCCTTGTTTGGTGATGGATGGAGCTGTTATTAACCCTGTGTCTGGTCTGCCTGTTCCCTATGGGCATCTCTGCCCCGGAGGAGGCATCTCGGCTCCGGGGAGGCTCATGCTGGTGGGTTTGGGCGCCCTGCTCCACTGCCCATCCCCTTGGGCTATCTGCCCTGTAGCTGCCTCCTCACATCTCTGTGGCATCTTATAGTCCTGTTTTCCTGTTCTGCATTAGAACTGACCCCTGCCATGTGCCCACTGCCTGATGCTGCTCTGTGGGTGGCGAGGGAGGGCTCTGGCTCCTGCTCAAAATCAGGAATCAGCCCAAGCTGGTGCTCAGGTTTGCTGTGCACCCCAGAGCACAATGTGTCTCGTGTCTTAAAGAAAGGATCATTTCCTAGATCAGAGTCTTAGCCAGGCCTTTGCTTGGGACCCCAGTGGTCCTGTCAAAACAAGCAACAGCAAACGCAAGAAAAACCCCCATGGTCCC
>JAUBOD010000729.1:2357746-2373034 GCA_032353885.1 Nothura maculosa
TCTCCTTCTCTGGAGGTCTTCCAAACCCACCTGGATGCCACCCTGTGCCCCGTGCTCTGGGTGTCCCTGCTGGAGCAGGAAGGTTGAACTAGATGATCTCTAGAGGTCCCTTCCAACCTCAACCATTCTGTGATTCTGTGATAGTTTAAGGGCAAGCCCTTATCTGGTCTAAATAAGCTTCCTGCCAATGGCTGTTATCAGTGCCATGCTGATTCCCTGTAACTGCTGGCAGAAATGTGTGGGTCTGTGTGTATGCAGTGCCCCGTGTTCTTCACTTTCACAGCAATTGTGATGGTTGTAAAGCTCTGGGCTCGCAGCACGTTGTCTGTGCCAGGCTGCTGATGCAGCCCATGTGATGCCAGATGGAAGCACGGAGCTAACTGCACACATAGGGTCGTCGACCTGGTTTGTGCAGACACTGTAGCAAGAAATCAGTGCAGCAGCTCTGATTTTTATCCCGAAAGGCACATGTATCCAGAGAAGCCTGGATCTATCGCACCTAAATCTGCAGCGTCTCTTAGTTACTGACATGGTAAATAATAATATCCAAACTTGGTAAATTAGGTTGGAGCTCAGCGGTATGAAAAGCTCTGGATGTATGAAAGTCATTTCTAAAGCAGCTCACAGAAAGGTGAAATATGTCAGCTTAAATCTTGGCCAATTAGACATAGAAATCTAATTACTCTGCAAATTTTTCATCTAATTTTTCAGGGAGGAGAGTTAGTGTAAATTTAAAATGGAAGCTGAGATGTTCAGCACATAGTGTTAACTGCCAAGGAGAACAACACAGTGACCTTATTTGCAGCTACACATGCATCATGTGTAGGAATGCCTGTCATAGCCATAATGATTTAACATCAGGGCAGGCCAATATTTCTCGGTTCTTCCTCCGCAGTGTAGGCAGTTTCCTTTAGAGGTAGGATGGGAAGCTGTAGGTGTTTCTGATGAAAAATGATAATGTGTGAGAGGTGCCCTTTACTACAAATGCAGCATTGCTCACTTGAGTTTGCCTCGTGAAAAGGAATTTGCAAAGTCACAGCTGGAGGAAGTATAAGTTTTTGTACAGTCGGGTTCTATTTTTTTTTAATTACTTAGTTTGTTGATTATACAACTATGTTTAAACATGATAAGTAACATTAGGAAAATTTAAAGCTCCTAAATACTCTCTCTGTTTGGCTTATAGGCATATAAAATATATAATCTGTTCAGATTGCAGACAGGCATCTTATGTGAATTCCCACTTATACTTTATTCTAGTTTTAAAAAATAAGAATTTGATCAGAAAGATTTGGGAGAGTGTAAGAATTGCTGAAAGAAACTTTAATCCACTCTGTGCATGCACAGAGAACTGTTTTTCAATCTTAGCAATACCTGCAAACGTATATTCACTACCTCGGCACCTCTGAGGTGCGGTTCATAAAATGTACTTGTTTTAAAATAAGTATTTACTTTGAAATATATTTTGAAATATATATTTAAATAAATAGATTATTTAAAGTAGATAAAAATAAAAAATACATATTTAAGGAGGAGCAGTGCGCAGTCTTTCTCCATTTTTCACAATGCAAAACGTATGGGTGCCCAGCGAAGTTACAAGAAAACAAACTTAAGCAAACAAAAAATATTTTTTTCTCATAGCCCCTAATTATTTTTATAAAACTTGCCACCAGTGGAGAGAAAACCAGAGGAATAAAGGAACTGAAAAAGGATTTACATGTGTTCAAGGAGAGTAGCTCCACTGCTGGCTACTGAACCAACTAGACACCAGACAGCTTTGGCTTCCATAAGTCTTTAATCTTTGGGTTACTGGGCATTGAATGAGTATAGAAAAAGGTGGATCTCATTAAACTGGGCCCATTCTTTACATACTCTCTTTAAACATTGCTACCAGCCTTTTTCTGAAGTAGGGAATGGGTTAGATGTGTTTTTGGAGTGATATAGCAGAGCAATTCTCCTCAAGAGTGCGCTGACCTCTGTTAAATAACTATTTCCTTACTATGCCCTTATCTACAGTTTAAATAATGCTTTCGGAGAGACTTATTAAGTGTGTGCATGTGTCTGTGTATTTGCTTCATGAAATGATAGAGCCATGTCTGCAGGAAAGCATGAAAATTACCACCGTTATGCAAGTAAAATCCGGGGGATATGCGGTGAGCTGACTAAGGAGGATGAAACCTTTGCTGTGGCATTAGCATCTGTTAGCTTAATTTCTGCATTTGTGAAATAGTTACATCTCTTCTGGCAAAGTGCGCCAGCTGAGCTTTGCCCTTGTAGAGTCAATGACTCCATGAGTTCAGCTATGCTCGTGTTTAAGTCTTTGGAGAATCATCATTTAAGCTGGCTGTTTAAATGGAAAAGAACAGTTAACCAAATAGTAGTGGTGAGAAAATACTTTCTCCTTTCCTGCACTTTTGCATATTTCAGAGCAAAGATCTTAACGCTACCTCTCACTAAGCTTTATGAAATGGTTTTTAAACAATGGCATACAGGAAAGGTGCCGCCTGGAAATAGTGCATGTTTAACAGTTAACTATAAGCTGAAAATTTCATTAAATGAAAATACACAATACAGCAAAAGGCAGACTTTAGAATAAGTTTGATCTTGCTTTAAGAACTTTTTATTGAGTAAGCAGAAACTTCTACCTGTTGGGGGAAGGATTCTGCTCTTGGTGTAGAGCCATGAGATTCCTCTGAGCTGAGCTCAAAAGGGAATAATTTTTTGCTGCTTAGTAGTGCTATTCTAAAGCAGGAAGGGTTTTATTACCACTTGAGATTATTGATCCTGTTCTTTTATAGATTTTTGTGGGCCAGAGCGGAAGCTTTGGGCATTGAACACTTGGTGTTCGAGCAGGATGGCCTCCGCAAATCAAGTCTGAAATATGGAAGGTCTCTCATAGTCAGCTCAACCTTAAAAGAAAAATAAATTGATTTGAAGAAAATGCATGCTAGCCAAGACTAATGGCGCCATTTGATGTAAATCTGCCTCGTTTTAGTTCCTTTGAAGGAATTACCCTGCTTCTTTAATTCTTTCTCCTACTTTTCCTTCTATATGTCACAATCCACTGTCGCAGATAACGTAATGATTTACTTCCAACAATTTGGCCCCAACAGTAGGGTAGTGAATTCAAAGTTTAATTTTGTTGGCAAATTCTGATGTATTATCTTGCAAATGGGACCATTCCCATGTTTCAGCTCAGTCTCCTCCAAAAGTGACAGAGAATCCAACTGTCATGTCTCAGACTATGTACCTTGCAACAGGAGAGTGAATAAGTCATGTGGCAGTGTAGCAGAAGCTCCTAGTTATGTTTGTCCATTTGCAGGAGCTTTTGTATGAACATTTATGTAGTTCTTCAACTTGGATTTGATGCCACTGCTTTTTCTTTTTTAACTCTCTCATATGCTGAACAGTGTTAAAGAACTACCTTAATCTTGTTATCAGTCTGCTATGCATCTGCCTTTGTGCATTGTTCCTAGCCTAAGAGAACCTGATTACAAATGAAAAATCGTACTGTCTTGCCAGAGAAAGGCATGGACTAGTTCAGTATTTGTTCTGAGTTTTTTGATGTGTTTTTTTTTAATATAACTTTAACATATTTACTGTTGTTCTCTGCTGCTTTTTTAGGATAGTTTAACAAATGCTATGGTTAGTGTTGCTGACTGTGTGACACTTAACAGAGGTAAAACCTAAGGACATAATTTGATCTGCAGTCAGCCCTGGGTCTTATGACTCTCCTTCTCCTTGATCTAAATGATTGGCATGCATTTATAGTTGACTGCAGCTTAAAAGTATACCAATATTTTGTTTGTGTCTTGGAAGCCTCCTGCAGCCTGTTTATCTTTGGTATTTTGGTTATAGAACATATTTTTGTCCTCCATAACCACAACATCTGCACACATCATATGATTTGGTTTGCTTGCATAATATCCAGCAGTAATGGAAAGAAAGATCCCCATAGTATTGACAGGAAACAAGGGCATGAGGTGCTTTAAGTTAAGTACTTTAGTAGATCAGTCATCATCTGTGGAAATGCCTGAAAAAGATACCCCAGAAACTCCATTTCTAGACAATTCCTTTTAGTTTTCTAAAACCACTAAATGTCATTGATATTTATGAATAGCATCATGATTCAGGGAAGCCCCTGCTGCTGTGGTTCTGTACATTTGGGGAATTTACGATCTGAAGAGAGCGGTTAGATGGTGTGTGCCTAAAGGTTACTTCATTCAGCAGCTAAGTTAATATCAGCGAGAACATCTTCATCAGAAGATGCAGGACTTGTTCTCTAGTAGTAAGAGGGTAGTGTAGGATGCCCAAGTGGAAACAAGCTCCAAGGCTGTCTGCTGTATATCCAGCTGTAGGACATGGAGCTCCTTGCCATTCTGCAGCTATGGTCACTGTCACATCCCTCTCTCTTTCACACTTGAAAAAAACAAAGATCAGCTGAAAAGTAGGGAAAATAAAAGAGAATAAAGGAGGATATTCTCTATGAGAAGAAAACCTCTGGGGTGGGGTTCAGAATTAAACAGTTTTTGGTGACCTACTCCTACAATGTATGGTCAGTTACTGCTCTGCCATGATGACATGTGATCTTAAGTGTTTGGAAGGGAGTTTAATTAAAAAAAGGGGGGGGAGACCTCAGTGCATCTGGCAATGAAAAAAATTAATTTTGTTTAATTTTTAATCAGTCAGCCTGAGACAACCACTGAGCACTACTTGACAATTAGAATACTAATGAACTACACACTGGGTTAGCCTCTTTTTAAAGGACAGCAAACAACACACTCGCAGAGAGTTGAGGGATTCCATTTGCTTCCCATCAAGTCTTCCTAAATTGACTTTCTCACTTTATAAGAAAGCAGGAAATTTTTGCTGTCTTGTTGTCTACTTCAAAAATCCCACCCTAGAGTTAATTATTTTCCAAATGCAAAAAAAGCAAAGATGATGGTAAATGGCTTTCTTGAAAGCATTCTTCAAAATGTATACTATAAACAATGTAAAGCATTAATCTTCACTGTTTAGAGCATCTTCAATGCCTTGAGCTTTTCCTTTGCAATTTTTTTTGTTCTTCCTGTAGAATGCAGCAGTCCACCATTTTGCAACAGTTTGAAGCCTTTGGTCTTCATGCTTTCCATAAATTAGATATTGAAGTCATTGCTCTATAGCATGCAATTTCACAAAAGATGGGCAGGTTGAAGGAAGAAATAAATTGCCCATGCCTAAAGTGTTTATTTCTTATAACCTTTATAAGCAGCTATCTGTAGCGAGGCTGAATATAGAAGGAAATGCCTAATGAATTAAAATGAGTTCTGAAACATAAATTAAGTAGCCTAACCATCCATGGTAGCCATGTCATACTGGTCTCCCGGTGAAATGGATATTTTATTGCCCCCTCTATGTCACATTGTCAAGCAGAATGATATAATTATACCCCCACTGGGATGAAGGATTCGCACTAGCTCTTATTAGAAGCTCTCTTCCAGGTCCAGCTTTAAAAGTTAGCAGAGGTTGTAGCAGATGCACTTGGATGTAACCGTTTCTCTTGCTGTTGCAGGATGTGGGTGTTGAAATGGGCACATAGCTTTTCCTCAAGGCTCTGACCCCAGCCCTGTCTCCCTCTGGATGCGTAGCTTCTGAGACGATGTCTAGAGCAGCTTAGGGTGGCCAGTCAGCATAGACCTGCTGCCAGCTTCATGCTCCTGAAGGCTGGGCAGCGGCTGGTGGGCGAAGTTGGGTCCAGGAGGGCCGATATCCCTTGGAGGGAGGAAATAGGTGCTATAGGAGGGGGAACTGCTGCTAGTTCAGGAGAAGAGGAGGCTCAGGGAATAGCTTATTGCTCTGATAACCCTGAGAGGGTTATCCCGCTGATACAACCTGAGAGGAGGTTGTAGTGAGGCTGGGATTGATCTCTTGTGCAGAAATAACTACCAATGGGACACGAGGAAATGGTTGCAAGTTGCACCAGGAGAGGTTCGGGTAGAGTATTACGAAATATTTCTATATGGAAAGAGTGGGGAAGCACTGGAAAAGGCTGCCTGGGCAAGTGGTGGAGTCACTATCTCTGGCAGCATTCAATAAACATGTAGATGAGGCATGTAGAATCATAGAATCCTTAAGGTTGGAAAGGAGCTATAGGGATCATCTTGCCAACCCCGTGCACACACAGGGTCACCTAGGGCACAGGATTGTATCCAAGCAGGTTTGGAACATCTCCAAAGAAGGAGATTCCACAACCTCTCTGGGCAGCCTGTTCCAGGGCTGTCACCCTCACTGTTAAGATGTTTTTCTTTAAGTTCCTGTGGAACTTTTGGTGCTTCAGTTTATGGCCATTTCCTCTAGTCCTATCAGTGGCCACAACTGAAAAGAGGCCAGCCCCCTCCTCCTAACTCCGTCCCTTGAGGTACTTACATACACTGATCACATCCCCTCTCAGCCTTTTCTTCTACTCTTAGGCGGAACAGGCCCAACTCTCTCAGCCTTTCCTCATTTGCCTCCTTTCAGGGGCAGATATTCCAGGCTGATCATCTCGTAGACATGTGCTGAACTCTGTCCAGTAGCTGCACATCCCTCTTGTACTGGGGAGCCCAGAACTGGACACAGTACTCCAGGTGTGGCCTCACAGGGCCATGATCACCTCCCTCGACCTGCTGGAGATGCTCTTCTTAATGCACCCCAGGATCCCATTGGCCTTCTTGGCCGCCAGGGCACATTGCTCCCTCATGGTCATCTTGTCATCCACCATGACATCCAGGTCCCTCTCTGCGGGTCTACTCTCCAGAAGGTCAGTCTCCAGCCTGTACTGGTGTCCGAGGTCATTCCTCCCCAAGTGCAGGACCCTGCACTTTCCTTTGTAGAACTTCATGAGGTTTCTCACTTCCCAGTTGTCCCATCTGTCCAGGTCCCTCTGGATGGCAGCACAGCTCTCTGGAGTATCAGCTCCAAGTAGCAACCCAGCTCTGCAGCACTTGCTCTCCTGTTTTCCATGAGCTCCTTACCCCTCTTCTCATGGCAAGAGCAGCAATCTGCAGGACCTCTGACTCGGGAGGCAAAATTCATTTCTTCCTGCCCTGCTGAGATCTGCAGATCCCTGATTTACCCTGAGTCACATACTACCCTGCATTTGCAAAACCAGTCGGGTCCCACCATAGTTAGGTCGGAAGATAGTGCTATGAGAATCAGGGCAAGAGCTAATCCAAAAGGATACCAGTTAGGCATGGAAATATAAAAGCTAGTATGCCCTGTCTTGCACATAAGCTTCAAGTTCCAGTGTAGCCCTTGAGAAGGAGGTGGACCTGACTTTCAATGATGTATAAAAAATTAGCACCAATGATGTACTACCTGATGGTTACTGTAGAAATAAATGAAGATAATATCTGTTCTCAAAAATAAACATGTTTCTTTTACTTAGCAAATATAGTGCTATTGTTTATAAGTACAAACTAAATTAAACAAAATCCATATCTGGGAGTAAAGGCTTCTCAAGAAGTCTTAATTTGAGCTTGACTGAAATATGACTGATTTTAGTCAACAGAAAAAGAACAGAATGGTACAGGGAGAGATTTTCCTAACTAGGTCTCAGCTAATGAAGTGTCTACTTTGGGGCACTAACAAGATTTTTCTTCTAAACTGAATAAACAACCTTACTCTGCTGCACAGAACAGCATATTCAGAAGTTCACTCAAAGATATCAAGCAAAGAAACTCAGAGAAGTTACTAAATCTGTGATATAGCAAGTGAGATGATCAAGTATATCATCAAGTGTACTTGATCGTAGCATTAGCTAGAAAACACAAGTGAAAGTGCTCCTTCCACATTGCAAAGGGTGTTGTCCACTATGTTCAGAGGAGAGACAGATGAGCATGCAGATGAGGTGCTGCTGCCCGTGAGATGGAGATTCACTCCTGCACTGCTGGGATATTGCGAGAATCCAGCAGCAGAGAAGTGACTTGTTGGGAGCTGCTGCGATTGCTTTATGTGTCAATATGTGTGTCTTCCTCTTCAGGATAAATTATGCTGCTTCAAGAGGCACTTCCAAAGGAAGAATATAGGCTTCCAACTTGAATATGAGATGAAAACTTTGAGAGTAAGTCCTTGTTTCTTTAAACATTCATAGAAGGTTTTTTTTTCCCCCCGCATATCTGCTTTCCATTCTTCTTCTTTACTCCTCCCAAAATTTTCCATCTTATAGTCTGAACTCCATTTACTGATGGGGAAGGATCACAGTATCACATGTCCAGGGTACCTCGATATAGAAATATAAACTAATCACTGATATTTAATTTTGACCTAAATCATTGACCTAAGTTCAGTGTCATTCTTCTTCATTTGTGCAGAGAATAAAACTGATGCTTTCGTAAAAGCTTGTGTCCTGTAAATCTCAGGATGGCTAAACGTAACATCAAAACTCTTAATCAAATCTTGCATGTTGTTTAGTGATGCTGAATGAGGTTATAGAAAATAGTTTGCAGACTGAGCCAGCATTCATTCAGTACTGTGCTGATTTAAGTCACTTTGCTTATTCCACATGAATGTTTTAACATGCAGATTAGGAAGACCTATTTTAGGAGGATGATGAATGTGCAAATAACTGACACCTGGGAATACTCTTAGGTGCCGCTGTCATGAGCACTTAAAAATAACTGGCTAGACATAAAAGGTCTGATGAGCAAATTCAAAACATCCACCAGCTTCATTTGGGAAAAGCTCTGATTTCAGGGGAAAACAAGAGAGGCCGAGTCTTCATCATTAAGAAAATTGAGCTAGGGCTCTGCAGTGATGAGAGGGAAACTGCAGGTTTTGGGCAAGTCAAACTCATGTTGGGTGCACCCAGCTTTTACACCCATAGCTACATGCACAGCAATGAAACCACTACCTTTTCTGTGACTGAGGCAGTGTTAATAGATTCCAAGCAGAGGTAAGCAGAAAAAAAGAGAAATGCAGCAATTGTTTCTAGTGAAAAAGAAAAGCGCAGTAATTGGTAACAATTTAGGAGATTGTACATGGAATACAAAATAAGCAGAATAGTTGGACTCCTTGTGCTGTTTGATCAACTTAGTATTGTGTGGGAAACCTAGAGAGCATGCAGCCCAGCAAAGTTCCCCTCCAGTAGCTGCTTGCAAGTTAAGCTGTCACCAGCCATTTGACTTTGACATCTTCAGTTTACTTTTTCTGAGGAAGTGAGGTGGGAATATGGAAGGGAGCAAACCTGGAGAGAAGATTTACAAGTTGGGTTCTTCCTCTTATTCTGCTCCATGTAAGCAGTAGATAAAGGGCACCTTCCCCTTAAGGCCATGATTTTCTCTAAGATACAGGTAAGGAATTGAGATTCTCCTGTGTCTAAATATCCGAATTCAGTAAATGGCTTGAACTCCATTCCTTGGTCTCAGAGGGGAGCTCAGAGAAGACTGAGTTCTTCGTCCATCAAGGAACCAGCTGTCCTGAATCAGCACATCAGGCCAGCTCCAAAGCTGCTCTTTTCCTATATTGACTTTTGAGAGGAATAGGAAGTGGAGCTGAAGGAAGATACAGATTCATGTTCCTGATCTAAATTTGATTTCAGTATTAAAGTTAAGGGCATTTAAATCCAAAAGTATGTTGGAAGAGAAACTTTGAAATAGGAGTTAGGAACACTTACAAAAAAATCTGATTCTACAAACCAGACTTTATTCTGGAGAACAACTTAAAAAATGTTTCCTGTGCATTATTAATGGCTTTTACTACTTTGATTGCATTTTGTTTTATATTATTCTAAATACATCCATAGCAAAGGCTGATTTCCAGCACCTGTCATGAACCTTGTCTTGGGGCATAGTAATGAATTGTATTATATCTCCTTGATACTTGGAGAAGATTTCAAACAATTTTAATTAAATAAGGAAGCATTGTGGAAACCTGTCACTTTTACCTAGAAACTACTTTGGATTTGAAGCATTCCAAGTATAGAAGCCAAGACCTCCTCTGGTAAGCTCATTCCTTCCTTTATGTTTTCACTTATAAAGTGCATGAAGTGCCTATATAGAGATATATTTATCAGATAGGCTACCATGGCTCTGAGCAAACATCACGGTTGATTAAAACATTGAGTAGAACAGGTTTATGTGACTCTAAATCATCAGCACTCAGAGGTTGTGAACCTCAGCCTACTAGGTGTGTGTTAATGATGTGATTAATGGTACTGTACTTCTTCCTTCCAGCTTCGCTCCGGAGTTTGACTTCCATAGCAACAGGTCATCATCAGGGAAAATTCTAGGGTGAAGTCCATTAATGATTCCCTTTTCAAGACTGGAAATTCTGAATTATATTGGATATTCACACTTAGCAGTTATAACCAAACTCTTACTAGAAAGTTCACATGATTAAAAAGGGAAAATTGGAAGAGCCAAAAGTTTCAATCACCCTAAAGAGCAAAATTTAAATGTCTATTTTTGATGTTGCGTTTGTTGAGTTTGTGTTTTTTCCTTCTTTTTCTTCACAAAACAAAAATTAAAAAATAAAAGAATAAAAAAGATATTTTGGACTACCATGTCCCCAAACCTGCTATTTTTACAACTAAAAATATTTGCTCAATATGTGTAATTGAACAACAGATAGTGAAGCAAATACAATACTTATGCACAGGAAAAGTACTATATCCCAACATACGTGACAGAATGCACTAAAAAGGAGTAATAGTAGTTTATTATCTTCAAAAAATGTCTTTGAGGAGACTTGAAGAAGTCATACTTTTGCCCAAATAGGGTCAATCTGATTAATTTCTGAGGGTCATCTAATCAGCAATGAAAAACCTGTAACCTCTCTTGAAGGTCTACTCTAGTACTTCATTATTCTTCTTACTGGAGTGACTTTTTCTAAAGTTTATCCTGAATCTTTCTGGTCGTCCCTTTAGCTTGTTCTGTTCACCCCTGTTTTGGAGAACAGGAGAATGGAACAGTTTGCGTTTATTTTTATTTGCTTTTTGGGCAGGGAGATGAATCGAGATTTTTCCAGCTCACACTGGTAGTTTTTGTTGCTCTACTTTTAACATTTGTCTACATCTTGAATATCCAAAACTTGATCCAGCACTCCTGTTAAGACTCTGCCAGCTCTAAGCAGAGCAGAAGCATCGCATCATGTTCCCCAACCCTGCAGTGAAGACTTGATACTGGGATGAGATTTGGGGTTTTTTTTGGGATATTATGACACTACGGTGCAATGTCAAGCTTGTAATTCATAGGCTCCCAGCACCTCCCCTTTTAACAGATTTGTTATTAGATAGCTCTTCCTTCATTCATACTTGTTTATGATTTTTATGTTATTACTGATTTGTTAATCATTGTTTCTCTAGTTTGTCAAAATGTCTTTGAATCCATCTCCTGTCCTCTAATATACTTGCAGTCTCTCTTATTGCTAGGAGTATTTTCTTCCATCCATCATCCAGGTTGTTAAGAGAAACACTGAAAACAACTCAATCCTGGAAAAGATCTCTTGAAGCACCATTCAGTACATCTTTGTATTCGACAGTGAACCATTTGTCTGTTCTTGGCTACAGTTATCTAATTTTTGTCTTCAAATTTCATCAAGACTTACTGAAGTCAAGATATATGACAACTAAAAAAGGCCAATCTATTAGCCAGGAGGGAAGAAATTAGATTTTTATTGTCAGTTTGTTCCTAACAAATTCTTATGGATTGCTACTTATGTCCTTGTTTTTGTACAGGTGCTTACAATAGTTTGTTTTATCCAGAACTGTTCTTGAAACTGAAGTTCAGCTTGAGTTTTCTGTAATTCCTCCTCTTTCCTCCCTTTCTAAAGACAGGCCATACATTTATCCTTTTCTCCCATCTTCCTTAAGATCTCAAAGAAAACTGCTATCAACTCGCATATCAGCTCACAGAGTTCTTTATGTAACTCAGCTGAAATTTGTTAGGACAACTAAATTGGAAGATGTAATTCATCTGATAACATCTATTCTCATTTCAGCTTGTTGATATTAACTGTGCTTGACACCAGTAGATCTCAATGAGGAGTAAAAACAACATTAAAAACTCTAGCTTTTTCTGCATCATCTCTGTACTGAGTAACGATCTAATTTATTTTCTAGTTGTAAAGGCTGATATGTCTGCTTTATTCGGTTGTTTACTGCTTAGATACTTTATTTTCTGTTTAATTGTCTGTGTAATTCCATTATTGTGGAATCTTACAGAAACCTCTGGAGAGGGAGACTGCTGCTTTCTAGAAAGGTCTTTCAGGAGGGACCGATCTCTGGAAGGAAAGTGATGACAGGTAGTTTCAAAGAGAGCAAATGAGAACGTGAGAGGCAGGGAGCAGAAGTCCAGCAAGATCGCAAAGCTGACGGGCATTCAGAGGAGACTGCATCGTTCATGCATCCAGCAAGGCTGTGGTGGCTGCTGGACTGGAAAAAAGACTAGAGAGAGAAGAGCTTGCTCTATGAGGACGTAGTAGGGAGAAGAGAGCTTTATTAGAAGCTTTTGCTTCTGTCGTTTTTAATTAATCTGACAATTGTCAGTTTAAAAAGATAGTGCTTTACTTTGTTTAGAGATTAATTTGGTGTTTTCGGCAAGTTATGGGCAATTTCACTTCAGAAGTGTGCTCAAGCTGATCCACCACTCAGAAACAAACTCATAGTTCCCATATTTTTCTTCTGGTCATATTTTGTGTCCTGGTGTTTTTGCTTTGGCTCCAGTCAGTTGTGCCATTCCTTTATACTCCTTCCAGTGATCTGACCTGTTGCAAAGCTTCTGTGCTTGAGGTCAGTAACTCCTTCAGCAAGGTTGGTTCTTAAAACACGTCTGTCATTTTACATGGACAGAACTTGTGTCCTTGCAGTTATTTCTCTGCAGAGCTGCCAAGTCTATTCTTGTTATACCTTGAGAACAACCATAATGCAATAATGTCTGATTTTGAGGGTGGAGAGTCAGATACTTCTATAGGGTTCAGTCACTGCTTCCTCCAGGACAGGATACTTGCCCCTGATCTCCAAGCCATAGCTGTAACATTGTCTGGCCTTCAGATGTTACTAAGAACCAACCTCTTGAACCCTATCCAATTGCTAGGTTATTCCTTCCTAAAGGCTACTCTTCTGTATAGCTATCTAGTTCTTCATTCCAATTGCCTCTATATCCTTTTGGAATCCTCATTATCGTAGATGTATTCCTAACCACATGCTTTAGCACTCCTTCCTTCATAAAATTATACCAGCAGGTATTTTCAGAGTGGACATCTCTTTATTCTCACTGGTAGAGAAATGTAGGACTCTCCCTTCAAATACAGTTCAGGACAATGATGAAGACATTCAGTTTCCTAAATGGAATGGGCATGGCTTGCAGCCTAAAGAGGTGATTATGGCAGAACTATAGATCCTCAGTGATAATTCTGTGTATTACAACCTTTATTGAATCTCCTTTATACTCCCTCAGGAATTCTTCTGTCTGTTTCTGTCAGGAAATGGAAAGCAGTAATAAATTAGCATTAGTGGCAAATGAGTGAATTTGCTATCTTCTTCACCACTAAATATTCCGAACTCATAGTTGCTATATACTGAATCCTACTGTTTGATTTTGAAGAAGAAAAAAAAATTGAATAGAAGATAATATCCAACCATAGCAACGAAGGATGTAAAAGAGAAGACTATTTAAAATTATATATAGTTTGACTTTTATATTCTCAATTTCCCCAAGTAATCTTAGAATAGAACTACCAAGCAGATTTAGAATAGATTTGGATTATGCAATAGGAAACTTTACCTCAGTCATCTGTTACCAGAGACTCAGATGACATTTAAAAGTTTTTTACTATGTAAACTCTTTTCATTTTGCAAAGACTTTGGCTTCATTGAGTGAGAAAGAAATCTTGAAAAGTGCAAGATTATTTGGTAGAGTACCAAAGATTTGGTGACTATTCAAGATGATCTGATGAAGTTGGGAAAAATAAGATAACATAGTCTACTGCTGCACTTATTTTTTAACGTATTTATAGTGTGCAGTAGCAGAGGAACTCATTGCAGCGAGATACTAAATTGGAAAGTTTCAACTATTACATTCTTATAAGAAAAATGGGAATGTTCATTCTTATAGGAAAAATATTGGATACATCCTTTGTCTTCCATCAGGGCACGAAAAATTACAGATTAGATACAGGGGAAAAATGTTTTGTATAGGTTTCTTTTATACCTCTCTAGATATCTGGTACCAAATATTCTGCCCAGGACAGAATGTTTAGTTAAATGAACTTTGCTTGTCTTCTGGAATGGCACTCTGTGTATTTTGGGGATATTTGTACAAGTATGTAGAGAAATCAGAAATTACATGTGTTTTGTCCCAATTCAACATTTTACATAAATTTGCTTTTCTGACTTTTATTTTTTCATAAGATCTAACTGTTCATAGGAAATCCAATGAAAGAAATTAGCAGGCATGAACAGAAGTTGACGTCAGCAAAGCTGAACGTTTTCCTGATAAATTTTAATGTGGCTTTGAAAATGATGTATTGCACGGATTATTTTCTTTAATGTAGGAACAGTACTAATTGTAGTTTGCCATCAGTGTTAAACTAGATTTTGAATTTAGCCTGTGGCAGTATAACAGGAGCTTATGCCAACTAGCAGTGCTGTGCAGCTGGTGAAAACCCCAGTCTAGCAGGAGCCTTCAAAATGTATGAATGCAGAGCCTTATGTCATCCTTGAAAGGTATTGGTTTAGATTCTACTCTAATATATGACAATATAAGCTTGGAATGACTTCACTGATGGCTTTTGTATGGTTAACACCAGTGCAAGTGTAAGGGTGACCAAGGGATTTTGGTCATTGAAATGGGTGTGCATTTATGGGGGAGCCAAGGACTAAGAAGGCCAAGCTGCCCATTGAGCAACAGGCAGCCTGGGATACTCCCCTTAAACCTGGACTGTATCTGTGCTTGAGTGACAGTAACCAGAGTAGAAAAACTGTAGTAAAAAAGACAATACCACTACACCTAAATAATATGTTTTTCACTCATTGGGGTGTATAAATATATAGGTGCATGCACACCTCTGCACTGCCATTTTCATTTTTCAAAAGCACCAAAATAAATGAAGAAACAAGTGTCACCAATGCATCTTTTTAATGGAGCTTCTGCCTCTGGAATCATAGAATCAGGTTTAGCAAAGACCTTCAAGATCATCAAGCCCAACTGTAAACCCATCAAAAACTCTAAATCACTTAGGAGTATTTTCAAAGTCCATTCTAAGTCACTGTAATTCAATTTTCCATTAAATTGTTAAGATGAACCATTTCAGTAATAATATAGTTGATAATCATAA
>JAUBOD010000729.1:2379038-2392055 GCA_032353885.1 Nothura maculosa
TCTTATGATAGTACACAAAATAATGACAAGATGTAATTGCAGACTTTTATGGCATCCCTTTCCTAAAGCTTAAGACAGTTAAAAAATATTATCTACATTTGATCTGATTAATAGTGAGGAGTCTGTTTACAAAACAGGATTCATTTGTTTTTGTAGTAGAGCAACTACATTCATGGCAATGGAATCAAAACACACATGAGTAAGTTTGTGGAAGAAAAATCTACTGGGGCCTATACAAGGATATCACTTTTTGAGCTGTAAGTTTCTGAGTATCTGGAAGAATATTGGGAGGACGTATCCCATGCAACTGCCTTGTTCTCATGGCTCCTCTTGAGACTTCCCCGTTTGGCCAATGCCATGAACAGAGTTTGGGCCAAGTGAACTTTGATCTCACCAAGTGTGGCCATTCTTGTATAATACAAATCACTCTTGAATAAGATGGAAATGAAGAAGTTTCTTGGTCAAGAAATAAGGTGGTCCCCTGATTGTAAATAAGCGTGCCTTTCAGAGGAGAAGGTAGAGTGACGCCAGAGCTAAAAAAACTGTACAGGTATATACTAGAATATTTTAAGTTATCCGGTGACTGTTCATTTCAGAACAGAATAATAAAGACTGGTCAACCCTAGTCATTTGCAAAGCAATTGAATTATTAAGTGGAGGTACACGATAAGGATACTGCAACATGAACTTTAATAGCCTTAACACCTGCGTACAACATTACCCTAAGAGGAAATCAAAGAATGTGTTATGTTCCTGGTGTTATATTAAAAACAGAGTTAGTTAAGTAGTAGATTTTCCAACTGAAGTCTGTTTTTGATAGAAAAAGTCTGTTATCTTAAATTTACTTAGAGAGTTTGTGGAGCCTCTTGCAGCCATAACTGCAGTTGATAGAATGTGTGGAGGACAAGGACATTTAAAAATCAGGGCCTTAATTAAATAATTAAATAATTTTATTTATAATAAAATAAAATAATAAAATATTATTAATTTCTTTTTATTTATTATCATGACTTTCAAAACTTCAATGAGTACATGGTCATCAGTTACTTTTTTAGAAGCAGCTAAGTCATGATAATTTTTCATTGGCTTCTCTTTGATCCTTAAATTCCTGTTAAAGAAAGATTCTAGTTTATACTAGATTCTAGTTTATACTAGATTCTAGTAACTAGATTAAGTTAATATTTTTGAAATTTCTAAAAATCCATGTTGCTTATAGCTGCATTTTTTAACTAAAAAAGGCAGATTTTTCCTGGAAAACATTTTCTATCACTCTTACTTTACCCATATTACAAATGAGAGAGGTTTAATTACTGTTTTTGGAGGCATTGAATATTTTTCAGATTTTGATCTCTAATTTAAAATTGTTTAGAGAAAATAAATGTGACCTTTATGTCAACAGAAGGCGAAAGAAGATTTAAAAGTAAGGCTCTACGTTTGCAGCATTGCAACAATAGCATAAAAAGTAGAATAACAAACTGTAAATATATCTAATTACATAAATAATGCATTTGTGTAATTGTCTAGTAGGGGTGTGCTAACGAATCAATTACTTTTAATTGTAGCATGCTTGATTGTTTCAGCAATATAATTGATTGTAATCAAGAATCAATTAAATGTTGGTAGTAATTGTGTTTATCAAATTTAAATATATTGCATGATTATAGCTTAGCAGAGTGTCGGAAAGGGGAGCGTTACCCGCGCTGTGCTAGCGCTGCGTGTTCGTGCGCTGGGGCTGAGGGACCCACAGGGGTGACCGGGATCCTTTCATGATCTGGGGTTCGTTGTGCTCAGGTCGAGGGAGCATCATTTGTCACGTGTGAGAATTTCTTAGGGACAAGAGGTTGTAACAAAGCTAAAAGGAAAGCACTGCTGGTAATAGAACAGAGCTGAATGTGTTTATGACTCTCAGAGCTCTTCGGCTCAGTCATGGGCGCAAGGTGCAGCAACTGCTCTCGCCCTTTCCTCAAGGGCCACTGCTCTGGTAACGGTTTCCCTTTCCCCAGCACCAAGTGCCAGGTAGGGTGGCCCTTCTTCTCCTTCATGGACAAGAGTCCATGAAGAGTCCAAGAAACCTCCTGGTTTCTCCTCACCATGCCAATGAGATCAAGGGCACTCCTGCTGATGAGCGGGTACTCAGGTCCACAGGCCATCTGATTATGGGACTGGAGGCATATCAGGGAGGAAGAACTTACAGTGTATGATAGGAAACATTTTCTACACATCCTTGCTTGCTATCTCATTTGATCTATGAGGATAAACAAGAGCTGAGACTTGTTCTCTTTTCATAATTCTTGCCTTGCAGCAGGAAAGGGGCTCTGATGAGCCCCCCAACGTGAGGCTCCTTCAAAGGTGTGAAACTTCCATCCTGACCATGCTATAAAAGTAGTTCATTTCACAGCAGGGCAACGCGCTCCCAGGAACTCGAGGTGGTTTGTTTGCTTCCCTATCCCAGTCAGCCCGAGATAATGCTTCATGTTTTGAACTGCTGTTTGATTTATGTGCTGTGTGAAACTGCTTGTTTTCACCCCAAAGTAGCCATTGTTCACGTAGATAAAACTAAGAAACTTCATTTACAGGGTGTATACAGATCATAAGATTGGAGGGCTATAAATGAAGAAAACTTTGAAAATGGAGTCATTGTGTCTACATGCAATGTTTGTGCCTGTGAATGTGCAAGCACTATTCACATTCTTAAAGGAATTTAAATCGTAATAGAATTTAAGAACTTAACTTACAGAAGAGAAGGGAACTTGGTCTGCCCTCGCATGACTGTTGCCTTTGCAAAGCTAGTACAAATATGAAGGGCAAACACCTAAATGAAGCTGGTACGAGTCTGTAAAAGGACAGTGAACAGAGCAAATAAATGAGGAGGGCTGCGTTTTGACATAACCCCTTTTTCAATATGAAATGCAGATGTTTGGCTAATGCTGAAAGTTGTGGGGTTTTTTTGTTGTTGTTTGTTTGCTTCCTACCCCAAAACCTGTGTGGAAATTTTGTGACTTAATCTATTCTCTTTGTGACAATATAATACCTATGGACTCTGTAATGTACAGATCACATGTCCCTAGGTTTATGTGCCCCGATCAACACATTTGTCCCGCTTCTGTGCTCAGGAAAAACTGAAATCTGCACGAAGCAGTTGGCAAAACACAGAGCTCCCCTCTAAGGGAAACTAAGGACACCATGGGCCTATAGAAGAACATTAAAAAAATGCTTTTTTAAGTGTACAAAATATGTAGATAGTAAATATAAAGAGTGCCATCTACTGACATGTAAGAAGACCGTATATAGGAAGCATTGTTCCCAAATCCACCAGCTGTAAAGTTGCTATTTTCTTCCAAATGGCCTCCAGACTGTGCATGGGAAACTGTGGCCAGGCCTTGCTTTTTCAGAGCAGTGCTGTAAAAGTATCAGAAAATCTGCCTGGCATAATTTTCATATTTCTAAAAATTCATTCTTGTAATCAAAAACTTGAGATGAATGTTCAAAATTTCAGCAAAAGAGGAGTGAAAAGAAAAATCCTACTTGGAAGAATCTAGAGTGATGTTTTCCTGAAGAGTCTTTGGGTTTGTGCCCCTGACAGCCTGGAGGAACCCGTGCCCTGTCACTAGGCCCTTTGCTAGGGATCTATGGAGGGAGCTGCAGGTGAAGAGGGAAGCTGGGGTACCTGTCTCCTGGTTTTACTTCAAGAAATATAGTGTCAGTTCTGTGGAATTCTCATTTTGCTACAGAGAAGTCCTCTATCAGAAATTGTCTGATTGTCGCTACAAATTGTTCCTTACTTTACAAGAGAAAGATTATCAAAATTATTTGGTTGTCTGCCTGTGGGGGCTAATTATTCAAGTAGTGAGTTTCAGAACTTGAAAATGGAAAGAGTAATTGACTTTTTTTTTTTTTTTCTCTTCACACTGCTTTCTGGAAGAAAAGAGAGTGTGTATGTGTGTGTGTGTGTGTTTGTGTGCAGGCTTGTGTGGGGAAAAAAAAGGGAAAAGAAAACACAATAAAGACAAAGGGAATTTAAGGTCTATATAAGCTTCCTTTTTTTTTCCCCCTTTTTCTTTTTTTTTTTTTTTCCTTCCTTCAAAAATGTCAACTTGCTGTCCAGAAAAGGTTAAAAAGATCAAAGAAAGGTTTGGAAATATTTGGCTAGGAATGAGAAGTGAAACAAAAAAAGGCTCATTATTCCACTTTATAAATTTATGGTGTGCTCTAACAGCAGTGCTGCATACGGCGTAAGACAGAGTCTTGCTGTCTCAGAAGAGCTCTCAGAGAAAGGTGACACAGATGATCAGAAGTGGAGGAGCTGCTCCCGTACTTGAGAGCCACAGCAGAGAGACAATTATTCACTCCCCTTCACACCGGAAGAACTAAGGGGCACCCAAATTAAACAAAAAAACACTATGCACAGCTTTAACCGTGAAAGTTGATGCCATAGGATGGTTTGAGGGTCAAAATAATGGGTTGCAAATGAATTAGCAAATTCATGAAAAATGGATTGACTGTTAAAGTTACCATAGCTGCAACCTTGGGCTCAGAAAGCCCTTACCCTTCTCACTAGGGGTCATCAGCAGTCTGTGTGCGGAAAGGATCATTTTATTCTTGTCCTATTTCTTGTATTTTCCTCTAATTATAACCTGCCTGACCTTGCAAGAAATAGATCATCACACTAGATGTGGATTTTTTAGCCTAACCCAAAGCAGCAGGGACCAGAGGATAGAGTACCTTGCTCCTTACCCTTTCTCTGCAGAGTCATGCTCTATTTTCTCTGTCAGCTCTGTCTGTGGCCCAAAGAACTGAATGTTTTTGCACAGTGGTAGAGCTGCCACAGAGGGGTCATTTGGGATGACTGGTAGGCTGTGGTTGGCATATCCTCAGGAAGGAGCAAGGAGGGCCCAGGACAAAATTAAGAGCACTTTGAGGCAGCTGGCTGAAATACTAAGGATTGTAGTGCCTGTGTCTCAGGGTCCTAAAACATTCATTGGATCTCTTAATTATGACACAAAAACAATATATTTCCATTTAGCTGTAAATATCTATTGGGACTATTTAAAAGAAATTCTGCTGGCTTTTCATACTCAATCTATTTTAATTATATAACATAAATATGTTGTCATTGATCACACACGTGTGTTTCTATGTAACTGTCCTGCATCATTCCTACTAGGTATTTAAACCAGAAAAATAAATTACAAAAATGCAATCTTTTGCAATTGGAACTCTAGGTGTCCTCAGTTTCCTCCCGGGTATCTAAATCTGTGCTCATTTGAGTCATGTTGCACTAGCTCCCCTGCTCCCGTCAGGAGCAGCTTTGGACATCAGACTAATTTCTTTTGGGGTCATTTTAGCCCTGTAATGTGCCTCCCATTAAATGCCACTGTTAGCCCATGCCAACAAAAAGCCTGCAAAGCCACAGGCAGCTCTTTCCTTCCATGTCCTTTGCTATTTCCTCATCTCCAGCAATTCTTTTCTCCTGAGGCTTTGCTGAAGGGCCGTGTTTTAGGAGCAGTGCGTATGTGCATTCTTCAAAATATGAAAAACAGGGGAAGAAAACCAGTCTCTGTTCCAGTTAACAATCTTGTTTGCTTCTCAAATCAGTTGCCAGTTGCTCTGTGGAATCTCTTTGCTTCCTGTAATATAATAATGCTTATCACAAGCCTTGCTTAACAGATTTCCTCCTGCTGTTACACATCTAAGTTTAATTTATAGGATCATGCTTTTGCATTTTGTCCTTGCATCCATTCTAGTTTCGGAGTGTCTGTGGAAGAGAGTTTAAGGGGAGAGACTGTCTGGAAGGTTATTGATGTCCTGATGCAGCTGAGTCATATGAGAGATCACCTGGAGACTAAAAGCAAGAAGAGAAATTTGTCCCAACAGGGACAATAGGGTTTGTTAGATCATTTAAGTGATGTTTTACAACTAGTGTGAGAAATGCCCTTAAGCAAAATTACCTCTATATGAATGAAATAATTTGAGGCTATTAGTTGGGGGGAAGTATCAGCCTTTGCAGTAGTGCCCTGCCTGCCCAGCAGGTCACAGTTTTGGCAGACAGAGCTCATGCATTTCCTTCAGTGATAATACTGTCAACTCCAATTTACAGCAGTCTGCTTTAATGCAGAGCTTACCAATAATTTGCAGTGATCAGAAGATCAATGAGATTTAGTGTTCGCATTCTGCATGAACAAGTAAGGGTTAGGTGGCCTCCTGGGGGCTCCTTGCTCATCTTTGGCAGTGACAACTCAGAGTCCTCCAAGTTGAAGCTATAATTCATTGACTTTTTTTTTTTAATTATTATTTTAGGAAGTAAAAATCCAAGCACTTGATGTTTAAGGCAGCAACTCGTGAAAGTACAATCAGGGTGCTGTCTCCATGGTGGAATTTTATCGCCCTGTTCTTTAGCCTTACGGATGCAGGCAGATCCTGCTGTTAGCAGCAGTGTGCTCTGGCACGGCAGTGCCCTCATGGAGCCATCCTCTTAAGGGCTCTCTTCCCGCATGGGGTGACCTCTTTCCTAGCTCATTGAGATAAATTCTCCAAGATTCTTGACCTGGTCTGATGGAGGTGCGGCTGAATGGTAGTTTTAAAATCAGTAGTCTCCACATGAACACTCCGTCTAGCACATATTGGGTCTTTAAAAGTGAAATAAATAAGTGCTTCTTGCTAAAACACTAGCCTTAGTTTTGGCTTCTTCTGACACAAGGGCATTTCGTGCAATTTATTGTAGTAAGGGATTTTTCCCCCTCTCCATGTCTGCTTTATTTTTTTTTAATGAGTATAAACTCAACTTGTCAAAAGATAAAAACAAAAAAACTCAGACTTTTTAACTTGCTCAAAGCAGCAAGGCATGAAGAATAAGAAGAATAAATTGCTGAGCTCCAGTGAGAAAAATGTTATGTGAAATCATGGAAGGAAAAAAAGCAGCAATTACTATGTTACTATGAGAAAAAACCCTTTAACAATGAAATACAATTCTACCGAGTTCTTTTTTTTCTTTTTCTTTTTTTCCTCTTTTTCCTTTTTGAGTAAACCTGAAGTCTGTTTTTCTTATATTGCTATCTACTGTAATCTTCTCCAAATGAAATCATTGTGAGATCTAAGATCCACACTTAGATGTGGATCTTGGATAAAACCAGGACATAAAAAAAAGGAGGGGATATTAAAGAGAAAATAAGAGTTTGCCTGACAAGAAATACAATTTATATCTAACGCTTATCTTTTGTTGTAATTCTATGGAGTGGTCAGTATATATAGAATTTCTCCAGTAAATTACAAGAACCAATCTGTATTTTGACATTCACAAATGTTTATTATATTTATTTTTAATGTACATCAAATACACAAATGCAAATGCATGTATTTTTAACCAAAATGATATGTCAACCAGAAGAAGAGTAAAAAGAGAAAGACGGAGGCATTTTTATCCTTAAACTTTTGTAGTTAAGGGTAGTTAACAGTGCCAAAATAACTTCACATTTTCAAATAGCATTTCTGAGATCTGGAGATTCATCAAGGAGATGGTAAGCTGGTTTTGCCCCACATGGACTATAGCAAGTAGAGAATAGCAGTGTTAAATTGATAAGTTGTTGCCCAGAATTCCATGTCTTCTAAACTCTAGTGAGTTCAGAAGTGGATATGTGAATTTTATTAATATTCCTGAACTGAGTCATCTAGACATGAATTATGTGAGGTGGCACTGCAGATTTTCCCTAGTTACCTAGTACCTGCGTAGGAAAAACTATTCAAATTCTGCCCTTGCTTCTGTAGGAAGTTGGCACATTAATCCACTCTGCTTACTTTGCACTTATTTAGATTTATTATTTTGAACTGATTTTTTTTCAGTACCTTGGCCTCAGATTGCTAAAGGTGAATCTCTGTGGAGCTTTTATCATGGTTTCCCCTGCATAGGAAGCGATATTGCAAGGGATTCTTTTGCTTCCATGTGTCATTTTAAGCTTCAGTCCGTGGCTCCCCTGCACAGAGCAGGGCTGTGTCAAGCAGCATGTCCAGAATTCGCCGCTTGCCTATGGAGGGCTCTCACCGTTCAATATTTCCGAGTCTTCCCCTGTCCCTGCCATTTGTTGTGCTGACTGTTTCCAAGTGCATAACTGCTCCCAGTAGCCTGTAATTGCAAGGTCAGTCTAAGGTGAAGCTCTGCCTTGCTTAGGGAAAGGCATGAACAGTCTGTTTAGGCCATATGTTGTTGCCTTGTCCTTTTCTTGAAACCTTTGGGTAGCTCAGCGTGCTACGTACGGCGCTCAGGAGCACCTAAAGCTTTCTGAGTACATGATTGAGGCCAGTTTAGCTTCACTGTAATTGGCAGCTTTTTGAAGTCTTTTTATGTTTGAGTCTTAGATGGACATACTATTTTGATTTGATACTTGATTTCAAGGGTAAGCTCTTCCATATTCCCTATTTTTTTTTTTCTTGCTATCTCACTTCTTTATTGCAAAGAGTGAAACCTTTCAGATATTTATTTTCTTGTTTGCAGAGAAAGCCATCATTTTTTTCCATATCCATGTACTGCATAAGCCACTAGCTAGTGTCTGGAGGTACATTTTTTTTTTAAGTGATTGAGACTTTGCTGTGAATGTGAAAAGCAGGAAAGGGTCAAACTGTGTGAGGGCAAGCAGCTTGCTTCCAGCCCTCCATTGATGTTGAGTCTAGACGTTTATTCTAATAATTAATTTGGTTAGAAACACTTAGGGACAGGGTCTATTATTTCCTTGCTGGGGGAAAAAAAAAAAAGAAAAAAAGAAAGAAAAACAAGCTCAGGCTTTGTTTTAAAACTGATTAAGGTTGCTAGGTAACAGTCTTCCCTAAATTGAGTGTCTTCCTCAACGACTAATCCCAAGGTCTTAAAAAGTGAGAAATTAAAGACATGATAAATCTTACTCTGCCCATGTGATGAGCAGAGATTTTGAATTAAATCTTGGTTCCACTCACCTCAATAAAAAAAAAAAAATCACCTTCAATTCATCCAGCCGCACGAATATTTCACTGGAGAGAATTTTTGAAGTATTATCTACCTACCTGGTAAATCTTGTTCTTTTTAATGAGGTAATTATTGTAATTTCCCAGGTTTTATTCCCATTGTTACATCTGCCAAGATTTTCCTTTGTTAAGGCAGATGAAGAAATAGTTGGAAAAACATATACAGATAAGATCACTAATATTGGCATTAAGGTAAACGGAGAATTTCTCAGGCTAAGCTAATGATGGCCGCTTCCGTCCTTGCTCTATTCCCAAGTTAGCTGTGAGGCATACGGCTAAACACAGACCTGCTGTTTCTCACAGCGCTCACAAAAGGACAGAAAAGCAGCTTTAGGTGTTAGGTGGAGGACTAGAAACACATCCCTGTGCCTCCGAGCCAGCGCTTACTGCTGTAAGTCACAGCACCTCTTGGCCAAGTCAATAAATCTCTCGCAGCGCGGAGATGCTCAGGGTGACAACAGCTGAGTTAGTCGCAGAAATGGAAGGGAAATCGGCACGTTGGAGAGCTCCTGAGCTCTGCTCAGGGAGCCTTATTAGCTCCAGTGAAGCTCTGCTAACACTTGTGGACCTGCCTTACTTCATCTGTTTAATATTGTGCTGGAAAGAGTAAATATGCAAGCGTGCTTACGCATTGGCCTGGGTGTTTAGGGGATGTGCTCCATGCATGTTGGAGACTACCTTCCAGTAATTTTATGTGTGAACCTCTTGGTTATGCCTTTTGGCTACTATTTATATGTTTGTTTCTCATTTGAAATCCCTCAAGCTGTTTATTGGTTAAAGATCTCAGTAAAATTGTGGCAGTGGAAGCCACTTTTTTATATTAATGGAACTTTCTTGGGAAAAGTTTGAGGGAGATGATTAGACCTTGCAAACTGGCTTTGCATGAAAAGTGAATCTGTCACTACAGTACAGGGAGGGTCAGTTTTCAGTATCTCAACTTGGCTGAATTTATTTTCTGGCATAAAGCTAAAACTATAGGAGCAGCAGTGATGCTAGAAAACACAGCAGAGGCTGTTTACCTTTTCAGCACACTGTTTGCCAGTTCTTTGGTATTGCAGGTTTCTGAGCCTCCTGTGCCGAGCTTCCTTTGTCAGGGAGCTTTTGTGTTTGACCTCCTGCATTGTTGTCCATCCTGCCCTTGCCGTGCCTGGCTTTTTGTAATGCTCTGCTCACTTGCAGTGCCACCTGAACTGCCCTGAACTTTAGTCCCACCTGGAGAGTGGCCAGCAAGAACCTTGGCCCACAGTGGGAATTCTGTGCAGAGCTGGGATCCCGTTGCAGAGCTCCTTGTTCTTACACCAAAATACAGCAACAGGTAACCCATAGTCTATTGGAAAGTTCCAGCTGCAGAATCTGCCCTTTCATTTCACTATCACAATATCACTATCATCTGTGTATTGCTCTGTGTGCATATTGCCATTTCTTTACAGAGGTTTGACTTAAAAATCATGGTGTTGTAATAAGTTTTTTTTCTTTAAATACAAGTATTTTATCAACAGAAGTGCTTTTAATATTCAAACTCATATCCTGTCAGAAAGTTTAGCAGTTTGTTTGACAAGACCTAGTTACCATGGTACTTGTTGACTGACATTATTTTGGTTTCTTGGCATCTGTTTTTGTTGGTGGTGATCTTTATTGTTGGAGTAAGATATCTTCCATAGGAGCCTTATGAGGTTATTCAAACTCTAAATCCTTATGAATGCGTTGCCTCTTTTTTTTCCCTAACCAGTCTTATGTATAGAAATAAATTAACATTTCTGCAGTCCCGTAAAAATCCTCTAGTTTTCCAAAAGGATTTAACTGTCATTATCTGAGCTATTTCTCATTTTTGTATTAGCCCTGTTTTCAGGATCCTTTTAAGCATTCATGGATGGACAACTCCTTTCTAAAATGTGTTCTTTGAAAGGTTATACATATTTCCATTTGTGCTGTTTTGAGAGTTTAGTTTGTGCAATTAAGTCTTTATGCCATAAATATTCTATTGAATTAAAAACCTTCCTGGATTCTTGATTATGTCTATCACTTTGGAGAGTAGCATTTTATGAAGACAGAAGCCAACCGAAGTACAAAATTCCTTTTATCTGAATAGGTATTTCAGTGTTTCACATCTGTCCCCTACCAAAATTTTAACTCACTGGCAGCTTCCCTATAAATTATTTAGCACATTCCTCATCTCGAGGGAAAAGGAGTATTTATGATATGACTTTTCAGATATTCCTCCTCTTCCATAACCCTATAGACTTTCAGGATCTGTTGAGTGCAGGTTGGTAAGGCACGCTAAAGGGGATAGCTGCCAGAGGAATCATTCTTCCTTATATTTACTCCTTCTGGTGGTTTTTGCTTCTCTTAAGATGACTTATTAAGCACCTTATTCCATAGGTCCATCTGAGAGGTTTTCACTCCTCTTGGTGTCTTAATGTATGTTGACATTGTGAATGGCTACATTAAAAATAACCGTAGCTTCACTCTTTTGCACATCTTCACTCCTTTGCAAACTGCAAATGCAGTAACATCTGCCGACTTATATTTTGTCACCAACAGTACAAACATTAGAACTCTTCATCCCATATCAAAATTAAGCAAGTAACAAATACCTTCATCATTTTTCCAAACACATTTCTTACAAATGAATAATTTATCTGTAAAATTGCACTTATTTCTTCATAATTTACAGAGTTTCTCTCAGAACGTATAATTTTTTAAGACAGACAAGAAGGGAAAAACTTTATAAGATAGAAACAGTCTATGAGATATCAAGTATCTTTGTTACCTAGATTACAAGGGTTAAATTCAATTAAAATGAACTGCTAAGTACTTTAAATACGGACTTTCCCCTTATTCTCCCAGTTTGGCACTTCCCTTTCCTTTCTATTGGCATTAACCTTTAAACATCCACCTTTTATGTTCTGAACAAAGCCGACATGATCATTGTGTCTTATTGAAAATAAGTGATACAACATGAATCTTTCTTCTTTTGCTATGATGTATTTATTTGTGTTCTACTGTAATGATTTTATCAAGATGCTTATCAGAACCTGTGCTCATGGGCATAAAGCTGGCTAACCAGAAATTCCTTATTATGTGAGGACGGAACTTGCCTCCACTTAATTTAAATGCAGTGTTGAAACGAAACATTAGTACAAAGAGATTTAATGGTATCATATTTCAAAGATCAAGTTATTGTGCTATTATGGCAATAATAAAGCATTTTCATAGGTCATTCAACTCATAAAGAAAGGGATTGATTAAGTTAGGGAACCTATACAGAGAATTAAGTCTATTTAAAGTATTCCTGATAAAGACCCCTGGAAATAACAAGTGTCTTATTAAGAAGAAGTTCTGTTGCTAGGAAACTGTAGCCACCGTGTCAGAATAGTGTGTTTTTATTTCATATAAGAAATGCTGTTTAGTGCTCATAGTTTGATAATGAGCGGGGATAAGTGTACGAAGTAAAAGACTCAGTGAAATGCTTCATTTGTGAGATAGAAGTCAATAAAAAGGTATCTTTAAAGGATACCTTAGTGTGTATGTAGTGTACTGTAAGAACTGGCCAGTGACAGAGATCTGTTTGCAGCTTCGTTAGGAGTACACAGGAATCCTGCTATGAAGTACACAGATGAAGTAATTCTTGTCCATAAATCAAATAAGAATAAAGATAATAAACATTTTTTTTTAAAAAATGAGGTGTTTATACACTGTTTAACCCTGCTGATACAGCATGAAGTTAAGCATAGGAAAGAGTGGTGTGATTCATAATACTATATAATGAACTGCCCAAAAGCAAAGTTTGTAAAAGTGCCAGAGACTTTCAGGAGACATTAAAGAAAGAGGATTGAAGGAATACAATACAGTATGCTGGGACATGCCAGGAAAGGTTTGGGAATCATAGAATCATAGAATGCTTAAGGTTGGAAGGGACCTTAAAGGTCATCTAGTCCAACCCCCCTGCACCCGCAGGGTCACCTAGAGCACATGGCTCAGGGCTGCATCCAAGCGAGTTTTAAAGATCTCCAAAGAAGGAGACTCCAC
>JAUBOD010000729.1:2399516-2432637 GCA_032353885.1 Nothura maculosa
GAGTATGGATTGATTGATTCTAGATAAAGCACCATGAGCATAACATTGGTTCCGCAAAGGAAACAAAGTCAAGTTACTCTTTGTAACTGGGATTCTTCTAATCAGCAGTTTTCTCTGCTTTGCAGCAGTTTAAACAGGAAAAAAAGAGAAATAGACAGATCCTAGCAAGACTGATCAGTGCCATTTGGAACACATGTGAATGCTAGGGTTATTTTTTGATATGAAGTTGATTTATAGGCTTCAATGCTTGCAGATCACCTGTGAATAGATGTCTCTGTGGTTGCAAACTGCGTCATGAGGTTGATATCCCAGTCCTTCAGGTATTGAATCAATATGAATTTTGCTACTGACGTCAACCACTATATAAATACATAATAATAGCAAAAATAATAGCATTATTAATATGTGTTTTATATAATTTTAAAAATCTGATTTTTAAAAATCTGAAATAGAGCGCTGCAAGAATGCAGCAGAAATAATGCAGCTTTAACAATTGCACTATAGTCAGTACTTAGATCATAGTCACTATTTAAACTGTTTTTATTTACTATGAAAGATAACTATGCATCTTATTTTATGGGGAAAAGCCCCATTTTTGCATATGCCATTCAAACAGTCTTAATTTTCAGTTATAATGGACAAATTCCCTACTTTCTGGGACTCTCTCTTAGAAGGCAATCCCCATCCTGTGATTGTGATGGTAAGGAGGAGAGTCTTTGGAGAGGCAGCATCTCATTTGCAGTGAATTCCTGGATGGCTTTTCTTAAATTGGCTCTTCCCCAGGAGTAGCTTAAATGTGGTTATTCATTTAAATAGTTTACTACTGGGAAAACAAAGCTCTATAAAGTACAAGATCTCATTTGCAAAAGGAGTCCTGGGGACCAGAAGTGGATGTACACGTGCATGTATTGCAACCTCCACCTTCTGCTTTTCCTGCTGTTAGGAAATAATTTGAAAATTACCTAAAATAGGAACAATGTGCTTGATGGCTAACAAAAGGCTCCAGCTTGTTTCTGCAGCAGAGCCCAGAATGCAGTACTTCAGCAAAAGATCCTGTAGTCCATGGATGTAAACAACTAAGTGTTACTGGGAGGAGAAGCAGAGCTTCCTCCTGGAGAGGATGTCACAGACCTGAGGAAGACCATGCTGTGTGGGAGCATCAATCAATCGAAGCATGTTCTTTGGTTATGAGAAATTATTATAATGAAATTATTTCTAGCTGATGCTGGATCCTGAATCATGCCAGTGCTGAAAGCACGCCATGGACCCTGCGAGCAACCTAACAGCAAAAGTCATCAACTGACTCCCTTCTCTTGGCATTACTTCTCGAATGACAGGACAATATCTTGCAGGCAATACAATTCAAAACTGATCACAAGCATGATAAATTACCTTGAAAATAACATCCGTTTTACCAGTGATGCTCCATCATTGGTCCTTTTCATCAAATGATCCACTAAAACATCAGAAAATATGCTTTAAACACTATTAGAAAGTCCCAAAGTGTTAATGATATTTTTGGAACACAATCTGGTATCATCTCTTAATTTAGTTTTGTTGTCCAACAGAACTGTTAAAGAACAGGTCCCAGGAATATTTCCCTGCTTTTCTTTAGACTTTACCTCATGCTCAGGCCCTTCTGTAGTCCTCGTGTGGCTGGATGCTTTCTGGAGAGCCTAAGATGTCAGTCATTTCTGAATGTGTTTATGCGAACTCTGGAGCCTAGGAAAAAGAAAGTATTTAAATTTGATTTTTTCCTTTTTTTCTTTTTTTTTTCCTTTTGTACTATCTCATCTATAAGTTGAAAATCAGTTTTAACATTTAATACTAAATACTTTTCTCAGCATACCACTATAGCTAAACTTTAACATCTTATTGAGGGTCATCTCTGTGTTTAATAACACCAAAGTCCTTGTTTGGTATTTTGAATACCAACATTCTTAAAAGAACACCAAAATCCAGTTCAACTGAAGTAAATAACTGCAAAATGCGCATATGTCTCCTATGTCCTGCTTGCATTTTATGCTATCTCTTATATCACAAACACAGAAACTATTTTATCATAAAGACCAAAAATACAGTCCCCAAAGGAAGGAATTAAATTTGGGAAGACAGGAGTACACAGATTACCCAAGTCTCATTTTTCAAATGCTATGAAAATCTAGAATTTATATTTTTAAATGCAATCATAGTTATTTATTAAATATATAATTTAAAAAAAATTAGGGTAACCAGAAGTGAGCTGAAATTTCCTATACTTTACAAAAAATGCTAATTTATCCGTTCTTCTTCCCCCACAAAATGGTTTCTGCTAGTGCCTTGCACAAGTTTCAGTTTAATGGTTTTGCAAAAATAAAGTTTTTATCCCTTTTCTTTCTTTCTTTAGAAATTCATTCTGTCTGGAAAGAGATTTTTTTCCCTAAAAAGACAAAGAGCCTAGATGGCCGAATGTAATTTTATTCTCTGGTTACCTTAAGCAGAGAGTTCAGCTTATCTGAAGAAAAACTGTTGGGTTTCTTTTTGCAGTAAGCTCAATGACCAGCATCTGTGTGTCGCATTTTCCTGACTTTATTACCTAATTATGATCCCTTTTTACAAGATGTCTATCATTATTTATTTATTTTGCAATAAGCTCCCGTTGTTTTACACCAGGCAGTGCACTACTGACTGCTAGAAACCCTTAATGTCACAGTGACCAATGGAAAATCACCATGTCTAACACTCGGGGACAAAAGAAGCAGGAGGGATCTGTGAAAAATGCCCGCAAGAAGCGAAGGACAGGGTGGATGGAGATGATTCACATCTCTGCAGTGATTCTTCAGTAAAAGGTAGCAGAGCAGAACCATAGACCATTTTCACTTGTCTTGAATTCATTTCACCTGATCTCTAAAGTATTTCCCTGCTACCCACTGGAGCTTTGAAATGGGCTACGTGTCTGTGTACCGCTTTTTTTTTTTTTAAAAAGCTTCCAAAAAAAGTGAGAGTTAAAAAAGGCAGCTAGCTGCAGGCAAGTAATGTGGAAAGAAAGCTATTTGGCCATCTGTCTGTCCATCCATTTAAACTTTCACGGATTTTTTTACAGTCTGATTTAGAATAAAGTTTTTCAAAAGCATGTAATGATCTAAAGTTCTCAGCTCACTTAAATGCTTTTGAAAACATTGGTATGGATTGAGGCATCCGTATTTGAACACAGAAACACTTTCTCTTGCGTGAAGCTGCTGGGATTTTTTTTGTCTATTTTTATAGCTGTTTCAGTTGCTGTCTTGGAAAAAGAAGCATTTTTTCCCCTTCTGTAACCATTTCAATGGCTGTTTCATTTAGTAATTTAGGGCTATGTTACTCTTGTTCAGATCTAAAAAATCTCCTGGTTGCTTTTAACAGAGCAGAGTCAAACTCATAGGCCTTCCTCCTGCAGAGACAGGCACATGCCCAAGCTGTGCACACTGGTACCAAGGGGTGTAAGTTTAAACTTGCACAGATAAAATGAGCTAGGACTGGGAGGGCCCTCCTGGTTCACCGACTTCCCTTCTAGTGCAATGAGCACATTCTTCTTGCAAGTTGGATTTACTTGTTTTTGAAACTGGTGGCATGGCTTGCCCTTCTAGTACTACTGAAAGGATGCTCTGAATTTTCCTGCTTTTACGGTTGAAACACTTTGTGGATTTCATGCTTATTTTTGCAGGAGAGGTGTGTTAGGATCCAGGTCTGATTACTTCCTGCTTGTTGATTTTTTATTTATTTTTTCCCCTGAAAGCTGTTGAGCTTCAACTGAAGTCAACATTTTACCATGATTGAGGTACTCAGCCTGGATCACGGGATCTCTTACACATTTAAGTTGAAATTTGATTTCTCTGCCAAGTAGATGTTCTTGTTAAATTATGAATCCTTTGGAGAAGCAACTGTATTTCCTTTCTAGCTGAGCAAGCCCTCTGTGTGTTACTTAGACTAGACAGTCCAGAATTGCAGGAGTTCAACACCCAGACCTTCTCTGTTCCTTAGGGGAACTCTTTAGTGCTGCTCGCTTTTGGAACTGCATTTGGGATCTTTCTGGGAAATAACTTTTTCTGACATTTCTGGCCAGGTGTGAGTAGTGTTATTATACCTTTTGTGTGTTTGTGTGTGTGTGTTTTGTTTTCCTTTTAATGCTATTGTTTTTGTGTTTTACCAAGTCATATAACTTCTATTTTATGATTTAAGTTAATTAGTCTGATCAAGGTTTAAAGGGGAACTGCTAAGGCTAGTGAATGAGAATCTTTGCTAAGGAAGCAGCAATTTGCTATCCACAAGTGACAGACAATTAGAGCTTGTAATTATGGTGTGATAGGAATATAAAGTACAGCCCATTTCCTGTTGCACAAACAGGACATAATCTTTTTATGCTAAGTGCCGTGCTTTGCAGAAGTACATAAGAGCCTCTGTGCACACACGTTAAAAGCCTACCAATATATTACACGTTCTGCTCAGCAATGCTGTGAGACTCGAGAAACGTGCTTGCTCTGCTATGGTCAGACAACTTTTTTATCAACCTTTTATCAACATTTTTTATTTTGCCAGCATCACTGATGTTGTGGGTCCTAGTAGTTCAAGGGGGGCTGCTCTCTCACTAGGCTCATTCTGTAGTAAAGTGTTTGTACCTTCACCTGGGTGTATGTGAGCCAGACTTAGTTGCCCCTGGCTCCTTTTAAGTGGTCTCCTCGCTAAAGGCTGCCCCTTTCACACCTCTGTGGCCTCAGAAGCTACTAGAGCCACTTCCAAAACCACCTCCATCAAAATGAGCTGGATTAGCTTAAGAATTTGAAATAATTAGTCTCTGCTAAGCCCGTTTTGACTCAGGAAGCTGGAAAGTGATGGTTTTGGCAGCACACTGGAAGAGGCACGGGGCGGCCTGCCAGATTGGGAGTAGAAACCTACAGCCTGTGTAGCTGCGCCTGGAAGCGGCCTATGAGTCCAGCCATGTTCTTTGTTCTGATAGCACCGATTCCCAGGGACTAATGGGCTGCTGTGTTAAAAGTCGTTCAGAGTAGCCATGGGATGAGCTGAAGTTCATGTGCAGGGAGGAGACGCTACCAGGGGCACAGCTCTGTGCTGTGGCCTTGAGATGTCCCTTTCTGGAGCTGTTTCTTTGGCATGAGCTGCCAATGACAACGCCATGCACGTTTTGTTGCCTTTTGGTCTGTGCACCTCTCATGCTCAAGTAATAGTCAAGAATGAGAAGTCATTCACAGTGGAAAGTTTTACCCTGTTAGGCTATAAAGAGCAGGTCTCATGTTAAAGAAACATTGAAAAGTCTTTGAATTGCAGCAGGGTTGCCCTTATAGAAGAATACATTTTTAAAGAGCATACGCTTATTTTAATAAAATCCTCAATTTAACCTTTATTTTCTTTTCTCATTATTCAGCAAGCAGCACATGTTAACTCCACTTAAATCAAGCCATTCTTAAAAGACCCTGTATGTATGCATGTTTGATACGTGCATATCTCCGCAGAGCTGATCCCACGAGATGTTCCCTTTGGAGCCTTCCTTCCATCCCCATTGTGGAAGGAAGCCTCACATGAGAGATGTGGGAGGGAGAGCAGCCACGCAGGAGTGACCTGGAGGATTGTCCTCATGGAGGATTTGAACTGCCTTGAAATCTATAGGGAGCACATTAAAAGCAGAAAGGGCTCGTTAACTAGTCTCACTGAAACCAATGTACCTCTACAGTGTCTGACACCCTGTACGCATCCGAAAGAGCAACCTGGGGTGTTTCTGCACTGCCCTGTGCACAGACAAATTCATGCACAGTGGGGGGTCATGGGTTTCCTGCTGCTAAGTTTTAATTTGAGCTGTTGTCTCCTGCGTGCATTGCATGGGATAGGTTCAGCACCGTGCCCATCTGGGCCAGCTAGCTGAAGCTTGGAGTTTTGCTTAAAGGCATGGCCAGACACTGCTTTCTGGCTGCAGCCATTCTGGGTTAAGCAGTTACTCTTTCTGTGTGCCCTTTGCTGCTCGTTCCCCCTCCTGGAAGCAAAGGAAAGCATCACCTTGGCTCTGCAGGCTTATCTGAGGGGTTTCCAAGCAGGGTGATTAATGATCCTACTTAAAAAACCCATAAGCTAGAGGTTGCAGACAGAAGTTGGGAAAGGAGCAAAGTCTGAGTTACAGGCTGATCTAATGATTCTGTCAAGACAAGTATTTGTCAAAATTTGAAGATATTGCTCTGTCAGTGTACTTTCTTAGGAAATGTTGTAAGAAAATACCATCTGTCCAGGATCCGTAAAGGTTTTATTGATTTACTAGAGCCAGTCGTATTAAGGTTTTGTATACAAATAGTTATATTTATTCAATAGTGTATTTAGTTATGAGCGTTCACAATGTGCTGGTTAGTTAGTGATATGTCCTATAGCTTAAGCAGAAGTGTGGATCAACACTTACCAGGGCTGCTATATAACATGAGGATATTGGTAGCACAAGTGCTTACTGTTAAGTACCAGTATAAGATTTGCCATAGTAGCTGATAGTTTAAAATTTATGATGCATCATGTTGCCAATACAATTTCAGTTCCAAAAGCATACAATCTCTGCTTTTTTCCCTTTTTTTTTTTACTTTGTACATAAAATTTTAGGTAAACAGAGGAGAGGAGCTTTGGGTTCACCTGACGCAATCTTATATCTTATTGCATCACAGCATGTGGATTATGTAGAGATGGCTAAAAGGTGCCATCTCCCTGCAGACACTGCCCTGGCAGATTTGCAGCCTGCTGAACCCTGTAGAGAACTGAGGATACGCATTACAATGCAGTGTCGCCTGCTGGATACTGAGCGCTTTCAACTTGTTTTCACTCTATAATTGCTGGAGTTTTTAAAATCAGGTAATAACAGTGGAAGACTAGGTGATATATACAAAGAAACCCACAATTTATATGTAGTGTTCTCACATTCGGAGTATTACACATTGTAAATCAGATCATTGTCTAGTTTGCTAATACATGGCACGTCGTACTGCATTGTAAAACTAGAGCAGAGCACTTACCATGTCTGGAGTGCTATTTCTTAATTGAATGCATATCACATGCCAAAAAAGCAGCTATAATGTATATAAGGACCAAAGTGAACAGGATGACATTATGGAGAAAGGCACAATGCTTTTTCCTCTGACATCAAATGATAGAGTGGCCAGAATTCACATATTTCAACTCTTGTCATTCACCTATTTCATGGTAGTAATAGTATCTATTAATTTATGTTCAGCATTATAAAGATTAATATTATAATTTACAAATAATACAACCTCATACAGAATTGTATGATTGAGATCATAGACATGGATTTATTATCACACTCTGCTAAAGAAATCATGGCACACTTTAAAGACTTAAAATTAACAGTTAAGTTATGAAATTGTTAAGCACCCTGGAGTCTACATGTTTACAGAAGATCTGTGGCATGTTTTTAAATTTAGCCCCCAGTGATTTTGTACATTGGACCCCTCCTGCACTACGGTTATCTCTGTATACTCATGTTAGTTTGATATCTCTCATTTAATAAACTAGAGTTTAAGCAAATGCAGAGTTTGCCACAAGTATGTATCTCACTGCTTGTATTTATCTCAGAAAATTGTAAACTGATATTAAGCAATCAAATCACCTTTGGGAAACGATTCAGCTCCCTTTACAGAATCTGACTTTTTCATGTTGACCTCTTCATTTTGGATATCCCTCTCATCCTTTATTCACTGATGTATAAACCTCTCATCATGAGAACACTTCCCAAGAGCCTCTTCCAAAGCTGTCTACAGGATGCTGCTGAATGAAGCAACCACCTCTTTTGGAGATGTGTTCAGATTATGTATGCTAAGACTGAGCCAAACTTCAGCCAAACAGCCTGTCGTGTTGAGTAACCAAACTAAGAAAATATCAGTACAACATAAAAAAAAAAGTGTAAGAAAGGGGCAGAAGCGGTAGTGATAAGTTGAGTGGACTCCCAGAAAAATTACATGCTCTTAGTATAGCCAAGATAGATGTGGAGTGGCGAGAGCATTCGAGACCCCCTCAAAGCTTCATGAGAGGTTTGTTGTGTCCCTTGGGCTGCCTTCTCGCTCCATTGCCTGGTTATCTTCCCATGCTGCTGTATGGAATGCAGGCAACAGCTTATTGTTTTCATATTTCATTGTAAATAAGCTAAAGAAAAATGGGGGAAAATAATACAGTATCAGTAAGAGAGCATAAATAGCAGTGCCTGCAACTTCTTTTTCTTCTGGGAGTGAGCCCTGATTTGTCTATATGCTAATTTGCTTAGTTCAACAAGATAGTAAAGCAGGAAACGTAATAAAAATAATATATCCAGACTTAAGGAGTCCTCACTCGGGAAGCTTCTGGAAAGCAAATGCGAAGGGTCCATTAACTCCATATGCAACAGAGAGGGCTCAACCTAAATTATTAATGCAATGTGGTGAGCGGGAGGAGGCTCAGCGAGGCCCAGGCAGCAGCCCCTGGAACACTACACGGAGGGGCTGCAGTCAGGCCTGCGTGCAAGGGTTGAGGCCACTGCATTTATAGTCGATGTTTGTAATTTCCCCGCTAATAGAGTGTCATGTTCAGTGCAGGCAACAAAGAACAGCTCTCACCTCTCCTTCCCTTGAATACCAAGTCACCTTATAGCTGCTGGTGTCCAAGGCAAAGTAATTGCCTCTCCGACATGCGGTGCATTTTTGTTTGGAAGGTTAGTGCAAATTTGATTTATGAAACAATTTTCCCTGTTTATGTCAGAGGGACCGTTTTCTGGTAAATAATTAGATGTGGGTTTCTCCTCTATGGTGACATACGCTTCTGTGAAGCTGGGTATAATTGCCTGCTTTTTATTACATAAAACTCTTAGGAAATCCTGCCTTGTTCTTCCTAAAGATGTGTTTTGAAACTGTGACATCATTGTTAAAATGGATTTTAATTGATTTTTGAACAGTAATTTTTTGAACTGTGCCTGTATGTGTTCCCTGTGACATGATCTTTTGTGCTGCTGTGAAGTTTGCTTCCTCCTTTTCCATTTCTAAATGAGTTATTTGTTAATCTGGGATCAATGCGTATGTGAATACTGCATTGCATAACTATATTTGATATGGGTGGAGGAGGGAGGAAATCTTCCTGCTCCTGTAATTACTACCTCAGCTTTGTGTTTGGCATTGGCAGCTCATGGCAAAAAAAAATCTCCCAACCTACTGCTGTCATTTTATCCCAGTCATTCGTCAAGCCAAGTTTTGCATGCGCTGCTTATTTTCTTCCATCCTTTCATGTAGACTCTTTCTGGACAGTTTTCAAACTTTAGTATCTAAAGTTAAGTACATAAATTATTTTTTTTTTTTTTTTCTTTTTAAAGTCATTTACATACTGAATTAGATTCAGATGTCCAGTGGATTTAATCTTTTAAATTTGAGATGATGCTCTGCCTTCTATTAGGCATTCAATTCAAGGAAGTGATACAGTTTTCAGTGAGTTTCATTAACCTACAATTCAGAATCAGTAGCTCATCAGTACTGAGCTTTTCAAGTATAAACCTGAGATTTGAATTTTAGGTTAATGAAACTCACTGAAAACAAGGTCAATTTATAAGAAACTGGTGTTCAGACAATTCTAGAATCATCTAAATCAACTGTAGAATGCTGCTTCAAACAGTATTTTTACTTCAGAAGATTTTTTAAACTTTATTTCTCCCCTTCCACAGTGTGTACTGGAAGAGGTTTTGTTTTGTTTAGGGGAAAAATGATACTCTAATCCTCATTTAATGTGAATTCTGCTTTCAGAACTTGGCTTTAATGTTAATAGGAGTAGTAACTGCGACTTAGCAGAAGTACCTTAGACGTAAGTTAGAACTGCAGCTATTGTCTATGGTAACTTGTTTTTGAGTAGTAAGAGTATGAATTCTTTTCAAATGATTTTATTAAGTAATTTCTCTGATAAATATTGTGTATTGTATAGAATTAAAGCATAGAAGTAAACTTCTATTGTCTTCATTTATCAGGTATAATCTTAAATTGGATTTTTGCATAGGCGTAGCTTGAAAAACATATGAGGATAATTCAATAAAATTTTTGCAGCTTTTCAAAATGTATAGAAGGGATGCAAGTATATCAAGTCTGACCAGTAGATAAAACATCAACAGACAATGTCCTTAACAATATGAGGGCTTTCATAAATCCAGAACTCACTCAGAGGAGCTTTAGAGTCAACTCTGTAACAGGACAGGCAGGCAGTTTAAAACTCTTCAGGCAGATGATTTCTGACAAGGTGGTCCAGAATTTAAACTGCCATGACCTTCTCCCAAACCTTAGATAACAAAGGCAGATTAGAAATAGTACTAACTGTAGTCATAAAAATCATCCACCCAGGCTGAAATCTTCCTTAAAATAGAAGTTACAGCCTTCTTGGGAGGATCATTCCTAAAGATTAACAGAGCATTCACTACTCGTAGTAAAAAAATGGGCCTAAAATTGGAAGGCATCATTTTATAAAGCAGATATGCCAGGGCAGAGACAGCGAGTCACAGAGAGAGGAAGCAAGGCCGACCCTAACATCTCAGAGGAAGTAATTAAGATGAACTTGGTGGGGGAGAAAAAATTGCCCTCTTGACATGTACATTACTGAGAGACCAGCAGGTCCCCACAGTGCCTGGCTCTGGTGAGCAGAGACAAGACAGAAACAGAGCTCTGATTGTATTGATCTGAGTAATAAAAAATTTAAAAAGAATAAGAAAAAGATCCTTTTTAGAAGAGCAGAAGTGAGTCTAGGAAACTGATTGCCATATAGGTTGGTAACTTATTGATCACCATTCAGGGCAGCTGGAAGTGAAATAAAGGATATAGGGAGAGGAGAACCAGCAGCCTCCTGAGAAAAAATACATGAAATCTAGGCAACATATGGGAAGACTGGAGTCTAGATACCAGCTTCTTGCTCTTAACACACAGCAGAGTGTGTAGACTTGCATGGAGATTTACCACTGGTTACACAAGTTACAGGAGAATCTTTCATTATATGCAGCCTCTCAACCTCTCTTAAGTGGCCAATGCCAACTGCAATTTTTCACACGCATGTTGACAAAGAAAATCATGTTGGTAAGTAGATGGTTAAGATCAATAGACTTATGGTGCCATTAACAGACGTATATTATAGCATACATAGAAGTGATTATTTATTCATACATAGAATAGTTCCCAACGGACTAGGTGTTTTACAGCCTATAAGAAAAATAGGCTCAATGAGACCTAAATATGTATATTATAACTCATCTGTGAAGGTTTGGAGAGGGAAAAAGCCTTTCTCATATATTTACCTATTAAAAAGTGTATTTCCATAACAAATAAAATACTGCCAGTCCCATGTTGTCCTCAATTTAAGTGTTATTAATAAGCAGATAGACATGACAGTGGATTGACTTTAGAAAAGAGTATTGAAGGAGCCTTATGGAGTGCTGTAGGGCATTCCTGTTCTGGCTTTCTCTAATGCAGGATCCTGGGTGCAGCACTACCCTACCAACTACTGCAGACCACCAAACAACACACATTTCTGATGTTCATTAGAGATTTGCATTGATAATGGCCCTAGTTTATTAACCTACAGTTATCAATTACAGTTAACAAAGCCTGCAGTTTTTGTTCACAAACCAGAAACATCTGCTTACAAGTTACATGACTTTCATTTCAGATTGCTATATCTACCCTTTTATTCTGAAATGATGGAAGTTCAGAAAAAACTCATACAACCAATATGTAGGTGACTTGGTTTAATATTCTCAAAATACCATATTGGTTCTCCTATGATTTAAAATACAGTGAAAAGATTGTTGTATTTTTAGATATAAGAAATATCAACATTGCAAGTACTCTGGGTTTGTTATGGAAATACTAAAGTGAAAGAGAATGATTTTACTCCAAAACAGGAATAATCCATCTTGTAAGAATCTAAGGGAGTAAGACTTTCTTCCAGTTGCCCGTAATGGTGTAAGTACATGAGAAAAATCTTGACATATTAAATGCTAGTGGAAAATAATAATCTGCTTTTATCCGTAATACTTAAAAACTAAGTATCTTTAGTTAAATCAGTTCTTCATATCTTATATCAAGCATTTGGTTTATGCAGGCTCAACTTCTTGTGTTTTCAAGGCCTTCTAGGCTAATTTTTGTGCAAGGTTCCTGACTGAGATATGTTCAGTTTCTTACATATATTTTGCAGCATAGAGAAAGCATTTGAGAGTCTCCTCACTACACAGGGTACAATCAACCAAAAAAACATAGATTTTCTTCTAACGTGCATAAACTCTGTACTTTCTGAGCCTTCAGTTGTCACTGTGCATTGAAAATGTTTGTTTTATTACAGCTGACATTCTTATGTATTTCTGTATTCACAGGGTACAGGCTTTTGATCTCTTCTACAGTATGACTTGGATATCTCACTCCAAACCATCTCTGACAGAAGATTTCTATTTCTGAACCACGGTCCAGTTGTTTTTGCCCTTTAGTTTAGAAGCTGTAAAAGGGCAAAAACAACTGGACCGTTTCAGATATCTGAATATTCAAGAATTTATTGTTCACTCTTGTTATGCTTTTTGTGAAATCTGAGTTCCTTAAAGGTAGTGAGTGTTTGGTCACTGACTTCCTTGGGACGGGCATTTTCCTCCCTCTCCTCATATTACCTGGTTGCTCTAACCCTTTCTATGAGTAGAATATACTACTGGCAAGGCAAAATTGTTTGTTATTCTGCAAAGCAATGATAATATTTCAAAGCATTCAATTCAAATATCCTTTACTCATTGACATCTTCATAGACTTTCAAGGGCAAATATGTTGGAACAAAACAAGTGAAGCCTTACAATATCAGTGAACTTTTTGTAGACTTCCATATCTAGATTGCTGGTTTCTGATTAAAAAACAAAAAAGCACTGTAAAAAAAGCCTTCAAGTTTGCTTAAAAATATTTTAGCTGCTGTAACAGTTATATGTTACACCTAAAACTTCTTTATTTAGAAAATAAATCTTTCCTATCTCTTTGAGGGTTAAACAGCCTTCCTTGGATAACCCCCTGCTTGAATCTCACATATATATTCTGCTAGGACACAGCTGCCATTAATACTTGGCTGTAGCAATACAAGTAGCCGTACAATGTGTAAGATTGTGCCCCAAGTCTTTTTCTTTTTTCTTTTTCTTTTCCCTACAAAGAGGAAAATTCTAACATAGGTCAGACAATAATTTCTGAAAGCTCTTATACAAAGTTTCCTGTATAAAAGTGTGAATGAAGGAAAGCACTCTTCTCACTTAAAATATGGCTTTATCTGCATATAAATATACAGTTTCTAATTGCTTTCCTAGCACATGAGATAAGTTGTCAGCAGATAATAGTATACTTAACACTTAAATAATCATACATACTATTAGAAAGCCTTTTACAAAAACAATCCTAATAACTGCCACTTTACAGAGGGAGAAAGAACAGAAGTATTAATTGATTTGTTAGGAGCCTCCAATGGATAAAAGCAGTAGCATCCTTTACATCAATGATTTTGCTGTTCATTTTCATAGAGCAAGGGTTTCATCATGAATCTCCTAACTTTTTGACTGTTAAGTAGCATAGTTTAGTGTTCATCTGCACATAAGCTTATTGGTCTGACATAGAATGATAAATCTATTATATTTTGATTTAAATTTGAGTCCTAGTATGGACTGCTGTGATTGTGGATGGAATTCCTCTCACTTCACTTGTTTGCAATTAGCCATTTAGAGTTCAGATGGTTTTCTGAGCTTCTCTTGTTGCTCATGGAGAAGAGAAGCAGCTCCGGTGTTTTTTTCTCTCTCAATGCAGACAAAACTGAATAACTGGCTGGAACAGCAGTCCTGGAGTTTTCCCCACTTTATGCTTCTGTTCCCCCCACCAGGCCCATCACAGTGTGAGATGCACTTGGTGATGGGATTTATCTGAGTTAAAACTTGTTATTTATCTGAGTTAAATGGTTGGCCAGAGAGGCTGTGGAGGCTCCTTCTCTGGAGATCTGCAAAACTCACCTGGATGCCGCCCTATGCCATGTGCTCCAGGTGACCCTACGTGTGCAGCGGGGTTGGACCCTTCCAACCTTAAGTATTCCATGATTCTATGAGAACTAACTTATAGTAAAAAAAAGAAAGGGTAATTTTCAGCCAGATGATTTCTCCAAAACAACTTGCCCCAGCTGTACAAATGTTTTCACTGGCACGAGAGCCAGGTCTGTGCAGGAGTGGGCTGCAAGGAAAAGGACTGTAGGACTGTTTTTTTTTCCCTAGTAGCACCAGTTTAAAGAATCTATTGAACTCCAGTAAAGAAAAGCATGTCCCTTATTAAACAAGATGAACCCAGCAGTGCTATCTAATATTAACTTTCTCAGCTGAAATTGGGTGTAATACCAGCCCAACAGTAAGAGTTTTATTAAGCTCTACCACGATGACAGAGTCTTTTGTCACTAACAATTAGAGAAATTTTATTATTGTAAGTCAGAATGTTGAAATCTGTGTTTATTTGTAATATCTTGCATCTGAGAGGATGTTCACTTCCTAATTATTAACTTTTTAGGAAAAACTAAGATTGAAGAAGTCTAAACAGCTCCATGCCCTCTTCTAATTTTATATATGATCTAGTTAAAATTCTCATAGATACTTATTTATTTTAGTGAGAAGGCAAGCCCAAAAGGATTAAACCTTGCCTGCAGCTTTGTTTTTGTGCAAAAGTCAATTATGGCTGGCTAAATATCCCTGAGGTAAACATGTGTGAGGTTGATAATGCGGTTAGAATAGCAGCAGCAGTTGTAAAGGAGACACTGGTGTTCATGGAGTTAACACATTCCATATTGCCATGATGCAAGAAATTACAGACACTTCCAGTCAGGGAACATCAATCAATTTTTGTTAACTTTCAGAATTTTTTTTCCTGGTGGAGCTACTATTACATCTAAATATTGTGTGTTCTGCATCTGTAAATTCCATTCTATTTGTTGAAAGACTCTTTCTCTGTAAAAGATGTGATTTAAAAATATGTTATTTACATGGTGCAGCTGGATTGATTGTGGAATTGGTCAAATTCTGCTGTCCTTAACGGGGAAAATATTGGCAAATGGCTTAAGTAAATATCTGAATTCAATGAATGTTTAAGTCTCTTATATTAAGTATTCAAAGGAGCAGAAATTGGTTCATAGCTTTTCCTACTTAGAGTGCACTTAACCATTCATGCTCACTATTACTATTTTCTTCTGTATTTTGCCAAACGAAATGACACAGCTTCAACAGAGAACTGCAAACAGGATGTGTCGTGAGAGTTAAGAGTGGTCTAAGAGTTAAGCAGCTCACCTTGAAATTGCAAGTTCACAGAGAAAGGAAGTGAAAATGAGCTCCCTCATGCCAGCTCAGTGCCTTAACCACTGACACTGGATGAAGGGAGGCAGGAGCTGCACTACAATTGTCTTCCAGTTGTATTTTATGAAAAGGGCTGTTCTAACTCCAGGAGAAGGTACAGGCCTGTGAACTCGGAGAAAGAAAGAATAGCATTCCCTCATTCCTGGAGAGCAGGGACACTTAGCACACTTACTTCTTCAGCATTGGCTCGTTTGAAGTCAAGAGTCAAATACTAAGACGTTTTCCCAAGCAATCCCAGAAATCACAGAATGGGATTGCAGACTTTCTGTGCACTGCTGAGAAGTCTAATGCCAAACTTTGGTCTCTGGTTTTCCATAGTGATGGGACAATTAATGGGTTTGGCTTTTCAGTTGTTCTTTTCCGTGTATTTTAGTTTCTAGTCTATAAAACATAGCTAGTATTATGACTTGGAATGCAGGATATTCTATTCATTTTATTGAAATGGCTAGCTGGGAAAATAATAAGTAAAATTAACAGAGATAGGTAGTTTTACAACAGATACTGTTTTTACCTCTGGGCAAGCTATGAAATACCATACTTCAGTAAAGAACATATTTGCTACAGGGTAGCGGAGGAATTCTTCCTCTTCTCTTTGCCTTCCTGTCCCCTCTGCCCTTCTGAGAATGTTATGGTCATCAGAAAGGAAACTGGTGAGTGATACAAAACAGTATGTTAATCACACCACATATAGCAAATGGTATGCTGATATCTCTCAATTTGGATCTTAATGCCTAACAATCCCAGTTACTCATTCAAAAACAAAGTGAAAATATATATATATATATATATATATATATATATAAAAGGATTAAAAGCACAGATCTTTTAGAGCATTGAAGTGCTAAATACTGTGTATTTCAATGGGAATTAGGCACCAAAGTACTTTTGAAGATCTAGGTTATACAGACTCATTTTCTACTAAATTACACTATTGTACTGCTATTGGCATGAGTATATTTTACAGAGGCCCAATTTATCAATTTTCCTCTGGGCTCACATTATTCATGTTATGGTGAAGTATATTTGTACTTATTGATTCAAAGCTGTTTCAGGTCTGTGACCTAAACACAGCGAGCCCAGGACAATGAATCTCAAAAAGAGTCTCAACTCATGTTGAGATGTGATAGCAAAGGTGCTTCTTGTGAAGACCTGAAATTCACGTCAGTGGAAAGTTGATTGTGTTTAACTATGAATGAAATTAAGATGGAATAAGAAATCACATAGCATTGTGAAAGATGACATTCAGAGAACTTTAAAGCTGCAAAATCAAGAACACAAATATTGGGGAAATGTTAGAACTGGATCTGTCTTTGCAATTTTAGTATGACTCTGTTCAAAGGATGTATGTGAAAGTGTCTTTAAGCCAAGATCTCATGCAACCTGTCACAGATCCTGCCTAATTTAACATTCCAAATGGCTGGTACTAACAAAATAACTAATAACTTGATATTTATTTCAATTCTCTTTATTTCAGATATAGTCCTCCCCCAGGTTTCTTTGTAGGACTCAAATGCTCAAATGTCACCCTGAAGGCACTGTTTTTGTCATTATTTTTCTATGGTAGTCTTGCCTAGTGTCAAAGAGTTTCCTAGCTATTAATTTATCTTAGCTATTAATATATCCTCAGTGTGTTCCTATGTTAAAAGACATCCTTATCCCCTTTTCTGCAGATAGAACTGAAGTGCAAAAAGAATATTGTCAGAATTCCCTTTATATGCTTAAAACAAAGTATTCAGATTGTTTTTTATATCACCACATTTTCTAGTACTGTGGAGTGAGCTGGTAGTAAAGGTCCCATGGACTTGGGGAGTAATGCTCAGTGCTTCCTCCATCTGTATAATAGAATCCCCAGGGTCCATATAGTGACCGTAAAATGAGCAGAAAACAGATACCTGGGAGACGTCTGATTTAAGGGACTTCTGCAATTGCAGCACAGAGGTAGAGGTAAAAATTAATGCAGTAGATGATGTGGGTGAGTTCACTGCAGTTCACTTCACAGCGCTGACTTGTTCGCTGAACTGGTAGGTAGTTGGCACAAATGGAAATGGAGGTGCCATTGATGGGGAAAAGAAGTGTTAAATTTGGCATTATTTAACTATTGTAGTAATTTGTAGTTTTTAATTATATTGTAGTAGTAAAATTAGCAGGGTAATTTCATGCATTGTTTTAAAAAATGCCATCTGTAAAGGAAACATAAGTCATGTGTGAAGCTTTCATCTAAAGCAAGCCAAGTGAGCGGTGCTGGGGCCCTTTGAACCACAGCAAGCAGGGGCACAGAGGTGGCAGTAACAAGCCAGTGCTGTGCAGCTGCTGCCTGGTGGGACATGAGCTCCATCCTTACTAGCATGACAAAAGTTAGCAGTAGGACAATGTCTGTAATTCTTCTGGCTTGGTTATTTCAGGTCAACTTGCCCTTTCTTAAGCTATTTTATCCCCAACATTAACATGGGAACCCAGAGATCACCCCACACCACTGTGCCTAAAATATGAGACATCAGCTTTGATAAAACCTTTGTTCACGTGGTCATATTTTTGTGGTATGAAACATAATGCTAAAAATATCATACCTTATTTCTTGTCTTCACATATTCTTAATATCCAGTGAAAAGATCGACAAGGTGAAAAGAATTCCAGTATCTTGGCTTTATTTTGATTATTCTAATTACATAGATTATGAAACTGAGCCTTTTTTGTATAAACCCTTCTTGTCAGTGAACATACTGCACCTTTTCCATTCTGGCAAGCATTCATACAAGCTGTCTGAAGTGATCTGTGCATAGTTTAATTCCTTTTGAGGACATTGTTTGATATGGATATAAAAATAGATTCCATCTACTGCCCTTAGATGTTGGGAGAACTGATAGCAGTTGATAAGTATCCACACATCAAAACTGAATGGAATTAAAGCATTTTTGTTAGAAGCACAAATAAAAGACTTGTATTTCTCATGCAAGTAAATATAAGAAAGGTTTTTTTCTTAATGCCTCCCCTGAATGTCTGTGCCTTTGACATGCCGTAAGCAATGAATGGCTGTTTTAACGACCTAGGGGGTTGCTTCTAGAAGTGGTTGCCCTTGGTGAAGAATATATTTGCAAAGGATCCGAATGACCTTTTACTTTTGAGCCAGACAGGTGCTATTAGTATGTGATTTGCTGGAAAACTCCTAAAAAAGCAGTTATATTGCCTGCTGCTGCCTGTACAACTGCGCTATAGGGATATCTAAAAATGGACATTGCATAAAAATAATACAATAATACTAGCAGTATTATTGTCCCAAAAATTCAGAATGATAATATTTTATTAACATAAGGTTTTTAAAAACACAGAAATTTAATAAAAACACGTTTGCGTGTGTGTGCGCGCGCGTGTATGTGTGTGTGTGTGTTCTCTTTCATTCCAAATAGCAGTACACATGTAATTGCTGGCTAGACTCTTCTTGAGGAAACAAAGACTATGTACCTTGCTTTGTTTTAGTTAGCTGTCCCCCTAAAAGTGGCTTATAAAAAGCTTATAAGTGACGTGCTTGGCCCAATGCAGTTTTCAGGAAACAGTATATATCTTGGTTTCATCCCTAAAATGTAGAATATTTCTTGAAATCTTGAAGTTTTCAAGAGGCAGAGAATGTAATTTCTCACCCAGGTTTAATAATGGTAGGTTCCTCATAACACATTCCTTTTGGTGCAGCAGATGCAGCATGACCTAAAGGATGGAGGCGTACAGGAAAACAAGGAGGTTGGATTATACAGTTATCTAGGGGAGTTATAAAAACAATGGAACTGGAGCTGTATTTTTATTGGTATTTGTTTCCACATCAAAAAAAAGATAAAGATAAAAATAAAAATAGCAGTCCTAAATAATCAGAAAGACCTGGATAGGACTAGTGTGAATTTTGTTACAGAATGGTCTCTGAAAGTCATAAATTCACATGAGATTTTATTCTGTAAAACAATAATTTGTGATTGTCTCCCTTTCAGTGATGCATCTGATCCTGACACAGGCAGGAGCCCTGAGTAAAATTGACTGATCAAATTGAAAAACTGTTTCAGGCAGTGGATATTATAAGGCAGTGGTCCTCTACCGATGGGAGTTGATTACATTAAAAAAAAGTCATACATTTAAGTTAAAACAAAAGAAAGAAGTGTAGCTGTGTGCAAGTTTCAGACATCTAGGTTTCAATTCTATTCTCTTCAATTTCCTGGAGGATTTGACATGCATTTTGCTTATTCTAAGGACTGAGCTTGCACGCTGGCTAAATTCCTATTTTAATTATCTCATATCCATACCTGAATAGAAAGTCTAAGATTGTGCCCATCCAAACAATATCTGAATACCTTTGGAAATTACTTACTCCCTAATCACACTTCTTCATGACAGATGAAACGGAGGACTTATTTGGGGGCATTTCTAACTTCTTTGTAACAAAGCACACTGTTCTGTACAGGGAAAAATATTAACCAAAAAAGCTAGAAGAAATGGTCACTTCATCTCATTTTTATAACCTGGATTTTGAATGTGCTTTCCATTTGCAGCCTGGAACACATTTAAGCTCCCATACATGTGCACAAGTGCCTTTAGGAAAGCAGCTTCTTTGGGGAAGTTGTGTCTTGGGCTTCCAAGGTTCCTGCATTATTAAAGTCTACAAGCTTCGATCCTGCAGGGTGCTGCACACTTTGACCCTGATCTATCACTCACTGAAGCATTTTGGTGGAAGCATTTCCCAAACCTATATACAAACACACTTGGCTTTTTGTTGTTTTAACTGTAATTGACAGGACAAAGAGCAATATCCGAGCAAGCTGTTATAAAGCAAGGATCACCCCAGCAGTATGAGAGATAAGACTTTGTTATTTTTTTACTGTAAAGAAACTGACGTTGTTTTGAAGGCTGCAGTACAATGCAACTCAAAATCAGAAAAGTTGAGAAATAGCTATTATGAAAGGAAAGAAATATTTAAGTGGAATATGCTTGTTTATTTTCAGTGTTCATGACTTTCAATTTTGAGTTCTTGTAGACCGCTCTGGCACCTTGGATCAAGAGCCTTGCCAAGAAGGATAGTTACCATTCTCTTGTTCAGAAGGGCAACTGAATAATAGTTTTTGTGTGAAAAAAGTGCTAGAAGAGGAAGAAATGATCCAGGATGAGGCCTGTAGGCAGCCAAAGCTGATGAGCATTTGCTAAATTGCACCTCAGAGAAGATGGTTCTTGAGCAAGGCAGATCATTAGGTGTCCTAATGTTTTTGCTAATGTTAGCAAGGTGAACTTGATTTTGTAGGAGATCCGTGTGTTACAAATATGCACACATGTATATGTATGCACATATATAGTGTTTAAATCCCGTGGAAATCCTAAATGATGCAGCAGCTGTCTGGGCGTTCACAAGAGCTGATGTGTGTGCCTGCCTCGGATTTCTTTTTCAGGAACTTTAGCTAATTAAACATGTTAGAGAAGTTTACTAACTGCCTATAAAGTGACTGCTGCAATTTAGCTAACTACTTTTTGTATCAAAAAGCACAATAGGATGTTCCTTGAAAATCTTTTGACAGATTGTAATTGGCAGGTTGGCTGATTTCTTCAGCACACCAGTCTATTCCAGATGCTTTTGGGGGCAAACAAGTGTTGGGGTAGCAATATCTACACTAATTATTAATGGAATGGCCAAGAATCTAAAAAACACAATTTTTATCCAAACTGAAAATATTCCAGTTTGCGAATGAGAGAGGAAAGGATTGCTGAGACTGATTTGGTCCCTAGGTTGAACGAACATCACACGGCAGAGAAAGCCAGGGCCCAAATCCTGTACCTGCTCCTACACCAGAATGTGCTTCCCTTACTATCTTCTATTAAAGCTGTTCTATGTAAATAAGTGTATATATATACCAGATTTGAGAGAGGGTCTGAATTGGGCACAGAAAAGGTGGAAGTTATTAGTATCTCCCCTGCCAGGTGAATGTCTTGCACTTGGGCTGAATAGTCAAAACCCTTTAAATGTAAGAAAAATATGTGTCCAAGCCTCAGGGAACAGAATTTGTTAGAGTACGCATTGAGGCAGCGACAAAACCGGTGAGAGATAAGAAATAAGAATAGAGCCAGGAAAAGGAAGACAACGGCTAACTTCAGTGCTAGGCAAAGTAATGCAGAGCACAAGCAGCAAGGCAAAGAAGGCAAAGCAATTTTATCGAGCTTTATTAAAGGACAGGATTTTTTTCTGCTTCTTCTCACTATGGTTCCTGCATCTCCTTCTCTCTCATAAGGTTTATTTCCTCTTTCATGTTTAGCACGATGTGACAAACAGAGAGGAAGCTCTTTATACTAAATACTTGTTTTGCATACTTTGCACAAGAAATATTCCTGTGTCCTCCCTTGGTTAAGCCAATTAGTATTTGCTCACTTGAACTCATCTTCTTGCTTGGTGGTTTGTGGTTGCATTCTGTCCTATCCTAACATCAAACAGAAAGTGGGGATAGGGACCAAAGCAACTTTATTTCTGATTTACCTGTCACTTGTGGGTTCAACTCTTTTAACATTTATATTCCATTAATACTGTAGTTTCTGGACTGAATGAAATCTAATCTGTGCTCTCCAGGGGAAATCGCTGTAACACTTAAGCATGTTACTGTTGAAGGGATTTGGGTCAAATATTGATTTTTTTTTCAGTATGCCAGTATCAATCAGTGTATTTTAATTTAATACAAAATACAAGGAACTGAGACCTCACAGAAACTAGCGTTATACAGATATGGACTTCGTTTTCCCAGGGCTACTATCTCTCAGTCTTGTGACTGACACAGGGAACAATAGAGATAATTTAGTATTTTAAGAGGCAGCTAGGCTGCTGGATTGAGATAGTTCATATTTACATGGCTTCTGATAAAACTGAGAAGCAATCTTTTAGCTGAAAACAGGCCAGAGAAGTCTGAGCAAGGCAGATTTTGAAAAGTAATGTTATAGCTCGAGAGATTGGGTTGGGATGGGAAAACTGATAGAGGGGAACTGATTTCATAGTTCATTATTGTGGTACATACTAAAGCAAGGGTCAGAGATGCCAAATCTAGAATGTTTCTAGTAGTAAACTTCAGAAAATAAACTAGCCTTGCCATACAGCAAATATAAAAAAGAGAATGAGAGATTCCTAACAGACATTTAATACTCAGGTAGCACTACTAGGTTCACAGAAGTGATGGACTTTTCTGGATATTCAGCTGAATTCCAGGTGATTTGTAAACATAGATGTACAGTAAGAGATTATACAGACAGAAGGCTACAGAGATGTGAGAATGCATTTTGCTGATTAATTTATAGGGGAGAAATTAGGAAGTATGCCTCCAAGTTGTTAATAACTAAGTTTGAAAGATTTCATCTGTTACATAGGATATGATGGTTTTATTTGAAAGAGGTGAAATGGAATTCCATGTTGCTTCATACACCTGCTGTTTCTATAATAGGTAACCTAGAGTCTGATACTGTGTTGTATTCTTAGCATGGGGATTCGAGTAAATTTCACAACATATTTTTGGTCAATAGATATCAGATGATTTTTTTTCTGTCACTAGTAAATATCTACTCTTGCAAGCAGATTCACTGAAGCTCATTGAATTACCCGAGAGAGGGCTGACTGATTTCAAAAGGAGGTCCACAGTCTTGGTCTCCAATACTTTTCAGAACGTTTGAGGTCTTTTCCCATCTTGTACCCACCAGAAACTACCTGCATATGTATTTGTGTATGGTTGCCATTTCAGCCTGTGTTTCTGATGCCCTACCCCATACCTGAATGGCTTTGTTCAGCCAAGAAATACCAGCAAATCACTTAATGCAAAACCTGCTGTCATGCTAATGTCGTAGATTTAGTGAGAGTACGCATGTCTATGTAGACAGTGAAGGTACTTCAAATTACTGTAGACCAAAAGAAATAGGACATGGTGTAAAAGTCTGAGAGCTGATATAAACAATAACAATAAGCAAGTTTGTCAATTAACCATCCACCAAGGACCTGTGCAATCCTGTATTGTTGCACATACAGAGATCACCCTCATCCAGAAAATTTGGGGCTGATATCTCTTTCAGGTGAAAGTCTGTGATCAGCACAGGAAAGCCCTGCTGCAGGAGATGGAAAGAAGAGACCGGTCCTGACATAACCTGATGAGCTGGATGCTCTCCTGGACCAGGTTCTAAGCATCTGCTGGAGATGACTCTTGGGAGGAAAGAAGCAGCAGACCCAAAGTCATGCACCAGTAAATCTGGTGTCTGCTGCCGTCTTTGAGACTGCTACTGAAAACATGACAGCAAGAGTGGAAACACTTCCCAGGCCGTCATCAATGTCCACTAGAAAACTAGTGCACTGTTATATTCCAAGGGCCCTCAGATGGAGTTGCAGGGACATGCGATGGCTTTTCCTTTGACTTCTATTCATCCCTTGTCCTGTATGATCTGTGATAGATCCATATATATAATAAAGATTTAAGCATGGAAATAACAGTTTATTCTAGCTACATCTGACTGATTGTGGAGCTTTCTGCTCTTACGTTATTACTCAGGCAGACTCTTATGCTGACTTTATCATTACAGCAGTGTCCCAGACAATGCAAAAATCTCAGAGATTGTGCTAAATGAAAATATCTCTTGATGTTCCCCATATTTCATCTCCTTCTGTTCTCCAGCCATAGGGCTGGGAAAGGAAGGTGATTTATGCTATTGTTTGCAATTTGCTGTACCTTAATTCAGCATCCTATTAATCTATGTGCAAATTTTCCCCATTTTTATTTAGCTATTGTTGCTGATAAAATTTTATCTTACTCAGAAGGAACTGAAAACAATCAACAAGGATTCCTGCATGAAAGAAATTGGTGGCAAGCTGATGAGTCAGCAAGTCATGAAATCCTTCTCTTAAGTAAATAACTGTTTTTTTACTGTGAGTCTGGAAAACTTTCACTCCCTTCCGACTAGTCCTGGAAACAATACCTTGATCTGGTTTCCCAAATATGTCCTCTTTTTCTGACATTTTGCCTTCAGCTCCCTCTTAAGCTTTTTCTTCTTCAAATTTATTGTGTTGACTTTGTGGGCTATGGGCATCAGTTGCATGCTGTTTAAATATACCTTTTCCATCTGTCAAAAGAACTTGCAAGGTTTAACTATCGAGTACTTATTTACTGAATTCTTAGCACAACTCTTAGGTACTGTCTGATGAGTTTCCTATGCTGTTACAATATGGTCTCATTTTAATCACTTATTCTATTAAAGCTATCAAAATTAAAGGATCTCAAATCTTTTTTTCACTTGTTTGTGGCCACTAGACTTGCCCAATACTGAAAAATCACAGAAGGTCCCTCCACTTCTTGTTTATATAAGCACACATCATGGTATAGGTACCATGTAATGCACCTGTATCAGAAGCCTAAGCTCCCATGAAGTCATCAGAGCCTCTAGAGTAACCAAGGAATTGTAGAGAGGAGAATGTGAAGGAAAACTGAGTAGGAAAAATAGAAACAAAAATGTTAGTTGCCACATGCTGCTAGATAATGTGTCAAAAATTCTGAATTGCTTGCTGCAGGTTTGAGTGACTATGAAGCTTCAGTGAAGCCAGTTTCTAAATCAGCACTCAGCTTAGCTGTGTGAGGTTGGTGTAGATACCTGCTTGCTTCTCCTCTGCCCCTCATGCCCCTTTAATAAGGAGAAAATTGATTCCCAGTTTCTGAATGAAGGTCTGTAGCTAGGAGAGAGCATGGTCCCCCTGACTGAGTAACAGCTGGGGAAAAATGAGCAGACCATATGCCCGGGAGCAGCAGCCAGAACACTGGGACAAAGCTGTGGACCACTGCCAAACTATGGTTAAAGTCACAGCAGTTAGGGTGAAGGGAGAAGAGAAATTGCTCAGAAATACCCTTTCAGAGCCCTGCACTGGCCTACATTTTAAGGAATGTAATATATAAATTCTGAACAAAAGAAGTAAGAGGACTTGTTTTCAGGAAGCCACTTAGAAGAGAAGAAAGTCAAGTGGATGTGAATATCCTTGTCAAATAACTTGAGTAGTTCCCTTATGCTTTCCTTTTTATCACCCACACAATCATGCTCAGGAAAAGTCTAGATAATTCCAGAATTTTATCTGTTGGATTCATCGGATATTCACTTCTTTACATCTGCTTTTCCACCCTTAGTCCTTGTTCTCTCCAAGCCAATTCATCAGTGTTTCTTCTGGGACCTAAACTCAGTGGCAGAATGGGGTCTTGTTAGGCTAATCTCGCTGACAGCTGCGTAGCTATTCTGTAGCCTCTGGAAGAGGAGCTGAGTTTGTGAAGACTTTTATGCAACAGGAATCGATCTGCAATATGTTCACTCTGAAACTTTTTTACCACCTACCTAGAAACTGATTATATACAGCAGTCTGTTCCAGGCCAACCGTGTTGGGCCTCGCTGGTGATGTATAGTTTTATTAGGGGTGGAATGGAGAGCTGAAGCTAATGAACTCAGCTGGCTCCATGAGAGATTTCCAAGGAGCAGCAGCAGCTCCAGGCAAAAATAGAGATGCAGGCCTGGACCCAAAGTGTAAACCTCTAAAGCTGTGGGACACAGCCATTTTTTTTTCATATGAAATATTTTTGTGAGCTGAGACTTTTGGGAACCACTGGCCTGTACTATATTTTTTGTTAAGTCTTAATCAGACAGTACCACCATGATTTGTTTTATTCTGTGCATATGGTACACAAATGCTCATGACCAACTTGGTAAGAGATGAAGTAACTTAGAATCCTTGTTTTACCAAAAGCCAAGGTTTTAGAATAGGGCATTTCATTCTGGAAAGAATATAGGAATATTCTTAAAGAGGGCACTAGTTTTTAGTAAGAATCATGCTCATCATGGTCCTAATTACATTTCTTTAATCTGACAGGGCTCTTCTGAAACTTCATGCTTTAAAGAGTGTACCTGCTCAGAGACATTTAAACAAAAATAGTGAAACTCTTCACATTAATCAATTGTGACTGATTTAAATGAAACCTAATTGCCTACATTTCTGATAGTTCTGTGTCTAACCAACCTAAATGAAAGCAATTGGATAAAAAAATCTTAGGTTGTCTTTTATCCCTTCTTGGTTATTCTTCTGCAATCAGTCATTTTACATTCTAAATAGCCAGTGCACTATAACTTGTCATATACTGACTTATAATGTTAAAGGAAAATGAGAATATCCTTCTGGAATGGCAATGATATCTACCTTTTTTTTTTTCTTAAATATGCAAAACAAAATGGATTGCTAGAAATAATCCCCTGAGGATGGAGCTTCTTTTGTCAGTTTTCTACCAGAGCATACCCTATACTCTGACATAAAATTTCTCATTAATCTCCAAGGAAGGACTGACCAGTTTTTCAAAACAGTCACTCAACTGTGCTGCCACCGTTAATTCTTTTAATCATTATAGGTGCCATTAATTGCTTACTGTGGTTGGTAATAGCAATAATCCCCTTCAAATGGGACATTAACTCCAAAACAAGTCATTAGTCCACATACTGTAATTAACAGTTACTTCTCAGGAGGTAACCATCATGCCTTCATATCGCTGGAAATTTGAGGTATTTCTCTTTAATATTTGTCTCTACTTTAAAAGATATTATTAATTTTACTGAAGATTATTTTATTAGCAACCACCTTCATTTGCAGCAGTAAACATAGTTAAGGGGATTTGACCTTCATTTTGATCATAGAGAGATTTTTTTTCTCTTTTCCGCTCCTTCCAGCTTTTTGCGGCCTAAGGTAAGGAAAAAGAGTGAATTCTTCAAATTGCTCTCTCCAAGATGGCGAGATGTGACCATACTTGGTCATATGTAGGGAATGCCTTGAGTCATCTTTTGGAGCAGAGCAAAGGCAGAAGCCTGAGATCGTCGCCCTGTCATGAGAGGGATCCCAAAAGAAAGGGTGCTCATGACTTTATTTTTTCCTATGAGAAGCTACATACCAAGTGCTGCTGCTCAGCAGAACAACGGACTCCAGTAAACCGCTTAGTTGCCTACATCAATCTGTCCACCAACTCACAGAGAAGAAGAGAGGTTGGGATATTGTACTGAAAAAAATGCACGTTCTGTATCTATTTAAGAGGACAACCTAAAGAAGATAACAATTTTGTTTGTCTTCATGCTTGGTGTAGGAGGCCGAATGGATCTGGAGGAAGCAGTCGAGGATCTGGAAGAGAGGTTGTTAGCTGCAGTATTTTGTATGCTTTTGGTTAACAAGAGACTCTCTAATTGGAGAAACGGCCAGTCCTGGTGCCCACTGTGCTGAAGGTAACTATGGATGAATATTTTCTCTATTCCTTCCAGTTCATTTGACTGTCTGCCTATAAAGCTTCAGCTTTTCCCACCCATGTTTCTAAAAAAGGGAAGTTGTGAGTTGTTTGGAGTGGAAGTGGTAGGAAAGAATATATTGTCCTGCTTCATCTGTATTGTATGTGGCCTTTTCCATCTCTTTCCATGTCCACTACATCTGAGTCCCAACACTGTTGGAATGAGAGGTGAAGAAGGAAAAGCTGAGCTTCACAGAAAGAAAAAACCTGCAATAACTTGAGCAACCAACCAGGAGTGGATTTTGTCCAGAAAAGTCTTGTGTGTGTTTTAGTTAGGGGGAAGAAATGGGGAGGAGATTATCCTACTGTGTCCTTTCCTTGCTTCTATACTTTTCTTCATAGAAAGTGCAGGATTCAGGAGTGGCTGTGCATATGTGTGGCAATATGGAGCTCATAATCTCACACTGCAGTCACTCTTTTCCACCAAACAACCTTTATACAGCTGAGAGGTCAGCAAAGTTGCTTCTAGTTCATTACAGAATGACTTCAGAGGCAATTCCTTTGATTTTGCAGTCCAGAGTATTAGTGGCCAGACCCAGTGTACTGAAGTATGTATGTATGGGCCAAAAGGTGGGAGGACATGAAAGATATTTGCTTTCACATTTAGAAAAACAGTTCTTCCTTTGTTCTATGTCTGGAATGAAATAAATCTCACTTGGGAAGTAAGCATCTAGTAAGTGTATTTAGTTGAGATTTTCAAAAGCGCTACCTGATTTAAGATACATAGTCTCACTAAAAACCTGAGGCATCTGTGCTTCTAGGCTGCTCACACATATTAGATATGCCTGTTCATATTGGATTTCCTACAGTGGATTCACGGGTAGCATAGCTCAAACTGAAGGGGTGCTTTGGTATATCATTCCTCCAGGACTAAAATGTCAGCCATTGACACAGTCCCAAATGTTTTCTGCTTCTGGAATGTGATTTTTCAGAACACTGCTTGGTGGTAGCAAAGGCACTTCTCAGGGGCAGCTTCTGCTGGCTGAGAAATTAGTAACCTGGAGATGTTTATAAATCTTGCCTGGTTTGCTCAGAGATAGTAAACATTCAGAAAAAAATTACATGCAAGTAATACTCCCTGAAGAAACTCCAAATAAGGCAGTGGAATGTCCTAACCCTGCAGCAAATATTCAGCTTACTTCACCATTCTCATCTAACTATTATTTGTTCACGTATTCTAGCCTCTCTATCTTTTTTTTAATCACTTTGCCTATGGACACCGTGGTGTTTGTAGAAAAGGCACGTATTAAGTCTCATTTCAAGTGCCTAGCCATAACATCATTTGTGTAGGACGCTTTGCTTAATGTTGACTATCAGTAATTTAAAATGTTCTTTACACATGAAATTACCACTCCTCTTTTCTAATATATTTTGCCTGTTGCAAATTTTGGGCATCTCGTTTCATTTTCATCTTTACTAGTTCCTGGAACTATATTCTTTATCATTTCTTTGTCTTTATTTAGAAATGTACTGAATAATAAAAATTACAGGAGTAGAATCAGAGAATCCTTAAGGTTGGAAGGGACCTCAGAGGTCTTCTAGTCCAACCCCTGTGCACATGCAGGGTCACCTAGAGCACGTGACACAGGGTGACATCTAAGTGGATTTTGAAGATCTCTGGAAAAGGAGACTCCACAACCTCTCTGGGCAGCCTGTTCCAGTGCCCTGTCACCCCAACAGTCAATAAATGTTTCCTTAAGTTCCTGTGGAATTTTTGGTGCCTCAGCTTGCAGCCATTTCCTCTAGTCCTATCACTGTCCACCACTGAAAAGAGGCCAACCCCATCCTCCTCACTGCCTCCCTTGAGGTATTTATAGACACTAATCCGGTCCCCTTCTCTTCTGCAGGCTGAACAGACCCAGCTCTCTCGCCTTTCCTCATAGGGCAGATGTTCCAGGCCCCAGACTCTGCAAGTAGAGAATGATAATACTTATACTGACAATGATATAACTGCATATAGTTATAGGAGTTTTCCAATTCAGAAGAATTTTAGACATCAGACTTTATTTGTCCAGATTTTTGGAAATTTTTATTGGTGAAATCTTTATCTGTAATAACCACTGTAACTTGCTTATACTACAGTATAAATCATAGTAGAAAAGCTTATGTATTTATATATAACCTTTTTTTTGCTTTTAAACTACATACATAACTATATATAGCTGGATTTGAAAAGAGCCATTATTAAGTTGCTTGCTGGAACTAGGAAGACAGTTTTCTGGTCATGATACTGCAATATTGATTACAGCTATTAGATGTAGGGGCAAAGTTAAGTTTGTTAGCTATATAGTCAAAATAGTGATTAAAACTGTAGAAACACATAGGAAACTCAAGTCATCTGTCTGCATCAGTGTTTAACTGAGAGAATTGCTCAACTCTGTAAATAAAATCTTTTTTTTGGATTATTTTCAGATTATTTAACTGGAGCTCATGAAAAGAGACTTTGTTTTATGAATTTACACACACTTTCTCTAAAATAATCTATTTGTAAGTGAGCCAGTAGATGATATTCAGCCATATGGGAACTGCTAGTGTTCTTGCTTATTTTTTACTCTGGAATAGAGGTGAGTCTGACTCATTGTCCTTGGTAAGTGAAGTTATGTGCTGTCAGGAAGGTTACAGCTTGAAAAAGGGAAAATGATGGTCTAAAAAGAACAAAAAATGGCATAATGATTATATGTAAAAATCAGGAGAAGCTATGTCCCACTATTGTGTTATTTAGAACTCTTGATTATGGATCCGAACCTCACAGACAAATGGATGACACAAAAGTGGAAAAAGTGCATTTGTTGAGATAATCTTGTTACAATTTAAGCATTCCAAAAAGCAATAGTGCTAAGTGTACTGAAGCAAACAGAATATTATGGGAATTATTTTTCAGCAAAAACTCAATGTTTTTGCCAAGATTTGTCAAGTTCAGTCATCTCCAAAATACTAATCGAGTCTATTTTATTCTTAAAATAATTCAAAATTTTTCTCTGTCCTTCAGTTAGACATTTCATCCATGATGCAGGAGAACCTTCATCAGTTCCTTGTTTTGCCTAAGGAAATCTGAAGCCCTAATTCTTAATACCTAAGGCTGTGGGGCAAGAGAAGGGCTACTTTTGATCTTTCTTTTGGATCTCCAAATTGGATATATAATGAGAGGAAGGAAATAACTGTTCCACTTCTGCTTATGATGAGGTATTTCAGAGGATTTTTTTTCTCCAGAAGTTAAATTCTGAAGAAAATCTGCCTTATTTTTTAATACTATTCGGTATACTACATGACACTCTTGCAACTCTAAATAATATCACTTGGAAATGCTACATTTTTAAACTTGTGGAGTGTAATGCCTGAGTCTTGAGTGAGTGAAGAGACTGAGGTTTCACTTGTTGTTGAAGAGGAGCCCAGGACTCGCTTTGGACTCCGTTAGATGGAGGTCTGAGAACAGAGCAACCTTCTGTTGGCATCAGTGGAAAAGCAAAAGGAGCTGTTTTTTAAGTGTGTGAGGATGAAGAAGGTGTAATCTGCATGCAAGTTTTGAAATGTTTCCTCTTCATTTCTGCCCCAGAAACTCAGTTTTATTGGAAAAGAAAGCAAAATGTAAGGGTTATATTTCTTTTCTGAAAGCTTCAGGATTTGACAATGCTTTCAATAAATCCACCACAAATTATGATCACCCTAAAGTAATGCTTTCTGCTGAAGTGATGGGAAGTCCTACAAGGCCAAGAGAATTCAAAGGTTATTTTTATATTGAAAGAAGCGAGTGACTTTATCCAGAAGGTTTGGTAGAGACTTTCTGAAGCCAAGTATCTCTTGGAAAGAGCAGATGCATCCTAAGCATAGCAGGAGGCAATAATAAGCACATTTTGGGGAAGAGGTGGTCAATTTTAATCACTAAAACTCACTAGCATTTGGTAACTTTTTTTTTAATCTGGGTTTAAGATAGACAGAAGATTTTATCTGGAGGTAAGAAGAGGTATCAAGCCAGACTTCCCCATTCTGTAGCTGCTAAACTATTAGCATATAAATGGAGGATGAGAATGCAATATTTTTAAAAATAACTCTCAAATAAATGTTTTTAGCAGATATTTGAAAAGAAAATATTTCATTTTGATATGAAATAGAAATTTTGTTGGATTAAACATTTACTGTATTTTTTTCGAGGGGAATAACAGAAAAATATTCTGTCAAGGTTGATCTGAGTGTATTCTATTTTTCAGCTTAGCAGATGAAAGAAGAATTCCTTATTCACTGTATACCATCACCTGGGTGATGGATCCTTGTTGTAAAGGCATCCACATGTTTGCAAAGTTATTATGAACATATGTGCATGCACATTCTTACCTCTGAAAAAAAATAGCAGTGTTTGAAATGGCTGCAATGGTAAAAGAATAGAATAGAAAAGAACAAAACAAAAAGAAAAAAAAGAGAGATATTACATCATTATTATTTCCTTTAATATAATACTTTGACATTTTAATCAAAGTGTCAAACTGAGAGAAGCAGTGGACAGGGTGACTGTGCTCACATTTGCCCTCGTTACCTGGCTCCCATTTCATCAGTTTTAGAGAAGCAGAAGAAGTTTTGAGACATTGCTCTTCAAATTTTCTTTCTTAGCTCTTAAGGATCTTTCACATGCAGTAAACCCCCCCAGGGAACTTTCTTGTTCTCTAAAGGAAGAGAGGAACAGATCATAGAGATAATGTGTTTTGACTTGGGAATTGAAGTGAATATGTGTCCTCTTTAAGCGTAGTCAGCAGTAGGAAGTGATGTGAAGGCAGGAATACTTTAGTATAACAGCAGTGGCAGCCCAGGAACATCAGTCTGCATAGAGCTGGTGATGGGATAGTTGCAGTGGTTATTATAATTCAGGATTTCAGTAGCAGAAAGTGCAAGTCTGTGGAGACCCTTCTATTCTCACTAGGATGAGGAAATGGGAAAGAAAATGATTTTACAAGTTTGGCAGAACAGAGACTGTGGTAAGAGGCCAAAAGGAATAGTCTGTTTCAATAAGTCAGCTTGATTAAGTAAGTTTTATCAGGAATATTTGTGCAATTGTAACAAAGCTGAATAAACAAAGTAAATACAATTTCTCAAAGAAGCAGAAAGTCAAGAACTGGGGGACTGGAATGCTCTGGTTTTGAGGAGAAAGCTGAGGCTGTTGCAGAGCACTCCCCATAAATCCTTACCTGCAAGTTGCTGATTGTTCTACCGGAACTGGTGGAAGCTCAAATTAGCCATCATCTCTCAGGATTTGTTTTACATCATTTAGGGCAGAGATATGTGACATGATCTCATAGCTGCAGACAAAGTTCCTGAGTCTGTCTTCATGCAAACTGCTAAATCTCACTAGTCAAAAAGATTTGTCAGCACCCAAAGAGGAATGAACTTAAATAGTTTAGTGAAATGG
>JAUBOD010000729.1:2442895-2475077 GCA_032353885.1 Nothura maculosa
AGACTGAAATACTGCCCCAAGAAAACTGTTGTCAGCAGAGGGTATAGGAAAGGTCTGGAGCAAAAGAGCTGCCACTCATTTCATGCAGAAAGGAACTTTGCGGCCTAAGACAGCTTCCAAGGGATATGGAGGGGTGTTGCAAAAATCCCACTGAACATCGCACAGTGGCAGGTTCAGGGGGTATCTGGCTTGGTCCAAATAACGAAATAAAATTAAAAACCAACAACAACAAAACCAAAGTCAAACAAACAAAATAATCAAAAACCAAGCCCCCTCCCCCAAAACTATAAGACAATCAGCTTTAAACAGCACCTGGAGGGAAAATTCAAAAAAAAATGGCCTTGACTAGTTGTAAACTGAGAATATGATGATTTTTTCCCCCATTTTTTCCTCAAAGGTTTGTAAACCCCCATATTTAAGAATTTATTTTGTTCAGAAGAGCAGTTATGGTTATGATGTAAGTCATAAGTGTACTTTTTTTAAAAAAAATGTTTTCATACATCCTATGTGGACTTTATTTCCACTTGGCATTTCAGCAGAAAATGACTCTCCTGAACCTCACCTCTTTACCAGCCCCTGCAGATGCATGGGTTAATTTTTTTCAGCCTTACATAGATTCATTTTTTTTCTTGGCATATCCAAAAGCAGCTAAAGTGCTGGCCTAGCAGCAGGACTGGCTCATGCCAAATCTCCTGCTCAGGTCCTGTGCAATCAAACCCTCACCATCTCTATTCCCTGTACCCTGAGAGACAGTCGTGCTTGGAGCTGTTGGATTTGGGGTGATTTTGGAAGAGAAAAGGAAATTATTTGTATAAACAGATTATTATCAGCAGAATATCAAAGTGCAAGACAAATGACAAAAACAGTGGATTTGATCAATTCATGGCCATATGTAGGTAGCTGAGATTTAGAATATTAAAAGTATATATATATATTTTCAAACTATGTTGGCAAATCTGCTGTCACTATTAAATATTTTTGAAAGTCCCACCTCTGCATTCCAGTAGGAAACTTAATAAAGACCATGCACTTGAACAGCAGCTATTGCTCTCTCTGCAGTAGTTTTAAGCAATGCAATAATAAAAATGGAACAATAGAGTGTAAAACCAGAGCAAGGAAACAAACAATGAAGGCAGAGGGCAGAAAAGACTACTTGATATAAAAATAAAATATATTCTTTGGCTGTAGCAGTTAAACTGGTTCTCTTGATAGCACTGCTAGACAGTGTGTGATCAAGCCAAACTTTGCAAGCGAACAAGAGCATCATTTTAGAGCCTGAAGGGGAAAACTATGAATTAGAATGGGTGAAGCTGTAAGGAAGCAAAATGTCCAGAGTGTGAGATACTGTTTCTGCCAAGGAGTTATCCAAGGAGACATTTTTTAAGGTTTTCCCCCTTCTTGTGGTAGTGCTTTTATGACTTGAAATGTGAGTGTGTCACTGTCTGATATGTTGTCTCTGGCAGCAAGGCTGCCTAGAAAGTTCTCAAGCTCCGTGACCAATTTACTGCCCTCCAGCTGTGTTAGTAAATGCTCATAGTTGAGCACTCCAAACTCAGATGTTAAAAAAGAGGAAAAAAAGCAAACACACACACACACACACACACACACACACATTATAACCAGCCTGATATCAAAAGCCAGTTCTGATCTGAACTGTTTAGAAGCTGGGGCAATGCAGAATATAAGTAGTGAGCTTTGCCACTGAAACACAATACAGCAGGTAGCAACAGCCAGAGGGCTGAGATGCCCTTGCTTGAATAATTCCACTCTTTGGAGTTTCTAGCCTTTGGGAGGCCTAATCCTGTGCCTCCTGGTATTAATGTAATTATTTCCATCAGTTACTAGGAATGCTGATTTTTATAGAGGGAAATATATCAATTATAATCAATCTATACATGGGGGGATACCTTCCAAAAAATGTTTTGTTCCTATTGATTCATCTCATGCCAGGTTGATGTTAAGATTAATTTTGTAGGCTCTAAACTATTTATTGTTCACTTCCATGTACATGTGGTAGAAGTTTTCATTTCATTAATTAAAATATTAATTCCTCAGCCTTTTTACCACATTTGCATGTTCAACCTGGTACAGAATGATATATCAATGCTGTGAGAGAAAGGAGCTTTTAATTGACAAAATATTCTGGACTACCATTATATTTAGTCTAATACTCTAATATTTTGAAGAACTTTGATACGGCTGTCAACCTATACAGTTGCTCTGCTTACTTCAATTATTGTAAAATGGAATACAAATGCTATGCAATTAATTGCTGAAGGTTCCTGCTGATGCTGATTGTAGTTAATGTTGTAGGTGTGTGCGGTGTTTTCTGGATCTCTGGGAATGCAGGGATTGACACCAAGTAACTTAAATCTAAGCTCTGTGATTCTGCAACACCTTGATGAGGCAGAAGATCAGACCAAAGAACAAGAGACTCTTCAGGACTGTGCAACTGCTGAGTTAACATACAGAATAATGACACTGCAAGAATTTTTTAAAAATTCATTAGACAGTTTTCCCTTGCAATATTTTAATGATTTTATGAATTTCTCAATCATTCTATTTAAATATTTCAGTGCAATTTGTCTTAGTTTGTTTTTCATGCCTCTAATCCTTTCCTGATCAGGTGCGGAGCAATGGGAATAATTGGAGATTAGTGGCAGCCTGCAAGTGTGAATGCATGGAGCTAAAATGAGGCATCCACAGTATTTCTCCTGTGTGTAACAACCAATTGACCCTGCAGACTGTGGCTAGCACTGAGAAGAACTGTGCATTTGGTGGTTATCAGCAGCTGTGCGGGGGTGGCATTTTACCTTGCCTGTGTAAAGATGAAATCTTCTTTTATTCCTCTGAGGTATTTCTTTTACCAAAGTGTGCAGGCGACCCAGTGCCTAGTGGCCTATTGCTGCGCCTTCTGTGACATGCTGCAAGTGGCAATTATTTGTGTGCTGTAACTGCGAGATGTGCAGCAAGACATGTCAGCTGCGGGAGTGTGAATAGAAGCTTCTGAAATCTATGGAGGAAAAAAAGAGAGAAAAAAAACAGGCTTAAGAAATCATATTCTCAGCTCCTTCTCCCCATTCCTCTTCTTCCTCTCGAGCTTGAAAGAAATGTTACATTTGCAGAAACAATAAAATATGGCCCTAAATACCCACAGATCCAGGAGGTCGTGAGCAAGTAACTTGCATGTCTGATCTTTGGATTGAAGAGAAATATTTCTTTAATCACAAAATGTCAAACCTGATCTTTAAAAGTGAGGAGAAATGCTTGGAAGATGCCAGCACAGGCGCATGATTGCGTGTGTGTTACCAAAACGCAAGGGACTCTGTTGGCCCTGTGTGGATATTTCGTGTAGCTGCTGCCCGTCACTGCCTCCTGCCAACAAGATGCGACCCATGTAAACAAGGAATGTCATCACCAAGGAATTTGTCTTAGGATGGTGTGTACAACCTCTGCCGTAGTAGGAGCTCTCCAGGTCACGGGGGTGCTGGTGCCACCACAGCCAGCATTCACTGCAAAATCCAATCTGCAGATGTTTTTGTTATATTTACAGTTACAAAACTGTAAAGAAACTCACACCCTTTCTTCTAGTCATGTGGAAAGGATGTTGTTTGAGAGGTTTTCCTACCATTTTCCCTTCCTTCCCCAGGGAATTCATTTTTCCCCAGGAAATTGCCCTCTTGAGTCCTGGCATGTAGGCAAAAGGATGCGTCAGCCTGTGGTAGGGCCTGCTCTTCTGTCTGGGCTGGGCTTACACCCACCCTTGTCCACGGAGCACATTCCTTGCTCACCGCATGCTCTTGGAGTGGCCTTGCTAAAAACTCTGCCATTTCTAACAGAGATAAATCTACCTGCAGCCCTGGGAAGTGAAAGCTCTCCTGCTTTTGAAGGTGAGCGCTTGCCATGGAGATCTCAGAGCTCCGTTGAAACAGATGGTGCTGGGTTTCCAGGCTCTGAGCTGAAGCTACTAAAGCATTTAAGTGCATCACAGTCCCCACATCTTTGGGACCTGGGCCTGGTGCAGTGATTTGCAAAGCTGGTGACAGCCCATAGGAAGCAGGGGAACCAACCAGAGCTCACACTAAATCACGGATATGGCGATTCAAGATGGTTCGTAGAGACTGTGAGGGACTTAGCTTTATTTTAATATGCTCGTTTCCCTCACCTAAACGTTGTCACAGGAAAAATGCACTTTCGATTTCTTATCTTTTTTGTAAAGGAATAATTCCAATCTTTAAAAATTCTTGTTTTTTAAAAAAAACAACAGGACATTTCAAAACTTTAATTAAACACTTAAGCCCTCTCTGGAATATCAAATTCAAATATTTAAAATGTATAAGTATTGGTCTGACCATATCATTTGCCTATAGATCTTAATTTCTAGAAAATATTAGCTTTGTGATTCTTACCTTTTTTTGTGACCATGAATTATTTTTCCAGGAATGGGAAGATGTTTTGATTTTCCCTGAAACTCTCAGCGCAAGGTAGAGGTCCCTGTTGGTTAATGTTTCCTAGAGGGGATGAAGACGAGCAGTGAGCTGTCAGTGTCGCCATCAGGTTCCCTCCTCATCCCAGCCCACCAGTGTCTGTGCTCCGGCACCCCAGGTGGGCAGTGTCTGGAGGACGACCAGACCGCTGACTCAGGGATGCAGACATGGCCTTTCCGAGCATCCTTCACAGAGGACAGGGATGCTGGTTCATGGCACCTTCTGCATCATCAACCTTGTTTTCAGCTGGCATTGGTGCAAAACCAAAATCTTTAAATGCTCTCTGTAATGAGTAGCTTGGGATGAGAAATCTTGGATTTTCAAACTAGATTGCATGCTCTATCTCTTTCTCATATTAGAAGTGATCGAGAGCCTGGGACTTTGAAAACCTGCCTGACTGAAACTTCATCTAAACAAACATATTTTCTACAAAACTGTGGCTCTAACTAAGTGGCATATTTCAAGTGAGATATTTCATGGAAATGCTGTGACCAGCTCCAGATGCATATTTTACATCTGTATGGATAGCTTCCATTGCTTAGAAAGCACCACCTAGTAGATGGGGGACTTTTGTCAAAAGCAATTATATTTTATCTAGGTTTTATCTTTGTATATTTTATCTCAGTTTCACACCATTTGTGACCATCCCAAAACATACTTGGGTAAAACAAACAGATGCAGCCCAAACTGCTGCAAGACACTAAACTGAAAGACAAATACATCTATGTGTTGTTTGTGTTGCACTGAAAATTAATATTACGCTGCTGGAGAATTCTGTCCACATCTGTAGCAAATAAAAGAGGGAGAGAATTATAGGATATTATATTCTGAGGAGCAATGTGACCAGTGAGGCAGAACTTGATCTGCAATTGCCCAGTTACAAGCTGATAATACGCTATCAGTGGTGAATGATACCAATCCAGAACTGTACTTCATAATCTAAGCAATTACTTCAAACGATTCAGCAAGGTTCCGAGATCTACTGTATCGAGAGCAGCAGAAAGATCCATCAGCAGGAGTACTGTAATTTAACTTGAATCAGCAGCTAGTGATAAATCATTTGTGACCTTAAGTAAAGCAATCCCAGGGCTGTGGTACTCCCTGAAGCCAGACTGAAACCTCCCATATAATCCATTCCCAGATAAAATTGCTGGTAGTAGAAGGGCAACTCCTTGCTTCAATATTTCCCTTCCTCACATTCCAAAAAAAAAAAAAAAAAAGAAGTACTAGTCTAGTTGTCACTAGGTAGGGCAGAAATCTGCAATGTAAGCTAGGTTAAGTGTTGGCCATTTCTGCCAACAATGAACAGCTGCAAATTTGAGCAGATCTGCAGCCTTGCAGAAAGCAAAGAGTCATTAACTGGGTTAGCTATAAATGAAGCAAAGCCCTGAAAGACTGTCCATGAGCAGCCATATGGGCCAAGAGTCAAAACTAGGAGTAATGGAGCATGATTGCTTTCCCAACTGTGTGATCTCAGCAAGAAGCAAATACAAATGTCTAACACTTGCAGATACAGGCACTGGTAGCATAATTACCAGCCCTAGTGCTGAACAGTCGCAGCTGATTAGAAATTCACTCTGTACTTGCTGAATTCCTCACAGGAGGCAGCTGAGGGATTGTGCACGAGGAGTGATTTGTGGTTCAAAATGTGATCGATAGCACAAAATAAGGCTTCAGGTCTGTTTTTCCTCATTAATAACAGGACAAGAAAAAGCAGACCTGGCTGGATCAAAAGCAATGTGATAAGACTCTACATCAGCTTGGTGCTTCAGGAGACTAATTTCTGAACTAAACAGTCTTTGAAATGATTCCATACCTTGAGCTGCCATCTCCACCTCAGTCACGTTCTGCAATTACAGAAGCTGATAAAGACATGCGCAATGAGCTGAGGATGAACCAGGAGCTTCATGGACTGATTTGCTTTTTTAAACAAAAGAAAACACCAACAGAAAGGCAAAGCATAGTTTGCAAAAGAGGATGAGATGGAGAAATTATAGGAGATTAGTAAAATAAATGTTAATTTTCTCATTTAGTCTAAAACTGTCTTGGAAGATTTGTGTGGGTAAATCAGAATGCTGCATAATCCTAAAAGAGACAAAAATGAGAGTTACCTGACAAATTATATTCTGACCTGGATCAAAGAAGTAATCGAATAACATGTATCAACATAGAATTAACTCTTCTCTTCCTTTAATGTCAGTCATCTTCTAAAAGAATAATATACTTTTTCTGTCATTCGACTTCAGTAGTTCACAGTCACACCTGAACTAGTTTTAAGGAACACCCATTTCTCACATTAAATATAATGGAAACACAGCAAAGAAAAAGGACTTATCCCAAGAATTACTTATTTTATACTGACTGTATCTGGACCTTTAACTTTTAACAATTTGAAATTAGGACTCCAGTAGTGTTTAATATATAATGATGATGGGACCCTACCTTCACAATACACCAGAAGCTCCCACTGATCTCAATGTGAGTGAGTTCTGCCATCCCGACTGGTGGCAGGATATGACTGTGACAGAGATGAATTTTCCATTAGAACAAAATGAGTAAGACCTGTCTCAGTCAGCAGAATTCACTGAAACAACAAACAGTCCTCAGGGTGAAAGATGCCCGTCCTGGGTGCTGGAAAGTAAATTGGATAGGAAGTGATGAAGCAGACTGGGACAGCTGTAAAACCAATGTGGGCTGATGTGAAATTGCCCAATGTAAAAAAAAAAAAAAAAAAGAAGAAGAAAAAAAAAACACAAAAAAACTCTGCAATTATATCATTATATTCCTGTTTAATTTGTATCTCTGAAAATCATGACTTTCTTTCTCATCATGCCACAGAGGAAATTGCTCTTTTTTATTACGTGAAGGCAACAGATGAAATTAATATTGTTCAGGAGGGGAGAAGAAGCGGCTGTGTTGTACCTTGCATTGATATCCACCTTTTATTCAGTGAAGATAAAGGAAAAATGAAATGCCATTTTGGTAAACAATGGAAAACCATTACCCACATTGAAATTTGGACAATGACCTGAGCTATTCAGTTGGAGGGTTTTTCAACTATTTTCCAACAGATACAGACTTGAAGTGAAGCCAGGTTCAGGTGTTACAGCAAGCAGTAAAGCACAGTCAGAGCACTAAAAGAAAACCCTTATAGTGTAGTCCTGAGGAAAAAAATGAGAAAGGAGAGTTTTGGGTAGGGGTTAGCTGAAAATAACTCGATTTGTAAGCCAAGAAAGTCTCTGTTCCCTTTAGACATAATTTTGCTATGGATCTATACTTTGTAAATAAAAAAATACTCACTGATTTGTTACCAGTTTTTTGGATTTTTTTTGATATTGAATATATTGCTTTATCACTTCATTCAAAAGTACTAACATTTTTCTATTTTCTACTATTTTTAGGGTTATCACCGAAAAAGAAAAGAAAAAAAAATGCAAGTATCTTTTTTACCTTTTTTAATAGTTGGCTAATAGTAATATGACTGCTGCTAAGTAAGCAAATAATAGAACAGAATATTTTCTGGAGCAAAAACATAATTATTATTAGAACTCATGCCTTAAACAAAAACTAATTGAAAGGATGAATTTTGTTAGGCGAATGCATTTGCTCCAGTCTCCGTATTATACCATGAGGACAGACAACATTCATATCTCAGAGTAGATTATTAATAGGATGCACGAAACCAGCATCTATATACTGAAGAAACAAAGCTAAAACTGTTTATAAGCAACTAGGTCAAGAGGGGTGACAAACTTCTAGATATCAGTGAAGTAAACAAAATGCACCAAAATCATCTTTTTTTTCAGAATCATACAGTTTAAAGTTAGGATTATTGTAAGTCTCCTCTGCTTTATGATAACCATTTTTGAATGTGTAAGGTTGAAGCATTCAGTAAGCTTACATTTTCAGAATGCAAGACTGAAAATTAATGTTTCCTCCCAGTTGTGAAAATTAGGCAACTCAAAAATCAATAATTATATTTAAAGAATTTTATTTTTATAAGCACTGCTAGAAAATTGTACTTTTTCTTTAGTAAAATTGTTGGATTTTATTGCTCTAATATGTAATCTCAACAATTTATTTTACTCTCATTAGAGCTTTTACATGGTACAGTGTAAATATTGTTGGAGCAACTTGTCAGTGCAAATGGAAATCTAAAGATAGTTCATTGCTGAAACAATGGTACAATCTGTATTACTTAATTATGATAATCTATGGAAATTATTCTTGCATAGCGCCTTATAAAACAACAAGAGAAAAGATTGCTGGCAGTTCTTTTCTGTTGCTTGCTTCAAATAGGTCAAGGTAAGATGTTGGTAAGCTTGTATTTTGATGTTGAATTTCTTATTTAAGCTCTACTTTGGAAAGGTATGCGACTTCAAAAGAGAGTCACTAGATCTCAGCTGAGCTCCCACCATGGCCCCTACAGTGGGGTTCCTACTGGAGTCCAGCTCCTCCGAGTGGTCATGTCCTTTCACAGTCCTTGGAAGAACATGCTATCCCTGGTAGTTCTAACACTAAGTAGCTTCACCTGGAAAAATGATTTACAAGCGATTGAGTTACCTTATCTGTGGTTTCAAAAAGGACTATGAATCAATTTATCTTCTCCCGACCTCTATAGACGTGCGCCTCAAATTATTGTATTGGAATACTGTTGTGTTCAATGGAAGACAGACTGTGCGCTAAATAATTAGAGTTTTCCAGCAACCATAATAATTTGAGAACATTTCCATTTATTTCAGTAACAACTCTGGACTGATATTGCTGAAAGTGAGAACCTGACAAAAGATGAAAGTGCTTTGTACTCCGATCTCACTGAATATGAAACCCCCTGGCTGTTGACAGCAAATGGTGTCTCACCTAAGACTTTATTCTTCATTATCAGAAAGCAGCTTTGGTGTGAGCTTTGGTGAATTCTTCACCATGATCTCTAAATACAGCCCTTCTCCAATTCCCTCAGTATTTTTATCCCATTACCAAATATTGAACTATGAGGCTACGAGGTGTGAAAAAAATCACAGAATTCCACTCAGATGTACCCCACGGACATGTGATGCAGTTTAAAGCTCAGGTCCTGGAGTATCTTCTTGCTTTAAGCACTCTACCATGTGCTAGGTGAGCATAGAGCAGGGAGGAACATCTGGGGAATCACAGCTGCAGAGCTCCAGGTGGTTTTCCCGCTTCCCGAGCACAAGCTGGAACTTGCCCTTGCTTCATCCTGCCTTTCTTCTCAGCTGCAAGTGTCTCCTGAGGAATATGTAAGCTGAGGCCTCTCTGAAACTGTGAGGTAATTGTCATTTCTTTAAAATAATACACACTGCCATTATTTTTCATACAGGCTGTCTGATTCTAGTAACACGGGTTGCAATAGAACATTTTAAGATCCACAGCATGAAGCTATAAATGATGTTTACTTATTTTTTCTTCTTTAGTGCTAAAGAACTATGTTTATTAAATAAATGTTGCTAGTTTCTAGTAGCCATTCTTGAGCCATGTTTGCAATAGCAACTCCCCTGTTACATTACTGCAATTGCAAAAAAATATTGAAGTGTAGGTCTAAGCTTGTATTACCTAAACTTCTATTTGAACTTGAATTCCAACTTAAATATTTCATATAGTTTTCCTATAGATAGTTCATTGATGGCTAATAATTGCACCATCAGAGCAAATATAGTTTTGTTTTGAAAGGTGTTTTAGGAAATTGTACCAGGGCTATTAATTATTCAAGGGGAAAAAAAGGAGTGTTTGTCTTGAATAGGCCAATAGGATACAAGACAAACAGAGTATATTAAGACCAGTCATAAATTCAGTATTGTAAAGAAGGAAAAGCTAGAGACACATTCTAAACATCTAGTCTTAAATGTGAAACTGAACTTTTTTGCTTAGAGCATTACTCACTGGCTGAACTCTAAGTCAGAAAAGTAATAGAAAAACAATTGATATAACCCATATTCCCAGCCATACCTGTCACCTTGCCTGGTCTTCTGATCAGATGGTATTTTTTTTGCCTTTGATATTCCTTGTCATTTGCTGTAATTGCACTGATATTTACAAATTGTATTGTGAAGAACAGTGATAGTGGTGTGCCTGAGCTTATGTAAATCAAAGTGAAATAATGTTTTATTGATCTGATAGTTTAATCTTTTGTTGTTGTTGCTTTTAAGAGCCCCTACCTATCAAGTGGTACATTTCCTCAGCCAGCCCAGAGAGTCAGTTTCCATTTTGGACCTGTGCTAGGAAGTAGCAGATCTGTACTTGCCTCTTGCTCCCTCCAACTACTGTTGTTCTGCTAGCAGCAAACACCAAAGAAGTTTGAGAAAGAAAAAAAAAATCCGTTTTTGTTAATTGTCTGGTATTGAACTACAGAAATAAGCATTATATGAAAAAAATATAATTTGATATTTTGTTAATACAAAGAATTTTGTTAAAATTCTGATATTTGCCATATGAAAGAACCATCTTTTAATAATATGACCTTTCTTGTTTTAGTAAATAAATATATAGTGGATGAGTAACAAAGAATCAAAATATCTGTTCTCATGGAAAGTTAGGTTCTACATTTAGGCACATACTAAATTGCTATTTTAGTAGGTTATTGTTTAATGACATTTAATTATTTTGGTTGAAGTGCTTATTGGTCTGATGCCTTCTCATTTTACAAAGAATTCTTTACGGAATGATAAGGAAGTGATGGTTAGCAAGGTGCAGGAAGTGTCTTTGCAGTCCAGGAAACTTCAAAACTTTTCTTATTCCTTAAGTTAAAACCAGTACTTCTTGGAGATGAGAGAGAGGAAAAGGTTTAGAGGTGCCAGTGCTCCAGTGGGAACCTGGGTTTCATGAGAACTGCATTCTAGACTTTGGTCTTTTTAAGGGACTTGATTTTCTGTGTTAAGTGTTATCATCACTAAGCTATTCTCTTTTCTGTCTCTCTCTCTCATTTTGATCAGAAATTCTGTCCTGGAGCAAAGAAATCTGTCTCAATGAAAGTTTCTTCTGAACTAGTACATTCCCATGAAAAGTTGTGATTCCAATGTATTGGCATTTTTGACGGAGTTGACTAGCACTATCCCCATATATACAAAATCAAGTATGTAGCACAGTGAGTTGCTGAGTAATCACATAGTTGTTAGCTAAGACTTTTATACATATAGATGTATTACTTCTTAATAAATTGGAACTTATAAATGATATATTGCTCAATAAAACTCATACCTGAAGTTCGACACACTTACGGGAAACAGTCTCCAAGCTAAAGCTATTTAAAAATGTGCTATAATGGATTTGCCTTAATTTTGCACAGTAAGTTAGTCTGTATTTTTTTCCCTTTGTTTTCTCCTGACTACAATTGTATGTGGCATTAGTCAGAGAAAACAAAGTTCCACTATACAGGCAGCTAGAGACTTAGGTTTTGTTCTTTTTCAGGTAACATTCTGTACATATTTCCTTTTGTAAGCTTTAGTTCCAAATTTTGATGGTATATTTCCTGGCAATATTTTTATTCTCTGAAATCATATTATTGACCATATCAATGTTATCATGTTTATAGGCAAACTTATAAAATTATTAAAGTGTTTAGCTATCAAAGCTACAACTTAGCAATTGTGATACATAAAACTAAAGTTGCAAGGGGTTAATATAACACTAAAAAAGGCTTTGATGGAATCAAAGGGAAGTGTAGGTAGGATAGGGAATTCTGTTGAAATGATGATGGCAGAATCAAACTGTACCTTTTGTTCTTTAATGATGTTATTTATCATGAACCCTTTAATGCTGGAAAATAGATTTTTAAATTATTTTGACAGAGGATAACATGAAAACTAAGCAGATGCTGCTCCTTCTCTACATGAACATGTCCTAGTTCAGAGGACACTCAGGCTTGTACTGCAGGAGGCTTTTTGAAAAATAGATGCTCAGAGATACAATCTGGCTTCAGCCTTATGCCAGAAAGAAATGTAATATACTCTTCTCTTTACAGTTCTCTTTGTCTTTTTCTTTCTTTTTCCCTATGAAATATCAACCTTACACAAGCAAAATGTACAGGGAATTCCTTGACCAATACTACCTGCTTAAAGACATACTGCACATTACTTTAAAAGTACATGAAAATAGAGATAATTTTAGGAAAAAAATATTCCTATCATAGCATATTTCTTTCAGCATTACTCTGATTCCTCTGCAAATAGTGGACCTAAAAGAGAGCTGCATCCTTGCATAAATGGAAATTCTTTAGTTTGTCATCAAAAAGAATGAGTATCACTGTGAATAGAAAAAGGTGAATGTTTGGATGGGCTTAATTTTCAGCATGATGGACCCTAAAAGTTTTCCCCAGTGTAATGACATTTGTCTAATTATTTTAGGCTCATATAATTTCCTAATTTCCTTAGTCTTTTAATTAGACTCATATACTGCAGCCACAAGCATAGTAAATATTGGTAGCAAGACCACATTTCTCATGGCTTTTCCTAATGTTGTATTCAACTTTTTACCTCAGATCAAAAAAAAAAAACAACAAAAAAAAACCCCGTCTTCACTAATCCCCCTCAAACACAGATGTAGTCAAATGAGAGCCCTGGCTGCCAGCTCTGCTAAGAGTTTCCTTGTGCCCCAGTTGCACTGGGTGACAGACCTCCCCAGGCTTCCAGGTGAAACGTGGCCATTTCCCACCTACCCCTCTGTTCTCAGCACCATCCAATTAATGATGGACCCCAACCAGCAAGGGTCTCCAGCAGTGAATATTATTGTTGGCCCTACTGAGCACCTGCTGGTAAGGTTTCCCTGTTTTCCCCTGCACTCTAAATGCTCTCATTGTTTATTCATAGAGTCGAAGATTACAGTCAGAAGGGACCAGTGTGATCATCTAATTTCTAATCAGAAATCTATCCAATTTTTCACACTCCTCCCTTTCTTGCCAACATTAGAAGTGGACATGGAATGTAGTTTCCAGAGGGTCATTTTTTTTTAATTTGTTTATATATTTGTCTGGAAATTGTTTGCTTGTCTGAATTGTACTGAGGTACAATCTTCCATAGTACTTCAGTCTTCCAGGTTTGTTCAGATAACACCGTTTCTTGCTCAGCTGCCTCTATTAGAGATTCTCCAGCACTAGACTCTGACTTACAGTCCTGCCCTCTTGTTCATGTATGATCTCAGAAGACCAAATATAATAACTTAGTTGTTTAAGAAACTTACAGACATCTTGGTATGAGAACTTTAAAAATAAAAACAAATCCACCAACATTTGTGTAAATTGTTCAGGCTTGCATATATAAAATCATGAAACGGGCATCTTGAGTTGAGCCTTGAGTCTTCTCTCCTTTTTTTTTTTTTTTCTTTCCTTTTTCTTTTAGTAGTAAGACAACATCAATATCAATGTCAAAAGTGAAATGTAATTCAAAAGACTTTGGGTTTTCCCAATGATGGGTGTCTGGAGCACCTCAATAGGTGACGTTAATCAGGAGTGCCTGCAAAACATGCTGTTCTTGGCCTCCAGGCTGTGCTGCCCTTTGAAAGTCATAGTCATAACACCAGAGGAGCTCACTAAAGAAGAGTTATGTGGGTTCAACATATTTCTAGAAACACAAGCATTCTGCAGATGCCAACCTGATATAACCTGTCTCTTAACTCTTTTAAAATGTTTCTTGTTCCTTGATGCAAAATGGCTTATATGATGGTTCAAAAATGGAACAGATAGGACACATTACTGTTCTCAGTCTTCTGTGTAGAGGTATCCGGAAAAATCTTGTGTATGCTTAATCCTGGTAGGACAAAGCCCAACTTGAATTATTCTGTATATCCTATAAAAATAGAAAGGAAGGCATTGTCAATCTAAATCTAACAAACAAAACCCAAGTATTTTTCAGACCTGATCTTTAACTGTATGCCCAGCTATGAAAGAATAGTCTGAGCTTAATGGTTGTGCTGTTTTTTCCTGTTAATAACAAGCTGAGACAAACACTGAACCCAGATCCCTTCATGAAAGGGGAACTTTACACACTGAGTAGAAACTCAGATTGAGATAGTTGCTGTCAGAGAAAACTGAATAACATGTAAAAAAGAAGGAATTCTTCAGCTGAAAGATTTTACTACAGAATGATGAAGGTGAATCTCCTACCATCAGAAAATACCAGTACAACTGAAAAGATATTTTCTAGTTCAGCAAGTGGAAAGAAAAGGTGACACAGATGTTTTGGAAATTTCAGAGATGTAGGTAGTGATACGTAATCACATTTTAGCTCATGAAGATTTCTTTTTCCCCCTCCAAGGTGATTAATAGGCTCTTTTTTGAATACAAAAGACATGTATTTTAGGGTAAATCTATACTGGAAACTACAATACTATACCTAAACAAGCCCTGCAGAAAGCAGTAACAGTGGTAGCTTCAAGCAATAGCCATTCAGACAGTATCTGTTTCTTGTCTTTTCATTGTAGGAAGATTGTAGAAAGAAATAATCTACATCAAGGAAGTAGAAGACTTGGGTTTCTGTCTGCCAAGAGCAGGAATATTCATGGTGAGTGTGCAGGCAGTAGGGCTAACATCCCACCTCTGCAGCTAAAATGTGTAACTGCTGGCCTGGGGCCGGTGGACATGTAAGTAAGAGTCTGTCCAATTTCTTAGCCAGGTATTAAGGTCTTCAGACTAAGCTTTGAAAACTGAGAGATGAGTTAAGCTCTTGTAGTCAGCCTGTCCTTTAAGATGCCCTCCATATAGGCAGCTTTCCACTAGTGCATGACTTTTCCTACATATGCTTCTGACCTGTTTCCATTTCTCTACTAACTGAATGTAAAAGCTTGGTGCATAACTCAGTTACTTCAACCTACCAGGGTTGAATGCTTAAAATGTCTTTCTACTTGGAATTATTTAATCTTGATTTTACCTCTGACCTTTGTGTATCTCAATCTGTAATATGAGGGTAATGGCACTTCCACAAAGGGTAAGTGCATTTAAGTCTGTGAGGGAGCTGGGTGCTTGAATCAAAAGTTTCATAGATGAATCTCATCTTCTGACAAAAGTTCAGTCCATGACACTGATTTACCAGCTATTGATTTTTATTTTCTCTTATCTTCCTCTCTTCCTTTCTTTTAGGGAGATTTTTTGAGTTCAATTGTCATTGCTTCTGATTTTCTCATTTTTACACCAATTTTAGATGTTTCTCAAATTTCCTTTTCATGAATGAAAGCTAACCATCACTAGAACATAAGGACTCCCAGTTCCCAGTCTTCTTTCAATTTGGAAAATGCTACCCGTACTCTGAGGACCACGTGTAGTTTGTGTGAACCACATTTTGGCAACATTGAACTAGGTTGTTGTGATTAAGTGGAACTAAATGATTTCTCTATTAAATTCGTCTTTTTTTTTCTTTTAAGCAGAATGCTCTGGAGGACGTTGTTACTTTGATACTTAACAGTGATTTGTCAGATGATTCATTCAATATTTTTGTAGTTTTGATGAGTTAGATTCTTGATGAATCCCAGTGTGATTAAGAATATCTGACTTCCCCAAATACTTACCCACTCACTTTTTAGATTTTGCTTTCAAGTTTGTTTTAACCTGGAAAGCTCTGAATATCAATGATGCCTGAAAGTGAACACAGGTGGAATAGAGGCTTAGCCAAAGTAAATTTCTTCACACAAGTATACTTTACTGTTAATCCATGCTTCAGGATTTCGTTTCTTCCACCCCTCTTTAGGGCATATATATTGTCTTTGGTAGAAAGTTTTAAGCCTTGATCAGATGAACTGGTATTGACTGAATGGTGTGTGGTATTCACATCTACAAACTATTTAGGCCAGGAAGTACTTTACAGATTTAGGAATGCTGATATACCAAAGAGGTGTTTTGAATGTAAATAGAGCTGTGTTAGCAAAGTCGCATTTGGTACCGAAGTTTCAAGCCTATCTTCCTTTAGCAAAACAAACTGGAAGTGTAGTTTCGCTGGTCTCTCTAAAGCTAGAAGTCCTGCTGGTACAGCTTCAGGGTGCCACTCTGATTGACAGAGCAGTGCCATAGAAGGCCCCCTAGGAGATGGAGTCTGCTAAATAAATGGCTCCTGGGCTGATTCTCTGAATCTCCTGGCAGAATTTTGCCTATTTATTAGCATATATAACTGGGAGTCGGGTTACCTAGGGTCTTTATTTCTTGATAGGGCACTGACTTGCCAGGTGACCTTTAGTGAGACATCTGCTATTTTGCCTTTTTCCCCTGTACAACAGAAATACCTCAGTGAAGATTAATTCATTAATATTTGTGAAGCATTTGCTGATCTGTAGAATAAAGACATTCTACCCATGAATAATACTTATCCTTGCCATATAATAAGTGTTTTATGCTTGCCTTTAGGATAGAAAGGAAGATAAAACAAAATACTGCAGCAAGCAATGGTGACAAAAACCTTGATTCTTGCCTAATGCTATATACGTAATGTGCATGTGCCTTCCAAAAGAACGAGAAACCACAGGAGTAGGCATCAGAGGAGGATGATACTTTTCTCTCTCTTTCTTATCTAAATCTTTTTAGAAACAAAATATAAAGATAGCCCACTGAATACCGTGTTGTGTATTATCACAGAATTAAATGCATTAAGTTTAATTGAAGCATATTAGCAATCTATGAGAGTACTGAGTATTGACTCGCCTGCCTCAACTGCTCTCTCAGCATGTTCAGGCAGAAATTTCATTTCAGCAACAATCTAATGAAGGGAGTATGTAGGATTAGTTGCTTTCTCTTTTCCACTATATCTGAGTGTATGGATATTTTATTTGGTGTCTTGATAGCTTCAGCAAGACTACCTATTAGCTACTCTCTTAACTTTACCAAGTGTCTCTATTATGATTTCAAATATAGTTAAAAGCAATAAATAAACAGACGAGAGGCAGTTAAATATTCTAATGACATCCTGCTGTGAGTTCAAGATGTTTTTACAGCTTATCTGAAACTCAAACATTTTTACGCTTTGTGAGCAGTAACTTGAGGTGTAACCTGAAGTTGCAGCCCAACAGCCAACTGAGAATCAAAGAGGTTAGATCTGGCTCAGTCCAGGATTGCTTCTCTCCTTCAGGAAGTAATGAAAATATTTTGACTGCAAAAATGCTTTCTCCAAAACATCATTTATTGTAGTTAAAAATACTGACTCTTTCTTTTCTATAGACCTCACCTTGCTTAATAGGTAGTGGAGCTTTTCCTCATTAACAAATGGATGTTACAACAAATATCTAAGGAGATAATAAATGTATCTGCCATGGAATTATTTCCAGAATTGAACAATTGAGTATCAAATACTACTGTTTCATCATAAAGAGAACTTATTATCAGTAAATATATTGGTTAAACCAGAAGATTTATTTCCTTATCCTTGTTTCTAAATCCTAGACCAGTAAAGGGAAGAATTAGTGTATTGGCACTCAGACTCTTCTGTAAGTTAGTTCAAAAACCTCATTCTTATGTGCTCATAGATAACCTGTGTGCAGTGTACTGTGGCATAACTGTAGGGAAGTCAAGATAGAGGATGTAGGGTCTTGGACAAATCTTAAAAGCTTCTTCTAATATAAGCTTGAAATTCACAAAATTAGTTTAGGATTTTTGCAGTAAAATATGCAGATACATGCTCATCCATTAGGCAAAACCCTCTGATTGACAAGCAGACTCAGTATTGAATTTGAAACTGTCATTGTAAGACTGTTAAAAGAAGTTTGTAAAACGAGTTTTCTTTTTGCTTCTGTAAATAGACTTCTTTTGTGTCTCTGCTTTTCTAGTCTGAGTTTCTCGTGTTGCATTTATATTCATATGCCTATCACATTGCTAATGAGTTTTCGTCTATAAATTGACCCCAACTGCTACTCTAAAATCTAGCTTAAATGAAGTGTGGCTTTTGGACTGAACAGATTATTAAAATGTTAAAGTATACATAGTGAATCATACAAAAATACTTGTTCAATAATTCAAACCTAAATATCTTCTGATAGATGGCCTTTTGTGAACAGATTTATGATCCACATTGTTCCCAAACAAAACTCCCTGTGGATGTTATTTTGCACTGACTTCCTTCTTTCAGTCATCTACACATTTCCAAAATAGATTTTAGAAAGCACCACTTAACCTTTGGCAGGTTTCTTTTGGCTATTTCAATAAAGATGAGTGCTTAGGTTGCAAAACAGATGAAAAATGTGTCCCTGGTCTTCTGTGTGAAATGTACATGTAAGAGGTGCAGAAATTAGTATATTTTCAGTGTGACTGGCAAGCTCAAATCTTAGTAGAAAAAAGTTCATAAAAACAAAAGGCTCTGTGTGTAACTGAAAGAGAAGAATGTATCTACCAGTGTGATACTCAAAGTGTACTCAAAGAAACAAACACATTCGTACAGTCCTGGAGTTTCTTCCAAAAGTTTTCTATGCCTGACTGTTGCTGGTGTGGGGTTTTTGCCCTGCTGCAGAATAAAAAATGTAAATGAAAAGAGGCTTTCTCTCTTTGCACACTAGTCTGCATAACAGTATTGAAAGTCTGTTTCAATTATAAATTTTTCTGCTGATAAGAGAAAATTTCCTAGTTATATTTAAATACATAAGTGCACAAACACACACACACACACACACGTACATGCAATTTTTTTTACCCTATAAGTCTCAGTAAACTACTCAGCTACTAAGTACCATATAAGTTGCTTGAGATATTATGACCAGATGGTTCACAGGGCTAGTAATGGATTATAGTGCTTTCTAGCTCCAGATTGCCAGTTCAAATCTGGGTCAGGTTGACACTGTCTGAAAATTATTACTGTTTGGTGGCTTACGTGAAATGAGTTGGAGACCTCAATATAGTTCCTAAAGGCTGGGTTAATATAACACAAATGTCACCAGATGATTGTCGGTTTCAGAGCTCAGGCTGAAGCACGCTGAAGTCAGTGGAAAAACTTCCATTGATTTCAGTGTGTATTGAATTAGGCCTTAATTATGGAGAATGAATCCTCCTTGCTCTCGGAAGTGGTTATTTACAAGGGGGTGAAGGACACCCATGAACTGTTCCTGGGGGATGCGTGCTGCTGCCAGCCAGGATAAAGCAAAAGGAGATTCTTCCCTGTATTGCTGCTTCACTGCGGATAATATGACGATGGAACAGTTCTTGAGGAAAGTGTGCTGATCTTCCTGAAATTATCTGAGAGTGCTTATTCCACCAGAAGATAGGCAGGGAGTCAAACTCTCTCTGAAAGCTGAAAACATCCTCTTACTAGACTCAGTTATCATCAGCTAGTGAGATAAATTACTCCTAGGTTTATCTCTGAATCATGTGCTCTCATATAACAATATTCTTACTTTTGCTTCAACAGCAGACCTCCTCTGAACTCCACAGATGATGACCTGGCTTTCGTTTCAGGTGTGTTTTGCCACCATCCCACTGACCTCCATTACTGCAGAGATGAATGGGAAGTGACTTGATCTTTGGCATTAAGTACCATTACTAGAGGAGAAATATTAAAGACTCTTCAATTTAACCAACTGGAAATTTAAACCAGACAAGTTAAAGCAGGAAATGAGGTACAGCATTATCACTCTGGTTGATTAACTGGTAGAACAAACTAGCAGCAGAAATGGAATAATCTCCATGTCTGCCTTCACATCAGGTTCAGATGCATGTCTTTATGATATGCACTTATCAAATGTGTGACTGGCCTGTGTCTGTTGACACAGTTCACACAGTTGCAATGAGTTAGTGTGATTGTCAAGAGACCCCAAAAAGGGAGGGGAAGAGGGGAATTGAGCTGCTTATCTGATAAACAGCAAGTATTTACCGCTGCTTTCTGTTGTCTTTCTAGTCTGGAAGATGAAACACTGTGTTAATGTGTGTATGTTCAATTTGGGAATTCAGTATTTCGTATCCCAAGTGAAATTTGTGATATTAAGTTGGATATTATTTGATTGCCTTTTTAAATTTATTTGTATTTGTTTAGCAATGGCGATGCGGTTGATGCTGTTCAATAATTAGATTGTGATTCAACATAACTTTAGGCTTAAAGAAGACATAACTAATATAATTTCAACTTGCTTCTTTAAATGGTTATAAACTTAGTGTTGCTCACAGAATAGTTTAGGATGACTTTAAAGAAAATCAGTAGAAGATATTTAGATTTACATGTTAGCTTAAGGAAGCTTGTAATTCAGATTACTAACATATTTCTATGATGTCAGGCATTTAACTTCACAGGTTGTTGTATTATGTATGTGTGTCTCTATGTATCTGTATCTATATCTATTTGTTTAAAATATACAAAATTCAATATGAAAAGACATTTTCTTTAGGAAAGAATTACCATTTAGCCATGCAATTGAGAATAGATTTACATAAGAAAATAATTTAAATCTGCTATTCTTTTCCCAAATGCCACTAAAAAAACTCTGTCTCTTTTGCATTAGTTTTCTTCTTCACATTATCCTACCCCAATCTTAAACTGCCTCAGTAACTTCTGAGTTCTCTTTCATTTAATTGGCAGATGTGATGGGTAAGAACACAAAATCTGTATTGAGTGATCACAAATCCTGGATATTTCACTCAAAGATACAACTTTTTTTCTACATGCCTGTCTAGTCTGTGATTACATGATCAAGAATTGCCAAAGATTTAATTGCTTATTCCGAAACACTAAAACTTCTCAGAGACTGCATGGATTATAATCTACTTTTTCAGACTACACCTAACCTGAGAAGTAGCAGAAGATGACACTTCTTATGGTTATCTTCTTGAAGGTGAAGCAATGTACTCACCTTGAATGAATGCTAGTCAAAAGATTTTATTGGTTCAAAAAGGCATGATAGCTGGATAGCTGGGTGATAAAGATAATGTTACACTGCTGTTAATCTACTGCTTACATTATGAGAAATGCAGAACAGCTCAATAGTTTAGAGAAATATATGGATTTTTTTTCCTTTTTTTGCTTACTGAGTTTTGTGTCTAATTATTGCCCCTCTGATCTGGCTGCTTCTACCTACATGGCTGATTTTTCATTTGTTTCACCTGATTATCTCCATTGCTTTTTGTATGACTTCTCTGAATATGGAATCATGATTAGTCTTATGCTAAATACCTGGATGTGTAGATAATGTAAAACAGGAAATTGATGTGAGTTGAAGACTACTATACATTTGTTGCATATTTTAACTGTATTCACATGCATTAATGCAGGTAGTACAAACTTATATTAACTTCTTCCAGAGTCAGACAGAAACCTCTTTGAGCATTAAGTAACCACAAACACTAAGAAAATGAGGAGAAAACCTGAGACATGTAGTAGCAACAGGATACACAGTCAGTACCATGGATAATAATGAAATGAGATTTTGCTCCCCATTCTGCTTAGTAATCTTATTTATGAAAAGTGTACTCAGAACAAAAAGGATACTAAAAATCTTTTTTTTTTTCTCTATGCAAAGACGGATAGAAATCCAGTGATGTAGGAATGTTTCCATAAACACAAAACAACAACTACAAGCTCTGTTCTGTCATCTCTACACCCAAGCCTGGGCTTTTTGCTTCATTTATAGGCACTAACCTAAAGTAGAAATTGCACTGATTTGCACTGCTTTCATATTTGAGCTTCAGGTCACAATGCTGTGGGAAAATATTTCCTATGTGTCTGTGTTAGCATTCTCTAATAATTTAGACATATTCAAATTTCATGTATTTTAAATTCAAGTAATGTCTAATTAATAATAGTCTTATTCTATAGTATGCTCTCTAATCTAATACGTCCTTGTTCTGTAAATGTTGATTCCCAGAAAAATAGGATCCACTGGAAGAGAAAAAAACCTCACTTTTGGCTCCTATCTAAGTAAGATAAGAATTAGGAAAAAAAGAAAAGAGAGAGAGATAAATTATAAAAGAACAAATCAGCTCAGCTCTGCTGCTACCTAAATGGTCATGGGGAAACTCCATGAAACACTGACATAGAAATTCTCAGGTAGACTAGAGTTTTTTTCCTGCCAGCACTAGAAATTGCTTGGGAAGTAAAGTGTAAGCACAATTAGTGTGGTGCTAAGTCCAAGTTTATAAGCCTTGCTATATAAATATCATTAAAATTAATTATATTTATACTATTTCTGATAGCTATGAGCCACGCTGTACAACAGAAACAAAAAATCCATTTTTCCCACTGTCTCAGAGACATGCATACATTGTTCTTCACTGAAACTAAGTTTATTTTGAAGATTCAGGTCGTGGTTTGGATGCTGTCTTTGGCAGCATCGTGATGTCTTTGACAAAGTAGCAAAAGCAAAGATGTGGAATCAAATAGAATAGAATATATTTTGTGTTTGTGATTAGGAACTTACTAATTTCTTGTGAAAGTACAGTGTTTATTAATATGAACTTTATGAAGCAAATATCTAATGGGCAGCTAGTGGACTGAAACACCTTGTCACCTATGTATTATGTAACTCCTAGTAACTGATGGCCCCACAGAAATCAGGATTGATATGTGGGTTCAGAAAAGGGGTAATTTCACCTAGATCTATCTTCCAGTATATATTTTAACTAGTAAGTAAGGGAGAAGGATGAGAACCAAGATATACAGGTGCAGTCTTGCAATGATATAGGAAAGGCTAACACAAAGATTCAGAGATGCCCAGGTGCCTATGGAGGACAAGAGAAGAGAAAAGTGAGTGGGCATTGAAGTGTCCAAAAAAAAAGTCATTTTGGTTTAAAATGAGGTTTACACCATATCTAACTTGTATATTCCCATTGAGACACCAGGAGCCAGTAGGGTCTAGCCTTGCTGTCTAGTTAATGGAAAGAAAACTGCTCCAAAGGGGAGTCCAGAACACAATCTGAGTGATGCCCACACCTTGAACTGTTAACAGAAATCATTTACCAGACATGGAAATCCTTTAGCTTGTGGGGAGTTTGATTATATACTTTCACCTACTACAAGTTAATATCCATCCCATGAGTATCCTGGAAAGCAGCTGCTATATCACTTCCCCTCTTTCACAAAGATTGTCTTATATTTGATGCTTATAAGAGGAGATTTATAAAACTATGAAAAAAATGTAGCTACACATATAATGTCCATAGTTTGCCCTAACCATTCTAATTAGCTAATTAGACTTGTTAGGAAAGTTTAAATAGTTTCAACTGGTACCATGAAAAATATTTCAACTAATCCAAACAAGATAAGTAAAGCTCAAGGAATTGGATAAAATGTTTTTTAGAGCAGAATCATTTTTGACCTCCTGAGCTCTCTTATGTATTTTTTAAAATATGGAGTATAGAATTTCTTGCACTCATTTAATGCTTTCAGAAGGCTATTGCTGATATGCAAGGGATTTATGTGCAGGACTAACATGAACACTGAGGGAAGAATAGAGTCCTTTAGTTCTTTGCTGTCTTTGTAAATCTTAGATGTTCTGAGCCTTCTTTTGATACTCTTCAGAAGTATAACTGGAGCATGGTTGAGAATTTAAGTGTGATAATCCCATGGTGCTACTAATAGTATAAGTAATATTAAGTGTCGGGAGGCAACAAAAGAAAGACTTTTTTTTCCAGTCATAGAAGTGGAGAGTTATTCAAGTTATTCAAAGCAGTAGGATATTTCACAGGTAGAAATCTGACTAACATCTTAGCTTTACTGTGTGGGGGGTTTTGTTTTTTTTTTTAATTTTTTTAATTTTTAATGATTTGTGCTTATTTTGTATTTATGTCTGGAAAACCAAAAGGATTAAGTGCTAGCCAATCTTATAACATGTGCCCTGACAGAAAATATTATATGTCACAGAATCCAAAACTACTGACCACCTGCTATGTTACATTTATTATTAGGAAAACTCAGAGGAAAGCTGCCACTCTTGCCAGCACTGTGTACAGAGACCCAGTAGTAGCTATCACTCTTGGAGCTGTCGATTTGTATCATAATTACAGAAAATACAAATAACAAACAAGCTTCTGCACTGCCAAAGAATGATCTATTTAAGGCACTTCATAAACTGTTATCTACGCTGAGTTTGAGTGATTCTGTGATGTGGCAAAAATTTAATAAGATGTATGGGGCTTTTATCTATTTTTTTAATGAATCTTATCAGTGTTGCTAGTAGATGAGTATATTTGAACCAGAGTTAATACTAGCCAACTAGATTGCTGAGGCAGCTGAGCAGTATGAGTGAAGTAAAGTCCGGGTTGAGTTTTGTGCATTTGGAAGTCATTCAACCTCTTTTGGAATTAAAAATGTGGGATAATGTGGAAGGTATATGTTTTTATTGGGCCTTGTAAGGTCTAAGTGTGGATATAAACGCTAAAGTTGTGTCCAGTGATAAGATTCAAAATAGAGCCAAGCATAACTCTTCTTTTGTAAAATTTATTGACCATAAAATGAATTCAGGATCACCAAAAATATTTATGAATTTGTTGGATTTGACAAAACATTTTGGCTAACAAAATATAGAAAAAACATCTTGGCATTGCCAAATGACAGATTTAAAAATTGTCTTTAGAAACATATTTTTAGCAAAGATTTTGTAAAACCTCACTAAAGCAAAATATTTGGACTGATTCACAGTGAATTTCCATTTCTCCAATCCAGTTTTGGGCAAATTAGCAATGCTTACTTAAAAATATTTACTAAAATATTTTTTGTTGCACTTGTCCATTTTGGCCAATGCTAAATTAGCCTAGAGAAGTGTAGCTCTGCCCGAAGATAAGCACCTCATAAGCACTTCTTGACCTCAGGAGTTTATAAGAGTTTCTTATTTTGGCACAGAGGGAGCTGCTGACCCTCTGCATCTTGCAGAAACAAGGGTAAATTCCCAGTTCTGGGCAATGGGGATTTGTGAGGCATGCTGTCAGGTTTAATTCCACCTCCTGATGAAGCATACAGGTGCACAACATTACATGTAGCTAGGGCTGATAGGATGTAAGCTGCAAATATCTTAAGCATAAATATACTATCAAGACCCTAACCCAAATTCCAAAGCAGGACAGTTTTCTCCCCTCACACAAGCCTGCTCTTTAAACTTGCCAGAAATATTTCCTAAAAGCACTTTTTCTCTTTTTAACTGCTGTATCTAGCCGCATCAAGTGGTTGCAGAGACCCAAAGGCCTGGTCTTGTACAGAAATGCTGTATATGATTTTTAAGGTTAACGAACTGTAGTGAGGCCTGTTGGCTTTGATTGCTAGGCACGTGGGAGTCAAGGATGTGAAAATAGGTTGGATAAGAGGGAGTTTGGGACTGGGAGTAGCGGGGATATTGGTGAATTATTCACAGTTGGAGCTGGTGTCAAGAACTGGTCAGAGCTGCTTTGAGACTGGAAGGGCAGAACCTGGATGTGAGCAGTGCATCAATACATCAAGAATACAAATCACCTCAGAAAGGGAAAGCCTAGCCCTAGCAGCTCCTCAACTGGATTTGACTACCTCTGTCTTTTATGTTGGTGAGGTTTTGAGCTTCTGTGGCAACGGGGTGTGGAAACTGAGGCATGATGTCTGCAGCATTGTGTCCTGCCGGGGGAGCTACCCTGCAGGTAGTAAAATGTTGTACTTTCAAATGGCTGAGCTGCTCCAGGTTATCCATTGCTTTGTGTTAGAGGTGTTGTACAATGTGTCAAATGTGTTTAATCCAATAAATCCATGACATTCACTTGGAAGGGCCAAAAATATCCATCTCTCCATCTCTCTGAAAACAGTGTGATTTAAAGGATAATAAAAACCTCACTAATACTTTTATTGTAATCAATATTAAACATATTGCTTCATTATGAAAGAAGTGTGTTTCAAAATGTCTGTATACAGGGGAAAAATGGAATCTAGTGGGACATAGGGCTGAATTTTTGTGTTGGGATCTTTGTGCTGACTTCAGCAGAAATTTGGGTGGTTTTGGCCTCATATGACCAATATGTGCAGACACAGTGCTCAAGCACACTGAACAATAGTTTATTTTCAATTTCTATACATGATTAGCAGGCCAACCACTGAGTATGCTTTCAATCAGCTTTGTTTGAATGCATACAGGAAAAGATAGGGATACTAAATTGCTCCATCTTTAGCTAATATTCATTTAATGCATCTAATTTGCTTTCTTCTCTTTAAGACTCTTCCTTGCCCTCATGGGATTCATGCTTTGCCTGTTCCCTCTTTTCTCCATGCTGCATCTCACTGTATTACCAGGAGGAAGCTCTGTGCTACCACACAGGATTTCAGTCTGTGGGAAGCCTTCCGGTATCGAGCTAGCTCAGGTCTCCTTACACCACTGTGAGCACTACACTATAGGTAAAAACATGAATCAAAAATTAGGGTTTAGAAGTGTTACCATGTTACTTGCTGGTACTGAATTGGAGTGCCAGGGGATTTTTATCTCTTTTGGCATGGTCATAAATACAAAGAGGATGGTTATCTAGAATGTCATATAGATAGATAGTGGTAATAACCCAAAAGAGATGGCTCATGTGGCACACTCCCCCCAAAGTGAATGATGCCATAGTACTTTTTTTTCCCTCCCTTTTGTGTCTAAACTAAAAATATCTTGCATTTCTGGAAAAAATCCCCTTGTCAGCCCTGCAGTGCCCTTTGTTTTTCTACAAAAATCTTCTGTTATCCTTTAAGCCAGCAAGTTCCAGCTGTTGCTGGAGTTCACTGTCATGTTAAGAAGGAATTATTTTAACATTTCCATAAAAAAAAATTTGCTCTTACAGTCTGTTTAGTTTTGACCGTCATTCAAGTCTCTGTGCCACCACTTGTTTCTCTGCCTCTTAAGCAGGCCATGGTGCTGCCCACCAGACATCCTCCCTAGCCAATGTGTTTGTGTGCAATTTTAACCTCCAGGAGCCTGACTATTAGAGGTAAATCATACCCTCATGACCCATAAAAAATCTGTTATCAATTTTATCCTGCTATGAAATATAAATTATTAACAGCCCTTAAGCCTCTGTTACACCAACTATTAACATCATGAATTTTTTTCTTTGAACAGTAGAAGCAAAGACATTACATCAATTATTTTTATTCTGCAACATAAGTGGATTAGATTTATCACTGTTAGTTCAGGTCCCACGGTAAAGTAGCTTTACTTATTATTGGCCTGGGTTAACAAAGGAAAGGTGGTGTCCAAAATCCTTCCAAATGCATGTTAGATTTGAGCATGTGAGCTCTTGTGCTTGCTTTTACTCGCTTGCTTGCTTGCTTCACCGGTATCAGCATGGGTCAAAGAAGGCATCTGGGCCTCGCAGAGGGAAACATAGCAGATAACAAGTGCACAAATGCATAGTTGTGTCCTAATATAAAAATAAATTTGGCATAGATGCCCCAGAGACACTTGCTGCAGTCTTTCTATGGAGATACGCAAATGTCTGTGCCTATTCCTACCATTAATCAATGAACATATTGGGCCCTTCCAGAGCATAGACAGAAATTGTTTTAAATTTGGGGATGAGGGCTTGTTTGGGTGTCTCCTGGCACAGGAAGAGAGGAGGGAGGCTGGACTAAGGGAGAATCTTTGGAGAAGACACTGAAAAGTAAGAATTTCTATCCCTGCTGCCAACAAACAACTTGGGGAAGTAATTACTCGTGTCTTCCCCTTCTCCTCCTCCTCCTTGCTAGCAACAACTTGTTTGTGTAATCTCTCAGGAACATCATTGCAATAGGTGTGGGCATGTAAGGGTCTGATCCAGGTGATACCTGGAGAAGAGCTGAACTGTTCTGCCAAGTGCCTCGAGCCAGCACTGATAAAATGCAAATTGTTGACCTGGCTTCTGCAGGTCTCCAAAGAGTCATGTGGGGCCTGAGGATTCAGAGAGGCTGGAAGATGGCAGTTGGAAGCAAGCATACATAATGTTTTTACCTATAGGATGTAGACCCTCAAAACGGGGATCTGCAAAGTGATGCTGGTCATGTAGAGCGGCTTGGATCCTGAGGCAGGTGAGTGACTGAAGCGGAACCGGGTGTCTGCTTTCTACTTTGTTGCGTTAGCATATTTTGCCTAAGAAAAAGCCTTTTCTCTGGAAGACAGATCGATTACTTTTTGAACAGTGAATTTATATTATACATAACTAGCTACCTGTAACAGTATCACAGGATATATTTTTAGAATTTTTACAATTTCATGTCCAAAATCTCTCTGTGGTGTTGCAGCGTGTTCTTAAGCAGCATAGAAGAAGTGCTTGTGCTAGTAGAATGAGTGTACATGTGATTTACAAAGTACCTTGAGATGGTCAAGTGCTTTTCTAGTATTTTGTGGGAAATATTTTTTTCTGATTTGCACTTTTCTAGATTGGTGAACTCTTTAAAAATATTGGGTAGATTTATATAATGATTGTGCCACAATGAACACAGTTTTTCATAACTTTTCAGCATGTCAATTAATTCTTGCCTCGTGACAAGTCAATTCTGTTGCCGTAGAGTCTCCGTCATTGGATTAACATCCAAGCATTGACAGTCTGCTTCTTAAAAGCAAAGTGTCTAAGACAATACATAACTTTCAAAGTCTTATGTCCACTTTTATGCTACCTAGAGATCCTTCAAATTTTGCCCATTCTATCCACAAGAAACAATGATCAGAACCCACTAATCAGGAATATTATACAGAATTTTTTGATTTTTGTAAAATTATACTGTGTTCTGTATTTTGTACCTGAAAATGAAAGAACACTGATTATCTGGCCAGCATCAGTTAATAATTAATGAACTTTCAATAACAAACTATAATACGTGGATCGAGAGGAACATAATCCTGTGGCTAAATATTGAAAAGTATAGCATACAAGCTGCTAGATGTAAGACTACAACTGAACTTTCTTAACTGGAGAGAAAATGTTGCTTGATACAAATGGTTGGCCATATAAAACAGTTGTACTTTCTGTGTGAAGTGCTTTGTCTTAAGAGCAGAAATTACTTGACAGATGTACTAAAGTACAACTAGAGGATACAGCTGTTTTACTAGGTATGTGTGCATGGAGACATGGAGGCTCTCCCAGGTTAAAACCTGGGGAACAAGGAGAATCTCTGAAGATAAGAAGAGTTGCAGGGCCATCATTCTCTATAGCCAACATTACATACTAGACTAGAGTAAGCTTTGCTTCCTTTAGTACATTTTTCTCATCCTCAGGATGGCATCTCCGATGTGAGAGCTTAAACCTTCCAAGCAAATATTTATGTAAGAAATATTATGAATTTAACTATGTTACTGAGAGCAACAGTATTTTGGCTTTCTATATCTTTAGAAAAAGACTAAGGACCAAACTTGTACCAGATTAAATAAAGCCCCGCTTTCTTCTTTGGTTTTATGCTGTTGTCTGGGAATAATTCATAGAGGGATTTGGCCTACTTTCTGAATCACATACTTCTTTGAGGTTTATACACTGCTCATATTCCACCCTCCTCTCAACTAAATGGAGTCTTGATTTCCATGACGCCTTTCATCTTCTTGAACAAATAGCAGTCTCTCCTGTTGTCTTCTGTAGTTTTCCCACCTGATTTCTTTTTGTCCTGAGTGACTGAGGAAACCAGATATGCCATTTGTGATTCAGCAGAGGTCTCATTTGCACTGTGCTCACCCATTTCCCTTGGTTGTTTTCTAAGCATAAACTTCCTTTGGCCTATCTTCATTTCTGGCTATCTTTATTAAGGACTTTTATTTTTCCTTTAAATACAATAGAACATGCTTGTTATCCTTCACAGGACAATATTGTCTTTTAATCTGAAAGAGCTCATGTGCTCCATATCGAGGATAATTTCAGAGCTTCTGCAATGCCTGGAGACATGTTCAGCGCAAACTTTGTAGCCAGCACGTCCCTTTGCTGTGCTGCTCTTCAAGTTCCCTGGAGACACCAAGGCCTGTTTCTGCTGTGACCCCGTTTTGACACCCTCTTTCTGTGCGTTTGCAGAGAACTCCCATGTGCTGTGCTGGGAGAGCGCAGCCATTATCCCAGTGCAGATTGTGAAGGTTGTTCTTTCAGCACCAAGCTTCACACAGCTCTGCAAGAAAAGCGATTTGTTTTATGTTTATGTCAAACAAGACTCTTGCTTGAGCATGCAAATAATAAAACATGGGGATGATGTGCATAAAGGCTGTCTCAGGTGGATGTTTGCCAGGCTAGACTGTGCATGTGCTCCTGTGCCATTTTCTTCCCTGTATACCCTGTGCTCTATAGTGAAATCGAATGCAGTCAAAGGGCCAGCATTAGAGTCTGCAAAATTTTACATCCTGCTCTGGAGAAACTGAAATTCTCCATTAGTTTAGCCTCTTTTAGCTAAGCCTAACCCCAAAATCCCAAGCCAAAAGCATCACAACGCTAACAGGATATTTGCTATATTTGTGACATTCACTCTGCCCGTGAGTTCTGCCCTCTCCTCCACCTTTGCATATTGCCAGGATGCAGAAAGCGAGCTCCTCGGGGGCTATCCATTTGCAAAAACAGTTTCCAGAATAGCAGAAAGAGGAAGGAAAAAGAGTCCTACTCTTAGCAGCTCCTTTGACATGATCAAAACAACTATGCAAGAATAGATTTAGTATCAGTCCTTGGCCATGGATTTTAAATGTTTTTGGGATAAATTCTATTCTGAGATAAAGCATAATACTCAACCTTTTCTTTTTAAAGATCAGATGATCATAAAAATAATTACAAATTTTCCTGTTAGTTTCTTGGAACTGTTAATGGAATTTAATATAGTATAGCTTCTTTCTACTAAAAGTTGTTGGGTCTTAAAAAGGGCCCAAAATGCTCTGAAAACAATATACAGGAATCATTTAGCTTAGTGAAGAGTTGCAGTCATCTCCAGACAGAAATTCAGCAATGATTTAGCAATGTTATAGAAATTTTGAGAGGGCATTATGAAAAATGTCATTTGCAGAGGAAGTGCAAAAGGACTTTGTTCTGCAGGATGTAAATACCCATCTGGAGTCTGACCAGCAACCAGTCTTGTGAAGCAGCAGCAGCAGCAGGATGGGACTATCAGTGTTTCTGATCTCATTGCATCTTGTCCATACCAGTGCCCTCGAGCATCATGCTGATGTGACTGTTCAGCTCTGACTCAGAAAGGAGATGTCACCTGTACTGAGTCACCGGTGTCCTCTGTCATCTTGAGTTTCACTGAAAATCTTTAATCCATGCAGAGTCAATCCCAGTTGTTTTGTGAATGAGCCTAACAAGAGATTCCCTGGGCTCAGATGACATCTGCAAAGCTCCCTTTCCAAAGCAGAGCCCTGGAGCCTGATGCAGCCACCTCTCACTATCGAGCCACTTTTTCTCTCATGGGTTTGTTTGGTCTGACCTGAGCTACTTGCATTCATTTAGGCAGTGTAGAACATGTGGCACCGCTCAACAGCTCACTGAAGGCTGTAATCTACTACCATTATTGCATTTCAGTGTCTCATCACCTCCTGATGTGCTGGCTGAAACATTAGTAAGTTTTTTTCCTTTTTTTTTCATGCATTTATCGCTCTCAGGTGTTATGCAAATATTTCAGGGACTACAGCTGATTCACAAACCAGGTAGCAGAATTGCAGCTAAACTTATCAAGTACAGATTAGTGCAAAGTAGAATTTAATCTTAGTCACAGGCTGCTGCTATGAATATTAGGTTAGACAGCAAAGAGGTCAGTTCATTTGGGATCAAGGCTGTGGCTAAATGGCAAGTCAGGGACTGTGTGCAAAGAAGGAATTTAAAGACTTGCATACACTGGCTGCCTAAACCCGAGCTCAGCATTGATTGTTGATGTAAATTCACTTGCATT